>OX439012.1:28148934-28748934 GCA_949316495.1 Amphiduros pacificus | reverse complement strand
ATAACCTGCACACTAAAGATTCCTGGACTTTGTGGGTTTTTTTCCCCGCTGATAAGAGTTCAAGGTCATCATGCCAGGGTCAGGTCAAAGGTCATATCTACCAAAAACTTTGATGTTGCACACCTGACCATCCTCATCAAGCTTTAAAACTATTTGTTTTCTTTCCAGCATTTGTTATCAAGCAAGTATACCTCAAATCTATGGAACGAATGCCAAATGTTGATGTCAGACATGAAAACAAGAGGAGGACGTGGGAAGAAAGGAATCTAATCCTCATCAGACAACTATAATGAACTAAAATTACATAGCAAAATTACAAGCACCATTCTTATATTTTACAAACTCTAAAAAGCTTTTCCTTGATTTCTAATATGTCCTAAGTAGTAGTGGATTATGTATGGTTACCTGCAATATCCAAAGTCTAGGTCTTGAGAATTATACTTTTCTGTGATTAAACGGAACATGGTTTTATATTCAAACTGATAGAAAAACTTAATCAAGCACCATCTAAATACATGAATGAGTCCTGTTTTGTTGAAAGCTGAGATTTAATGTGAATATTAAAGGAGAAAAACTCGCATAACCTTGATGCGGATCGGGTTCTCTGTACACAAGAAAACATCCCTCATCTTTGATGATTCCTTCGAAAGATGAAACTTTTGGCAAAGTCCAACTTTCAGATACCGATGCAGATATTAATTTTATGAAAAAACCTGAACATCACCTGACATAAAGAATGGCATATCTGCCCTCAGAATGCAAACAACAGAATAACAGTCGTGATATTTGGTAGAATCAAGGTACATTGCTGTAATTAAAAGGCATTTCACAATAATATGCCAGACCACAAGTATTCTGTTAAGAAATCCATTCAAACAACCAACCTATACTTCGTATGGAGAAGATATGGTCTTCACCTGCATGACACATTTTAAAGTCTTTAATGTTAAAAACAAATAAATTGCATCTTACACCTCATAAATTAACCTAAATAAAACTTATTTTCTCTGTCATGCACTGGAACTAATATGGTGACTTTCACACAACCTAACATTTTTTTCCCCCTGAGTTATAAGAATAAGCTGTTTTTTCTTTATATTAAAGGACCAATCCTACATGTCCTGAGATAGAAAGTGCGGCAGCAACCTTGTTGGTTGCCTGGTTGAAGAGTCTGTGAGCCGAGCCAGGAAGTAGGTGAGCAGTGATTTTGTGACGGAAGGTCGGGCACTAGGCCAATGCCTCATTAAATTTTAACAGAGACAAAATGCGGAAACACCTGAGCAGGCCTGAGCTGCAGCTAAACCCGTGGTCTATGCACGGCACACTCTCGTGGTATGAGAAATCTCCTCTCCTTGAGAGAAAACTGTGCGTCCTCTTGTTTCCATTCCTTTTCTTTGTCATCTTGTCCTAAATATCTTCACAAATCTGATTTAAACCTCATTAACTTTTCTTTTTCACTTGACCCCTCATTTTGAATTTGTAAGCACCCTCCCGCCATCAAAACTGCACCCTCCAAGCAGCATAAATGACCTCATACATAAATAGTACCAAAGATGGCAATGGAGCAGTTATATTTTTAGAAAAGATAGAATAGTATTAATTTTTAGAAAATCATGACAACAGTTCTTTCTCATAATTGTGAAATTGTCATATAATCTTGAAGTTTATAAAATAACTCACACAACCTGTGGGCAAAATTTAAAATAAAGATGCTCATATACAAATTCCACTTTATTTATATTCTATATATATATATATATATATATATATATATATATATATATATATATATATATATATATATATATATATATATATATATATATATATATATATATATATATATATATATATATATATATATGTGTATGTATATAAATATAAATATATTATCCCATCACAGATATCTGACACAGTCATACAACTTCCATATTTATTGACTTATCCATTATCCAGTTTTGATTGTTAACACCATTCTCTTGAAATTAATGTTACATATATTTGATTTAGTTATATACATACACAGTGAGAATATGTTAACGGCAGAATGTTCCGAGTAATCAAACCCATGTCCATCAAATGGGGCAAAACAAACACAAATGTCGAATTATTAAAGGCAGTTTCATATTATATCTTTTCATTTCCTGTGCTAACAAAAAGCGAAAGAGATATGTGAAAATGAATATGATAATTTGAAGTGAAAACACCTTGGAATGGTCAATGAGGCAGACAGATACGTAGCACAGTGATCAATAACAGGCTGAAATCAAAGACAACTTGAAAGAATGGTGGTGTGTTACCTTGTGCAGAGAAGTGCTATGTTGCAATATGGAGTGGAGAGTGATGGTGTGGGTAGCTGAGTCAGGAGGCTGGCTGATCCAGAGCTGCAGGATACACAGGTAGTAGTAGTACACAAGAGATGGCCAGTGATGGTGCTGACCACGGGTCACTCAGTGGTCAAGTTGCGTGGATGCTTGTTGCTCCTCTCTGCACTTCCTCTGTCTGGTGACCGAGCAGCCGTGTTTCATCGGCGAGCAAAGCAGCGAGAGAGTTATTATTTCACAGAAACTGGTTAGTTAGTGGTGCAGGTGCTGGTGACAATCGCTAGTGAATGTTGTATGTTGTGGTCGTATGTGATGAGCAGAGTGCATCCAGTGAGCTTTATACGGCAGAGAGAGTAGCACACGTGTACACGGTACGATCTCCACGCCCGGTGCGATCTCCACGCCCACCCACAGTCAGTCTCCTTGTGGCCGTCCACGGCACGTTAATATTTATGTCTTTCACACAAAGGGCTGCCACTTCATTTATGTATCCGGCGATGCTCACCCGATCTTATTGTTGTTAGCACAGTGACAGGGTGCAGGAGGGAGGACCTCTGAGTTTGCTGGAAGGAGTGCGCGAGTTCAAGTGAGCAATGCTGTATATTCCAGTGTAAGTGAGGCATGGACCTCAGCCTCTGCTCTCGCTGCCTCCGATCCAGGTGAATGAGTTTGATTTATTTGGAAATCAATAGCTTCGAGCAGAGCGGACTGCCTCCGCATGTAGTGACCTGGCCGAGTCCTTCATGCATAGACAAGTGAGGCCCTGCAATTAGCACGTTCCCACGTTGCTGGGTAGAGTGTGGCCTGCAGCACCCTCTGTCATCCTCCACAGGTCCTCTGTGTGTGTGTATGTGTGTGTGTGTGTGTGCGTGTGTGCGTGTGTGCTATCTCAGCTGGCACTGCTCGTCACGCTTATTTGCTATGTGGAATTACGTCGACTTCCTGGGTGCGAGTAGATCAGTGCGGATCCATCACCACCTTCCTCTGCCCATGCCTCGGTCACGCCTCACCGCCACTCAGGTCACGGTGGCTGAGCTCTATGTGAAAACACAGCCTCCCTCGGTCCGTCCGCTGTAGCGATATCCCTGCAATGTAGTCTGCCAGTTACAGAGTGTGCAGCCGAGGCACAGTAGTATTGAAGCCTGACCTAGCTCGGCTGCCAGTGAAGCGTGTTGAGCAAGCCAAGCGGCGGTAATACAACTCTCTCTGCATCTTCACCTGGCTGACTACGTGCTGCCTAGCCCGAGCTGCACCCTTACAAACGCTTCCCCTTCTATTATATGCTTCTGCAACAATCCGTGCCTGCGTGGCAATCCCCTCAGCTGAGTGCCTGCGTTGCCTCCCTTCATTTGGCACGGCCCTACGTCTTGTGCCATCGATGCATGCAACACAGCACACAGCCTGCTTCCCACCTTTACCCACTCACTGCAGCAAATTGGTTACCATGGCAACCGCTCTCTACATGGTCGACTGACAGTGCTTCTAATGGCAAATTTCACCTCGTAATCGACTTTAGGCTTTGATCTAAGTCAGTGGCATGAAATCTCCAGTAACATCAAAGTGCTGTGAGCTCCCCACGCAGTCTCGGGTTCAGCCGTGGTCTATAATGCCAGCAATTCATCCAGAACTGTGCCACTTCCATATTGATACTGCCATACAAAGGGACACAGTTTCTGCTAATCTAATCTCCCCAGCCATGTTCGGCTGAACACCAGGTCACGGTTGCCGTGGCAACCGTCTCCAATTATTCTCCTCCCTGTGGTCGGCCAGGCATGGATTATTCAGCCTCCCCCCAGCTCCTATTTAACTTAATATTCCATCGCAGCCATCGTCACAATATCTACAATTTGTATCCTCTTGTTTTCTACTCATTTGCTGAATGTACCTATAAATATTAGCTGGCGTATCCGAGCTGTCCATGATGGCTGCCCTTGGCTGCATCCCATGCCAACACACTCTACAGTACCTGTTCTCCTCTTCTGACAATCATCTTTTATTCAATATAAGTGTTGTATTTCTCCTACAGGTAAATATTTCCTTCTCAAAATAAAGAATATATATAAACATACAAAAAAATATAAAATAAAACCGTTGTCACGATTCCATGTTTTTTTTCATGGATGTGGCATATGAACTTTGAGCACTTATTGAACACGGTTCCATATATATTTTGCTTTAAACTGTAAAAGTATAGATATTTTCATACGAATATTCACCATTACCAAACTAATGATATTGCTAAATGCCAAGAGACAGTGATGATGACCAGAACAATGACTGAATTGAGACAATGCTAGCATTCACACAGTTGTCATGGTGAAAGAAAATCATTCACTTGATTGAATATCTATTTCCAATGAATATTTCAAATAGAACCAAATATATTTTATCATTTCAGTCAAATATTTCACTGTAATTTTATGTTTACTTTTTTTCAAAATGTGGTTTCAAAACTCTGCATGAATAAGTTGTCATGATTTTCTAAAAATTATATACTAATCCATCTTTTCTAAAAATAAAACTGATCCGTTGCCATCTTTGGTACTATTCATATCAATCAGGGCTTTAAAAGTAATTTCTGGAAGATAGACTCACAAAAGTCCTAAGTTTAAACCATCTCGGTATCGTGACAAATATGATACATTTAAAGCATTCAATCTAAAAGCCCTCTCTAAACTATTCAATTTAAAAACACTTCTTAAAGTATTCAATCTACGACCCCTTTCTAAGGACATCAATCTATCAGCCCTCTTGAGATTTTAAAACATTTTCCCTCTCTAAAATCTCCAAATCTTCTCTTAAACATTCAATCTGCAAATCTTCTCTCAAGATCTCAATCTTAATGTCCTATAAAATGTTTTCACTCCAAAAATATTCACTTAAGCCCTCATTAAAGACGTCAAATGTAAAACTGCCAGTGATCTAAAACTATGAAGACCGATTTTATGTCTAACCCTAAAACACCCATGATAAAAACCAATATTTTGTTCAATCATTTGATTGTTGAGGTTTGTTATGGAGAAAAGAGAAGTTTGTTATTGAGAGAAATACATTGGCTGTAATGGCATGGGAACAAATTACTTAAGTTGATCATGTTTACACTGATGATGAAGAAAAGGAGTTATTTGTTCAGTCCATAGGTATCTATAACATGACAAAAGAGTTGTGTAGACCTATCTCCTGCACCATAACATCATCTTTGACAATAATACCTTCAAATATCTATTTTTTTCTCCTGCAATTGACAAGCAATGTATCTATCGGGCAATCTTAGCATCTAAATTCTGTCAAATAACAGGTTCCCTCCTCATGTAATTCTTGCCAATTTGTCAATAAGTAGCACAAATCAGATTTGCATTGGAGAGTTATTGACGCTCAGCCGTGTGGCATCACAATGCATGCTGGGAAATGTCTCAGACTTGCACACTGCCCCCTGAGATGACCGCACACTACTGATGGTCCTCTGGCTGGGCAGTGGTAGAGGCACTCTGGCTGGGCAGTGGTAGAGGCACCCTAGCAGTGGTAGAGGCACCCTGGCTGGGCAGGGGTAGAGGCACTCTGGCTGGGCAGTGGTAGAGGCACCCTGGCTGGGCAGTGGTAGAGGCACTCTGGCTGGGCAGTGGTAGAGGCACCCTGGCTGGGCAGTGGTAGAGGCACTCTGGCTGGGCAGTGGTAGAGGCACTCTGGCTGGGCAGTGGTAGAGGCACCCTAGCAGTGGTAGAGGCACCCTGGCTGGGCAGGGGTAGAGGCACTCTGGCTGGGCAGTGGTAGAGGCACCCTGGCTGGGCAGTGGTAGAGGCACTCTGGCTGGGCAGTGGTAGAGGCACCCTGGCTGGGCAGTGGTAGAGGCACTCTGGCTGGGCAGTGGTAGAGGCACTCTGGCTGGGCAGTGGTAGAGGCACTCTGGCTGGGCAGTGGTAGAGGCACCCTGGCTGGGCAGTGGTAGAGGCACTCTGGCTGGGCAGTGGTAGAGGCACTCTGGCTGGGCAGTGGTAGAGGCACTCTGGCTGGGCAGTGGTAGAGGCACCCTGGCTGGGCAGTGGTAGAGGCACCCTGGCTGGGCAGTGGTAGAGGCACTCTGGCTGGGCAGTGGTAGAGGCACTCTGGCTGGGCAGTGGTAGAGGCACTCTGGCTGGGCAGTGGTAGAGGCACCCTGGCAGTGGTAGAGGCACTCTGGCTAGAGAGAAAGATAGTGTCACTCTGGTTGGGGAGAGTGAGTGTCACTCTGGCTGGGGAGAGTGAGTGTCACTCTGGCTGGGGAGAGTGAGTGTCACTCTGGTTGGGGAGAGTGAGTGTCACCCTGGCTGGGGAGAGTGAGTGTCACTCTGGTTGGGGAGAGTGAGTGTCACCCTGGCTGGGGAGAGTGAGTGTCACTCTGGCTGGGGAGAGTGTCACTCTGGCTGGGGAGAGTGTCACTCTGGCTGGGGAGAGTGTCACTCTGGCTGGGGAGAGTGTCACTCTGGCTGGGGTGAGTGATTGTGTCACTCTGGCTGGGGAGAGTGAGTGTCACTCTGGTTTGGCTAGTGTTTGTGTCACTCGAGTTGGGAGTGCTTGTGTCACACTGATATGAGTATCTGTGAATCTGGCCAGTGTCAATCTGAGTGTTAGTTTCACTCTGGTTGGAGTGAGTGCTGGTTTCACTCTGGTTGGAGTGAGTGCTAGTTTCACTCTGGTTGGGGTGAATTCTGGTTTCACTTTGGTTGGAGCTGGTTGGAGTGAGTGCTGGATTCACTCTGGTTGGAGTGAGTGCTGGATTCACTCTGGTTGGAATGAGTGCTGGATTCACTCTGGTTGGAATGAGTGCTGGATTCACTCTGGTTGGAATGAGTGCTGGATTCACTCTGGTTGGAATGAGTGCTGGATTCACTCTGGTTGGAATGAGTGTTGGTTTCACTCTGGTTGGAGCTTGTTGGAGTGAATGCTGGATTCACTCTGGTTGGAATGTGTGCTGGATTCACTCTGGTTGGGGTGAATTCTGGTTTCATTTTGGTTAGAGTGAGTGCTGGTTTCACTTTATCTGGATGACACTCTGGATACAACCAGTGACAATGATTGGCTATCGCAGGGACCAGGCGGAGCACGTATCATCCTTAACAGGTCATGCAGCATATCATTTTGAAGATGTTTATATTTGCACTAACACAGACAAAAAAATAAGATTGAGTATATAGTCTGGCTTGGGAGTGTCCAGAATTTCCCACGAGGTGGAAAGTTGG
Source organism: Amphiduros pacificus (assembly GCA_949316495.1). Taxonomy (NCBI): domain Eukaryota; kingdom Metazoa; phylum Annelida; class Polychaeta; order Phyllodocida; family Hesionidae; genus Amphiduros; species Amphiduros pacificus. The sequence goes on along the minus strand of OX439012.1, from coordinate 28,741,394 downwards.
TCAACACTAGGTGGCGTTTAAATAGCAATCAGCGGTGTGGGTCAGGGCATACTGGTCCCCGAGTCTCACTTAACGTTCGTGTCATGTCGGCCATTGTTTCCACGTGGCTGATCTTGACCACGCAACCAATGCACATCTGCGCCTACGTTATTATACCAAGTCACCTGACACCAGCCGACGACCACAGTTTTCAAAACGGGATTTCAGAGACAAACTGAACGCAGTCAAGTGAAAGTTTCTAGGGACCGTATGGTCCCCTGGTCATAACAAAGCATCTTTCTGCGCCACTTGCTTCATAAAGATGTGCCTAGCAGCCCGACCGAGCCTCTGCCTGCCCTGCAATAAGTTGTCACCAATCCAACTCCGTTTTACTATAGCCTATCTTTTGGAATGGAAATGATTTTTACTGTTATGTCTCAGACATTCACATTTGATTGACAAGGAGTGGCGCTCTGCAAGATTTGTTCACAATCGGCATTGTGAAGCAAGCAAACCCAGATTGGCAATAAACGTAGGATTCATTGCCACGCATACAGGCAGAGAAAGCCTACGTGGCTCCTACATTTACTGCCCAACCCCGGCTCTGTGATACACTTATAGTTCGGCCCTCAAAGCTTCGATGACTTGTCTCAATGGCCAAACCTTTCACACCATTTACTGTAAAAACCTCAAAGAATTTTTATCAAACGGGCATGTCAACATGAAATTATTTCTCGCACCTGCGGATTTGTTTGGCCTTGCTTGATCACATCAGTAGTTGCTTGCAATGGCTGGGCCAATAAGCGGTGACAGCTAAAACCGCCAGAGAAAGCGCTGACAGGATGAGAAGGGCCAATTGAGAACTATCGCAAGTAGCTTCTATAGTCACACCAGAAACCATGGTCAGCTAGCTCCCCCTGGTGATCAAAGGCCATGATTTCTCCACAGAAACATAAAATCTCACAAAAAAGACCAGCAAATATCTGTTATAGGTCTCAAGAAAGTCCAATGTCTGATTGGCTTGTCCAGAAAAAGAATCTTTTCATGGAAAAGGGGTGTTCGTAAAATTGGAAGTTCATGAAGTTTTCTTTGATTACAATTTTGGGGAAATCCTTTTAAATTGACAGATAGCGCCATCTGGTGGAGCCATCTTGGTTGATCATACCATGGTGACCTCACTTACAACTTTCTGCTTTTTACAGACTACTTATATTCAAACCATAAACTTTATTTTTTGTGAGAACACTAATCTGTTTTTTCAAACAGGGTCATAATACTCCATTCTAATATTTGCTTCCAAATTAATTTTTATGCTTTATGTACCCACTCCTCCCAACCAAATCATGGGTTATGCCTAACATGTTTTGTAATAAAGTAGATTGTACTATAACAAAAATTACCGAGAGACCTATTTTTGTCGAAAAAGTTATGTTTTTAGCGATCAACTTTGATCATGTTCTGTCGGGTACTGTCATAAATATAACTAAATATAAGCTTGTATTCCCATGAAGTTCGAGTTCACCAACCTTGCTATCATCCTTTTGTAAATTTTAACCAGACAAAGCATCAAATCAAGATGCAGAGGTAACATGACCCCCTTTCAAGGTCACATGACAGTCAGTGCCCTCTGCAGGCAGAATGTGGTGTAAAAGTTAATTGCACTCCAACAAAAGGCTCCACCCATCTTGGCCGCTCACCCGTGAAATGTCGGATCTGCTCAGGGTGTCTTTAGTCTCTGCACGCTTCGCTGACTGAGAAACTTCAAAAGTAGCACTCTCCTGATGCAGTACAGGGGTTAGGCCCTCCCAAGAACAGCAAAACTTGCCCGCATACCTAATGTTGTTTGGAGCATATCCTTTCCAGTCTATACAACGCTGACTGTGGTTCCTATCATTCACTTTTCTCTCCCTTTATAAACAACGTCAAGAGAACATAATTTTGCGCGAAGATGGCAAAAATATTTTTTCATCACTGTTATAAAAAAACAACAAAAAACAAAAAATAACCAGGACATGGCATACCTATGTGATATTCATATCATGTGATCCCACTTCACGCTGAGCATCTTTACATATTGCAAAACATATCATCTTGTCAAGAGTACGCTGATGAAAAAAAGGACCGAGAATCCGTGGAGCATGGGGTATGTGCTGGCTGGTTGCCGAGGGCCTCAAAGCCTGGAGCCAGTTGGCGGCATCGTCCTGCCCGGCCAAGCGTGTATGTGCAGCCGTGCGCAAAGCCAATGTGACTTTACTGTTGGGTGAGTAAAGCAAGCGAGGCCAGGACTGACTGTGCTGCGGAGACAGCAGCGTTTGATGAAGACGCTGCCTCAGACATCACCTTCACTCTTCGTTGAACACAGACAGAGCACAAATTCATACGGTGAAAACTGGTGCAGCGAGTACTGTGTGAGCAGGCAATAGTGCAGCGAGAGAGGTCCGTGTGAGCGGGCAAGGTGTTCACTTGGCGAGGCGTGCCTCTATAAATGCCAAACTTAAATCTTCTTCAAACAGATGCCTTAACCATAGAGTACTGTGTGACCCTAAGTGCATTAAAAATATAGCAAGAAAGAGACGTCTATCAATGGAAAAAATAAGATATTATTCAAAGCTACAAGTTCAATAAAATATTTAAAAATATTTTCTTGAAGCAATATGTTTTCATTAATAAGCAAAGATCACAGTTTTGAATGGAAAACTGCATCAATTTGACGAAACAATGTTGAGAGAACTGTGATAGTTTGAGATAATGTTTATCATGAAAACTGCCTCAGTTCAAGCCTACTTCAAATAATATGACTTGCCCCAGGGGCAAGTTGTGTTAGCCATGGAGAGCAGGGTCCTGAACCATACCACACTCTTTCTCAGTCAGCCTGGACCAGGGCTAGTCCACCAATACTCCTCCCATCCACATCTCTATACTCAGTCAGCCTGGACCAGGGCTAGCCCACCAATACTCCTCCCATCCACATCTCTATACTCAGCCTGGAACAGGGCTAGTCCACCAATACTCCTCCCATCCACATCTCTATACTCAGCCTGGACCAGGGCTAGCCCACCAATACTCCACCCATCCACATCTCTATGATCAGCCTGGACCAGGGCTAGCCCACCAATACTCCACCCATCCACATCTCTATACTCAGCCTGGACCAGGGCTAGCCCACCAATACTCCACCCATCCACATCTCTATACTCAGCCTGGACCAGGGCTAGTCCACCAATACTCCCCCCATCCACATCTCTATACTCAGCCTGGACCAGGGCTAGCCCACCAATACTCCTCCCATCCACATCTCTATACTCAGCCTGGACCAGGGCTAGCCCACCAATACTCCACCCATCCACATCTCTATACCCAGCCTGGACCAGGGCTAGCCCACCAATACTCCACCCATCCAAATCTCTATACCCAGCCTGGACCAGGGCTAGTCCACCAATACTCCACCCATCCACATCTCTATACTCAGCCTGGACCAGGGCTAGCCCACCAATACTCCCCCCATCCACATCTCTATACCCAGCCTGGACCAGGGCTAGTCCACCAATACTCCCCCCATCCACATCTCTATACCCAGCCTGGACCAGGGCTAGTCCACCAATACTCCACCCATCCACATCTCTATACTCAGCCTGGACCAGGGCTAGCCCACCAATAATGCTCCACCCATCCACACCTCTATACTCATTCAGCCTGGACCAGAGCAAGCTTTGTGAATTTCAAATATGTTTTTATTTCTATGCATTTACTTGAACATTTCTTGATATGGAACATATGTTCACCACCTCAATGAATATAAGTTTTACCAATTTGGTTCAGTACTTTTGGTTTGTTTCATGATTAAGCAAACAGGAATGGGTGCATAGCATCACGAGTTACAAACTGACACCACGGTCGCTGGCATGTTACACCAGTGTGGGTGAGTCACGGGTCACCGCACAAGTCTATTGTTATGTGTCAGCCTGAGAGAGATCGCTGAGGCAGAACTGATACATGATCCACAGCTCCACAGTCCAATCAATGCATCAATCCAGTCACGCTCATCTGTCCTCTCACCATCTCAGACCTTAAGTCCCGGAGCATGTAAACACCCAGGGTCCCGTGTTCTGATCATGGGTGACCAAACATATACATGACCATGGCCGAGTGCCTCAGACAAAGCAACCCATTGTATGTAAATAACCAATCAGGTTTCTGAGTATATCATTTCACACTTGCCCTTAATCAGACAAAACTTGAAAGTATTCTGCATATGCCCTGTGTCACCCCCTCCAATACATGAGTTTTCAATTACATGAATTTAGAAAGAAAATAAATACATAGATTAAAGATCTAAGGTACACTGACCGTTCTGGTTTCTTTGTTGTGATTTCCTGGATATTACCGCAAATTGCTTTGTAAATGATAAGTATCGGCTTTTCATTTATTGGAAATCCTCTATGTACGTATATCAACTTTTAGGGGCTTGATCTGAGTATAATGGGAAATAGATAGAATTCATCCCCTGACACTCCTTCCCACACCTTGCCTCCAAACAGCTAAAAAAAATCCACTCAGCACTTTCAAAGGAGAAAATTTAGTTTGGCAGACAGAGAGAATGACAGAAAATTCCCCCACCCCCATTGCTTAAACTATGCTAACAGATTCAAAATAGTTGAGATTATGTACACTTTTTCATCACTAATTTTAATCTTTCAAGTTTCTCCATCATAGATAATAATTGTGCTGTCATCTTTTTACTCTGGTGAGCAGTGGCCTCAAATAAGCACAACCCAAGAAGCGAGTATCAATAACATGATCAAGCAATGATCATATTATACCAGGAAAATATGGTATTGTTTTAAATGGGCAGAATTTCACCGTGTTAATTTGAACCATGCTAAATTTGTAAAGAAATATGCAATTTTAGAGAATCATCTTGGCGAAAAAAATCAGAAAAAAAAATCTTTGGTTGACTCTTTCTTGGTGGAGTTTGAGCTGCCTCGATTTACAAGCAGAACAAAACAAAGAGACAAATAAATCCAATCTGATAATGCCATATAATACAATTGCTTAACTGCATTTTTGTTGATTTTTTTACCATCTTTTATTCATATTGTTTCACAGGAACTTTTGCTCTGAATTATTCTGAAGACTTTCATTGTTATCTGCGAGGCACACGACAGCTTTATTTATCCTTGGCCATGTTTTTTTTTCTTTCAGTTTCAAATTCTGCACAAATAACAGTTTGGTCTTTTCTTCCAGAAACAAGACAAATACCATGTATACAAAATGGACAGTGGAGGGCAGATCATCTTATTCTCCTCAATACCGTATTCTCCTACATACCGTATTCTCCTACATACCGTATTCTCCTACATATCGTACTCTCCTACATACTTTATTATCATGCATACCGTATTCTCCTACATACCATATTCTCCTACATACCGTATAGGAGAATATAAGGATAAGAAATCTATCATTTTTTAAGAATATACATTAAAATCTGTCTGATTGTTTTATTGTAAAATAAGTTAAGAAACTTATCTTATAATGTATTAATTGGAGCACTATGCCTTAATAGTCATTTAAGACAGTTCTATGCTGAGTAAAGCTGGCAAAGTGAGCTTGTCCCAAAGTAAGATAGACATCTGCCCTTGTCCCCATGCAGATGAGTATCTACCCTTGTCCTGATACAGATGGATATCTGTCCTTGTCCTGATGCAGATGGATATCTGTCCTTGTCCTGATGCAGATGGATATCTGTCCTTGTCCTGATGCAGATGAGTATCTACCCTTGTCCTGATACATATGGGTATCTGCCCTTGTCCTGATACAGATGGGAATCTACCCTTGTCCTGATACAGATGGATATCTGTCCTTGTCCTGATACAGATGGGAATCTGCCCTTGTCCTGATACAGATGGATATCTGTCCTTGTCCTGATGCAGATGGGAATCTGCCCTTGTCCTGATGCAGATGGATATCTGTCCTTGTCCTGATACAGATGGGAATCTACCCTTGTCCCGATGCAGATGAGTATCTACCCTTGTCCCGATGCAGATGAGTATCTGTCCTTGTCCCGATGCAGATGAGTATCTACCCTTGTCCTGATACAGATGGGTATTTACCCTTGTCCCGATGAAGAAAGGCATTTGCCATTGTTTAAATAAAACGGACATTGTCCTTTATCTGAATGAGAGGACATCTTCCCTGGTCTAAATAGAATATGACCGTTTTCCCCTTGTGCACTATGCGAGACATTTTCCCTTGTTCTGATAAGAGACAGTCATCTTCCCTTGTAGCCCATGAGGGATGGTAATCTTCCCTTCTCCCAATAAGATACAGACTTTATCAATGCTTTACCCAGTCCACAAGGGTAGGGTTCTTTAACTGCCCAAAGGTATACCTGAGTTGCATGTTGCATGTACACGCAATGTCCTAAAAATTGAGCAGTAACACATACATTCTGTTGTATATGCACCAAAAAATTGGAATGCCCTGCCCCCTGAAGTGAAAAACTGCAAAACAATTGAAAGCTTCAAAAGTCAATTAAAGACCCATCTATTTAGGAAACACTACTTACAAAAGTGCCATGAGCAGACCTAGTCTAACATAGCGCTATACAAATTCTTCTTATTATTATTACATTAAACATATGGTCATGCATATTCCGTAATTCCTATATTAATCCCCCAACCTTCTGTAAATGCCATGGCAAAGCATGACACAAGCTGAGCCTGGGCGGACCTCATCTGCCTCAAAGTTCCGTGGATAAATATAAACACTTTTTAAGATTTAACTGCAAAGAAATATGATCTGTGATTGATACATAAATACAAACAGCAATATAATGTCTATTTTTGCCTTAAAGCACAGACCTAACATTTCCTCTCTCTCTTTCAGTATTATTCCCTGCTGTTCCTTATTGTTTCTCACTGTTCCTTATTGTTTCTCACTGTTCCTTATTGTTCAATGCTGAATCACTTCTCACAGACAGCTTCAGTGTTTTCAATTTTAATCAAACATTTTTCTCTTCTAAATCTCATATATCTGCATTTATTGCGTCACTTTAGTTTCACAGCTGAAAAACCTTTAGCAGTCCTTATATTTCCTGTGTCTTTCAGAACAAATCCCTTTTTCTAATGAAAATAAACAATTTAATGTTCATTTATTGACATTTGAATACATTAATAACAAAGACTGCAAGGAAACATGCACTGGCAACTTTTTCACATTGATATTTCCTCCTCCGTATAAACCTTGTGTGTCCTTGTCCGAGCCATTTCACAGTCTAAAGTCAGAGTCAGGACAATGGCCCAGTCCCAGATCAGAGTCAGGACAACGGCCCAGTCCCAGATCAGAGTCAGGACAATGGCCCAGTCCAAGATCAGAGTCAGGACAATGGCCCAGTCCCAGTTCAGAGCCAGGACAATGGCCCACTCTGAGATCAGAGTCAGGACAACGGCCCACTCTGAGATCAGAGTCAGGACAATGGCCCAGTCCCAGTTCAGAGCCAGGACAATGGCCCAGTCCCAGATCAGAGTCAGGACAATGGCCCAGTCCCAGTTCACAGTCAGGACAATGGCCCAGTCCGAGATCAGAGTCAGGACAATGGCCCAGTCCGAGATCAGAGTCAGGACAATGGCCCAGTCCGAGATCAGAGTCAGGACAATAGCCCAGTTTGGACAGGACAATGGCCCAGTCCCAGTTCAGAGTCAGGACAATGGCCCAGTCCGAGATCAGAGTCAGGACAATAGCCCAGTTTGGACAGGACAATGGCCCAGTCCCAGTTCAGAGCCAGGACAATGGCCTAGTCTGAGATCAGAGTCAGGACAATGGCCCAGTCTGAGATCACTCAGTCTGGGATCAGAGTCAAGACAATAGTAAAATGGTTTATTAGATAAATATGATATAATGCACGCCTTGACATTGGTCATCAGCCGAAGATGTTCTAGAATCTGCTGGACCTTTTGGCAAATCTTTTGGCCTATGACATAAAACAATGAAAATATAAGAGATATTCACTAAGATCAGGGCCAGTGGCTGAACACCTGAATAACATAAACAACTATCATGATGCCACTTTTAAACTCATCATCAAACTTTGCTCAAATATTGGAGATCAAATTGCACAAACTAATTCCATGTTTGTTCTTGATATTTCTTCACAGAAATATTGAATATCAATCAGCACCTGCCTTGAGATATGAATGGTTCCATTTGATATGTACATTCTGACTTCAAGCTGCCGCTGGACTGAGTACACACACAATGGATTAAGTTGACACTCCATGGACTGAGTTGACACACTATGGACTGAGTTGACACTCCATGGACTGAGTTGACACTCCATGGACTGAGTTGACACTCCATGGACTGAGTTGACACTCCATGGACTGAGTTGACACTATGGACTGAGTTGACACTCTATGGACTGAGTTGACACTCCATGGACTGAGTTGACACTCTGTGAATTGAGTTGACACTATGGACTGAGTTGACACTATGGACTGAGTTGACACTATGGACACAGTATCATTTTTTTCGTTCTCAGGGACAATTTTTTGCACCACAACCAATTAATCTCTAATCATGAGGCTGGGAGACAATTCAGACTCATTATTTTTGTAAAAAAAAAAAACAAAAAACAAAAAACAAAACAAAAACATGACAAAGCCAAATTGTGGGAGAGAGGTTGTTACATTTGCTCCAACTTTGATATAATTTTCAGATTTTTTGGATTACTTTTGAGGTAATAATAGATGTCTAATTTTAGAGAGCTTTGTGTCAATAAAGGCGAGGAACTAATTAGTTGGGGCTGTTATATGGAGCACCTATTATCACTCAGGTACGACCAGGCATGACACCTGTCTCAGCTGGTATATAAACACCGGCTAATCATCTGCAGGTGACACCGTGTCCAGCCCGACCTCATTAACATGGCCTTATTACTCTGCCGTAACATATATTTAAACATTGCATTGATCTAAATATTAATTTAAATATCATTATTATTATCAAGTATGGGTAAAATAACCTAAATATTAATTTAAATAGTATTATTATTATTATCAAGTATGGGTACGATAATCTAGATATTGATATAAATAATTTAAATATTATCCAGTATGGATGCAATATCATAATAACATTTGACAATATCCTATACTAGTAGGTAGATTATTTGCATAATTATTTGACTATTTCTATTTTTTTTTCTATTTGGAAGAATGGATGAAGCTATCCCCCACATAACGATAATGGAACAGTCCTAGCCTATTATTCATCAATTACAAATGAGTGCCCATTTCTGTCATTATAGGCAGTCATGCCCAAAATGTGATCTCTCTCATGCGTGAAACTGCCTTTATGCCAACAAGTCAGCAAAATATGGCCGCCCGAGTCTCGTGCCAAGCGTGAACATTCAGTGTGTCCCTTCCTTGCCGATTTGTACCTTGATTTGTACGTGGTCTCTGATCGCATGTTACCAGCATTAATTTCACATGTTAATTACCATGACGATAAGGGGAGGTCACCATGGACGCACATATTGAGATGCATTATTAGTTGCCATTGTTCTCCCAGCATGCATCAGTACGCCCTTTATTGAAATTGCCTTCAATTTCTGTTTTCATAGAAATTTAAGCGAACAACAAGTACGCATCTATTGACAATGTTTCCATCTCACATAGAAATGATATGCAGATTAAAATGATTTTTAGGCGAGCACTAAAATTCAGCACATTACGCAGGAATGCATGTGACATGATGCAGAGACAGAGAGATACAGGTGGAATGTTCGTCCATCTTCCGTGGATGGGTGGAACAGCCACAACCAGGCACGGAGAGCGTGACTGCAGCGTGACTGCAGCTTGACTGCAGCATGAATGCATCCAAACATTTAAGACTATCTCTTGCATTGTTAGAATGACATTTTCAGAAATTCTTCATCAAACATACAAATTCTGCCGCGAAATGGGAAATATGCCCTGTGATTTTCTTGTTAAAAATTGCTCCTTGCTCTGGACTGGGAGTCTTAAATATCACACCCCACCAGAAGTCAAACCAGGGCTTCACATTAACCAATTGCTTAGCTTTAAGGTCTATTTGACCTGATTGGGCAAGAAAGGGTGATGAGATTTTTTAAAATTAATTTGCTTTGCAAAGAATATAAGCATAATTAAGAAGCTTTGTTATATGGGCATTTTTTATTAACTCAAATCAGGGTACGTGAAATAGAAATGGACATCAGCATGGGGTAACTGGATCTTGACATGCTACTTGCCCAGTTCATGGTTCATGAAAGGTTGATATCAGGACAGCATCCTAAGACATCAGCATAAGACCTCACCATTCATTCTCAAAGTAAACTTCCTCCTGACATGAGAATATAGCAAGAGTTCCTGTAAGTTTCAGGACCTTTTCATCTTATCTTAACTGGTCCTCAACATAAGACTTCACCATTCATTCTCAAAGCATACTTCCTCCTCATAAGGCAATATAGCAAGGATTTCTGTAAGTTTCAGGACCTTTCATCTTATCTTAACTGGTCCTCAACATAAGACTTCACCATTCATTCTCAAAGCACACTTCCTCCTCATAAGGCAATATAGCAAGGGTTCCTGTAAGTTTCAGGACCTTTCATCTTATCTTAGCTGGACTTCACCATTCATTCTCAAAGCACACTTCCTCCTCAATATAGGCAATATAGCAACCTTTAAGTTTCAAGCTTTGTTCCTCTTACCTTTTCTGGTGATATTCTGTACTCAGTGACCACCTGCTGGTACTACATGGATTTGGGATGAGTCCTGACTGAGTTCTGAGATGTAATTCTATGCCGATGGAGAGTTGTCTAGAGGGTGGATCATTGCTTTGTGAACACTCCTGTAACAGTGGTGGATCGGCACACTCCAGCAAACCCCTGTAACACACAGATGGACAAATATCATTATTATTATGCTTCAATTCTCTATTCTATAAAAAAAAAATCATTATTTACCCTTAATTTTTTTATCAATTATGACATTGACTAGTTAAAAAGTATGAAAATGTGAAAAAATGGCAAAATTTAATGTTTCAGAAAAATAGATGTTTATATTCCTAAATTATAAAAAACCCAAACTCTTGGTGGGAACCCATTTATCTCATGGCGGAAACACTTTGCTTGGTTTAAGTTTCAAAGTTTCCTCTCCATGAATATGTGGAAACCCTGTCTTTACCTGGTAATTTAAGTACCAGTGGCATGCCAGTGCATAAGTATCAGTGGTATGCTTAGTGCATGAGTACCAATGGCATGCTAGTTCATAATTACCAGTGGTATGCTTAGTGCATAAGTACCAGTGGCATGCTAGTGCATAAATACCAGTGGTATGCTTAGTGCATAAGTACCAGTGGCATGCTAGTTCATAATTACCAGTGGTATGCTTAGTGCATAAGTACCAGTGGCATGCTAGTGCATAAATACCAGTGGTATGCTTAGTGCATAAGTACCAATGGCATGCTAGTTCATAATTACCAGTGGTATGCTAGTGCATAAATACCAGTGGCATGCTAGTGCATAAATACCGGTGGTATGCTTAGTGCATAATTACCAGTGGTATGCTTAGTGCATAAGTATCAGTGGTATGCTTAGTGCATAAATACCAGTGGTATGCTAGTGCATAAGTACCAGTGGTATGCTAGTGCATAAATACCAGTGGTATGCTAGTGCATAAATACCAGTGGTATGCTAGTGCATAAGTACCAGTGGCATGCTAGTGCATAAGTACCAATGGCATGCTAGTGCATAAGTACCAGTGGTATGCTAGTGCATAAGTACCAGTGGTATGCTTAGTGCATAAGTACCAATGGCATGTTAGTGCAGAAGTATTAATGGCATGCTAGTTCATAATTACCAGTGGTATGCTAGTGCATTAGTACCAGTGGTATGCTTAGTGCACTCTATCCCAGGATGCCTCACATCTGTGATCTTATCATCTGCATATTCTTGACATCTCCCAAGAGTCTCATCACTCAATACGCTGACCACATCCATATGGCTTCCCAACCTTCCCCCAAATCCCCTTCTCCCCCTTTATCCCCCCTCCACGGCGCTAATGAAATTCATTTGAATTTTATTGGGGTTATTTTGCGCTAAATCATCGTTCATATGCCACTTGTCAAATTTTGCTCGTCCGCCGACGGAGGAGATCTGCGTGGTGCTCTTTATGGGTTGTTATGGTTCAATTTATTGCTGCACTATGACACAAATATCGGCCGATCACTTGAGTGAACAAAATAGATCGGCGCATGATTGAGCACAACACAGGAGTGGCATGTTGCATCGCTTTGTCTCTCCTTGATCGCCCGCCGGAATCTGCGTTCAGATTTCCCGTCACCTTGATGGGAGTGAAATAATGACGCCATCGACACACCAAGACACTGACACAGGTTTTGTACCACAATGGTTTCCATGGAAGCGGTAACTCCTTCTTACAGAAACTGTGGTCGTTCATGTAAAAACCATCAGGAATTATGAGAAGATATATTTTCTATGCTTGTCGAGTCAACTTTTGACCTATCTCTACGGCAAAACAAAGCAGTGGACAAAAGGCATTGTCTGTCCTAATATAGTTCAGCTCCGACAGTTTGGCTCTCACATAAACTCATGATAGTATTTTGTCAAACCCAGACTGAGAACATTGTTGAACCAGTTGCTCGTAACATAATCAGACCAGTATTTTGTGAAATGATATGTGACAATTTCAGATTTGACTGTATAGTTTGTTCACCTTTCACATTAATTATATTCGAGCTAAAATCCGATGAAAATGATTAAAAAATAATCACACAGTCATGATCTTATAAATTTCAAAGTGTCGTGCATGCAGAAAGTTTATACTTAATGACATTTTATGTTATGGATATGATACAAAGACATGTTTTGCTCATCTATGAAAAAAGTTTAATATTAATATGTATTCATTGTATTCACGGTAAATTCTTTAAATGATAAGTAATCCAAACAAATTGGCATAAAATATTTCTTGATGGCTTAGATAACAACAAAATAATAATATTATTATTCATGATGGTGATCTTGAGACTTTGAACAACCAAGCACTTCCTTAACTAAGTAACAATGTAGACTGTTGTATGGACTGTTGTATGACCCTACAAGCTCACTCATCATTCAGCTAGGGTGCTGTCTGACTATGGCGTGACCCTCTAGTTCCACCCACCATCAGGCAGGGTGCTGTCTGACTATGGCGTGACCCTGTAATTCCACCCACCATCAGGCAGGGTGCTGTCTGACTATGGCGTGACCCTGTAATTCCACCCACCATCAGGCAGGGTGCTGTCTGACTATGGTGTGACCCTTTAGTTCCACCCACCATCAGGCAGGGTGCTGTCTGACTATGGCGTGACTCTGTAGTTTCACCCACCATCAGACAGGGTGCTGTCTGACTATGGCGTGACCCTCTAGTTCGACTCACCATCAGGCAGGGTGCTGTCTAACTATGGCGTGACTCTGTAGTTTCACCCACCATCAGGCAGGGTGCTGTCTGACTATGGCGTGACCCTCTAGTTCCACTCACCATCAGGCAGGGTGCTGTCTGACTATGGTGTGACCCTCTAGTTCCACCCACCATCAGGCAGGGTGCTGTCTGACTATGGCGTGACTCTGTAGTTTCACCCACCATCAGGCAGGGTGCTGTCTGACTATGGCGTGACCCTCTAGTTCCACTCACCATCAGGCAGGGTGCTGTCTGACTATGGCGTGAACCTGTAGTTCCACCCACCATCAGGCAGGGTGCTGTCTGACTATGGCGTGACCCTCTAGTTCCACCCACCATCAGGCAGGGTGCTGTCTGACTATGGTGTGACCCTGTAATTCCACCCACCATCAGGCAGGGTGCTGTCTAACTATGGCATGACCCTGTAATTCCACCCACCATCAGGCAGGGTGCTGTCTAACTATGGCGTGACCCTCTAGTTTCACCCACCATCAGGCAGGGTGCTGTCTGACTATGGCGTGACCCTGTAATTCCACCCACCATCAGACAGGGTGCTGTCTGACTTTGGCGTGACCTTGTAGTTTCACCCACCATCAGGCAGGGTGCTGTCTGACTATGGTGTGACCCTCACGTTCCACTCACCATCAGGCAGGGTGCTGTCTGACTATGGCGTGACCCTGTAGTTCCACCCACCATCAGGCAGGGTGCTGTCTAACTATGGCGTGACCCTGTAATTCCACCCACCATCAGGCAGGGTGCTGTCTGACTATGGCGTGACCCTGTAATTCCACCCACCATCAGACAGGGTGCTGTCTGACTATGGCGTGACCCTCTAGTTCCACTCACCATCAGGCAGGGTGCTGTCTGACTATGGTGTGACCCTGTAGTTCCACCCACCATCAGGCAGGGTGCTGTCTGACTATGGTGTGACCCTCTAGTTCCACCCACCATCAGGCAGGGTGCTGTCTGACTATGGTGTGACCCTGTAGTTCCACCCACCATCAGGCAGGGTGCTGTCTGACTATGGTGTGACCTTTTAGTTCCACTCACCATCAGGCAGGGTGCTGTCTGACTATGGTGTGACCCTGTAGTTCCACCCACCATCAGGCAGGGTGCTGTCTGACTATGGCGTGACCCTCTAGTTCCACTCACCATCAGGCAGGGTGCTGTCTGACTATGGCGTGACCCTGTAATTCCACCCACCATCAGGCAGGGTGCTGTCTGACTATGGTGTGACCCTGTAGTTCCACCCGCCATCAGGCAGGGTGCTGTCTGACTATGGTGTGACCCTGTAGTTCCACCCACCATCAGGCAGGGTGCTGTCTGACTATGGCGTGACCCTGTAGTTCCACCCACCATCAGGCAGGGTGCTGTCTGACTATGCCGTGACCCTGTAGTTCCACCCACCATCAGGCAGGGACCCTGTAGGATTGTAGATTGACCCAATCATTTGATAATTAATTAAATGAAATAAAATGATATTATTTTTTATAGACATCTGTGCCTGAAGACGAACGATGATAAGAATAATTTATGGTTGTTGTTTTTTTTGGCAAATGGCAACGAACATGATGCTCCATTGATAAAAAAGATAAAACATTAAAAGGAAGTCTCTAAAAAATATTTTTTTTGGATAGAATGGCCCATTCCATCCTTCCCCTGTTACTGGAAAGGGAAAAGACAGTATCTGTCGTCTGGCTGACTTTGTGCTTCATTATTATAAAATTTCTTCAATAGCAGCAAAATCTATAAATGTTTTGTATTAATTACAGTTCACATATTGGCCAAGGATCTGTTTTCATATGGCTCCACTGAAACCAGCTGAGGAAACTGAAATATGGTTACAATTGATCCTTGCTATAAGCCTGTCGTTGTCAGTCAAATCAACAAAAACAGTAGAAAAAGACCTCGCTGGCCAAAAGATGCTTGCCCAGGGCAACAGGGCAAGCTGACATTTTTGACACTAGTGAAGACTTTTTCCAGTTCACTGTGTTATATCATGGATCAGTAAGTTATGAATATGGGCCACAAATATAACAGAATACAGTAGTAGCCTCCCCAATAACATACAAGGGCCAGTAAAAAAAAGCTACAAAATATGGTAACCTCCTCAAAGCTTAAAACTTGATAAATGTGGGAGAATACGGTAACCTCCCCAAAAACATACAAGGGCCAGTAAAAAATGCTACAAAATATGGTAACCTCCTCAAAGCTTAAAACTTGATAAATGTGGGAGAATACGGTAGCCTCCCCAAAAACATACAAGGGCCAGTAAAAAATGCTACAAAATATGGTAACCTCCTCAAAGCCTGATAATATCCTCAAAGTTTTAAGCTTGTTACATTCTGTAGAATACGGTAACCTTCCTAATAATCATATGAGGGCCAGTGTGGCTTGACAAATGCTGGAGAATATGGTAACCTCCCCAATAAACATACGAGGGCCAAATGCTGGAGAATACGGTACCCTCCCCAATAAACATACGAGGGCCAAATGCTCGAGAATACAGTACCCTCCCCAATAAACATATGAGGGCCTGTGTGGCTTGACAAATGCTGGAGAATATGTTAATTTCCCCAATAGATACTCCAAGACACACAATTACATGATGCAATATCTTTATAAAAATGTTGTCTTACCTTCCCATCCACACAAAGCAAATTCTTCACAATCAAATATGTATTAGTGTAATTAATGCGAGTTCCATAAATATACAGAAATTTGTATTGTGCAAATGGTAGTACTGTCCGTGTGTGTTATATTTCTATGAGTTATGACCTGTGATGATGTGTGGCACAAGATCTGCATATAGTGACAGGATCAAATGTGAAGTGAAGCAAATCTACATGCTCCACTGACCTGGAACACATGTTACTTGTCAAGTCTGTGCTTCGTGGTTGATCCGGTTGGATCTGAATAATATTGTGTGGTATATAATATACTCTCTCTCTCTTTCTCTCGTGCAAGCTGGTCCATGAAGCAGGGAAACTCACTCGGAGTTATTGAACGCACACACACATATTACGTGCAGATGATTCAGTGCAAATAAGGACCATGGTTCAGTGCTGCCCGGTCAATATTGTCCAATGATGCCCGCTTCATGGTGTAGTGGCCAACATTGTGCCCAAGGCCGCAGTTATGTAATAACTGACCATGCAGAAATGGGTGTATTGATTCATATAATGTAATGTTATATCTCTGGGCCTGGAACACATGTCAAGGTTTGCTTAGTCACCACCAGGTGTCAGTGGTCAGGTGTGACCATCCGTGACCCCCCCCCCCCCCCCCCCCCACTGGACTTTCCTGCCAGGTGTGGCCTTGCAGGTGCGACCAGCCATGTGTGACTGTTCCTAGTGCCCCCTGGTGTTAGCTTTGTGCAACCTGATGCCTTGTGTTATATATAACATAATGGGATCAGGTGATGGAGGACGGGAGTATGCATAACTTCCTCATGTCAAATCTGATATAAATCTAATCATAATTTTAATCAAGTTTGGTCTGCAATTGGGGAAAAGAGTCTTGCCTTGTGAACATCCCATCAGTTCCCCAAGGATGCTGGACTGGATCCTTACCCCTCAAAGTGCCCCTTCTGAGAGAAAATCTCAGTGCAAATCTTGGAGGTGAGGGAAGGGGGGAGTGAACTCAAAACCAGTCTCAAGCATCCACTCTTGCATATAGTTAAATGAATGGCAGAAAGGTCACTGAGATGAGAGGGAGAGTCTCTTTTGATACACCCCATGACACAAGAGTGTGGACCTTCGAGAGGTTCACAGATCAATGGCTGGAGGATCCACTATGATCACTGTTTATAGGAGGGGCTGGGGGAATATGTGAGTCTTTGCATGGCCTGCAGCAGCAGGTCCCACTTGGCCTAGCACGCCATGACTAAATTAAGACAGCCAGTGTGCCGAGACGAAAATACCACGGCCCCTGCATCTCTACTCAGTGTGCTGAAACCGAAAATACCCGGCCTGGCCATGGATCCTTGCTGCACTCTCGCCTCGACCCAGTCAAGCAGATGACAGGCGTCTCTTGTGTGCTTGGCTAAATCCTCGAGGACAGCGGATTAAACCTTGTCTTGCTGCTAAACTTTCCGCATCCATGCCACTGGCCAAACAACAGCAGCCCCTGCCCAGCGCCTGACTGCAGGTCCACGCTGACTGCAGAGTTCTGCCTCACTGATATCCGCCCTCTATATAAACACTTATAATTAACACAGAGCTCAATGGCAATTGCTGTTGCCATGGAAACCAAATCCACTGTATAACTTCCCTCTCCTCTTCTCTTTAAAACCATGAGCTATCACGCATGATAAAACAGAGCTTTGCAAAAATTACTTCTAATTTCATTTTAAAATGTTTGTAATAGTCAAATATATTCATAATAAAAACAACTTTAGAGGAGTTCTGATAGTCATCCAAAAATGCCAGATCTTGGTAACTATAATATGATATTTATGAAGAATGCCCTTAATTATGCATACATGTCATCTTAAGATGCTTTGGTATTTCTGCAGAAATAGCCTCATATATAGAGCGCTCTTGATAAATCATGATTTATAAATACGGTTTCAGGTTTGGAGGCTCACACATATTGAATCCAAGCCAGAGAACATAAATGGAGAAAATAAATAAGTTTTAACATTTTCAACTTGTTGACCGTCAGTGGGTAGTTGGTCACAGAATGCAAAGTGTGCGGCTATTAAGTTTGAATCAGGACGACCTTGCAAGCTCATAACTAACATCTTCAGTTCAACAATAACTGCATCGCAAAATGTAATTTAGCTTCTCACCATACCATTGTGACTTTTTAAGACTGAGTTTTGAACAACTGTCAAACAAAGTGTTGAGCAATTGATTGAATTTGTTATTTGCCATGTAATTACTCTTGTTTCAGTAACAAAGTTTCACAAAGTTTCTGGATCCATTCAATTAATATAATGCAACCTTAATATCAAATGTTGCTTCTGCCTGTGTGAATTGCTTCGTTCTCTTGCTATGGTGGATTCAAGCTCTAAAAAACTTCGCTTCATTAAGAATGATAATAAGTTATTTTTATGAATACATTTTGCCTGCATGATCAGTGATCTCTGTTTAATAAATGGAGCAAATGTATGCAATTATATAGCTGCATTGACATTATAAAGCTGTACTGCAGCTGTATGACAGCTGTCTTCACTGCTCTAACACTAACCATCATTATCAGAAGAGACAAAATCCTTGATAAATGCTGCAATAACATGGATATGATAGTTAAAAAAATAAGTAATTTATTCTGATAATTTTGATTTGTTTCGCGAAGCTGATTGCAAGTAGTTTCAAATTTCTGTGTTGTTTGTCCATCATTTTATACCATTTTAAATGTTTTATTATTATAATTATAATATATGATAATTTTTAAGCCCTGTGGGCTGGTCATCTTTGGAACAGGTGCCATTTCTTGGTCATTACCTGTGCACAGATTGGTCCCAGGTTAGTACTGATATGTCCGCACACACACTGAGGCCTGTAGTGGCTGACTTCGGAGGAGGTATCCAGTCTTTTAGACTACATACTCACAGTTATCAATTTGCAGACTTCTAAAACAGCTATTTTTCTTATTTTTTCTTGTCTTTATAACGATAACGCATGTCTGTTTTCCCAATTTCAAAAAATTAATTACATAGACTTAACAAATAATTTAATCTAGATGATCTATTCCTGTGAGAATGTTGTGATATCATTGTTATGACTAACAAGGTGAAAGTAAAGCTTTAAAGTGTGTACCACTCTGTCATCGCAACCAGCATCTCTCCTAATAAAACTGTATGTAGGTCAAAGGTCAGCCAGCATCACCATGTCACTATCATGCCTCAGTGACCCCCATCTGTGTGCTAATCATGTATGTGTGTTTCTGTAACATATACTGACCTGCCTCTAGCACACCATCGCTGTGAGCTGTCAAGCCTTCGGAGCTCAGTAATTTTCGTTGTATTCTTGCGTAACACTTGTCTTACTTCAAGGACCTGTTGGTGACTCTTGTGTCTTCCTTTGACTGGCTGCAAACTGATGGATCCAAGCGAGAAACCCAAACTTTTTTGTTTTTGTACTTTGACAGAACTTGATCCAGATTCAGTGCGCTGTAGAATGCGAGTGAGCCGAGTGGAGTGGAGTGTGTTGGATGGAGAGTGGTGACCATGGAGCGTGACTTGATGGGGGATTCGGAGGCTGGCTGCAATGTGTGCTAGCTGGATCAAGCCTCTGTGGTCTGAGTGGTGAAGGTCGAGTGATTCACATCTAACGGCTCCGACTCTCAAGTGGCCAAATCTCCACAAACTGGTGCAGCAAATCTCTCTCATAATAAGTAACTTTATCAAACACAGATTTGTAAGACAAGCGACTCAAACAATTTTTCCAGTATTATGACAAAGGCTGAAAACAGTTTAGTATTTGCATTAAAAATTATCATAATATTTCACTTGGATTCTAAATTAATATACACAGTTCAGTGACTGACTGGTAAGGGCCCTTTTTGAAAGCTCTGAGGGCCCTTTTTGAAAGCTCTGAGGGCCCTTTTTGAAAGCTCTGAGGGCCCTTTGTGAAAGCTCTGAGGGCCCTTTGTGAGAGCTCTGAGGGCCCTTTTTGAAAGCTCTGAGGGCCCTTTTTGAAAGCTCTGAGGGCCCTTTGTGAAAGCTCTGAGGGCCCTTTGTGAGAGCTCTGAGTGCTGGCTGGCTGGTAAGGACCCTTTATGAAAGCTCTGAGGGCCCTTTGTGAAAGCTCTGAGTGCTGGCTGGGTATGGAGGCTGGCTAGCTGTATTCACAGTTCAGTGACTGTGTTATCCCCCCTGTCTGTACCACTTTTCCCCAGTGCTGGCTGGGTACAGAGGCTGGCTGGCTGTATTCACAGTTCAGTGACTGTGTTATCCCCCCTGGCTGTACCACTTTTCCCCCAGTGCTGGCTGGGTATGGAGGTTGGCTGGCTGTATTCACAGTTCAGTGACTGTGTTATCCCCCCTGTCTGTACCACTTTTCCCCAGTGCTGGCTGGGTACGGAGGCTGGCTGGCTGTATTCACAGTTCAGTGACTGTTATCCCCCCTGTCTGTACCACTTTTCCCCCAGTGCTGGCTGGATACGGAGGCTGGCTGGCTGTATTCACAATTCAGTGACTGTGTTATCCCCCTGGCTGTACTACTTTTCCCCCAGTGCTGGCTGGGTGCGGAGGCTGGCTGGCTGTATTCACAGTTCAGTAACTGTGTTATCCCCCCTGTCTGTACCACTTTTCCCCCAGTGCTGGCTGGGTACGGAGGCTGGCTGGCTGTATTCACAGTTCAGTAACTGTGTTATCCCCCCTGTCTGTACCACTTTTCCCCAGTGCTGGCTAGGTACGGAGGCTGGCTGGCTGTATTCACAGTTCAGTGACTGTGTTATCCCCCCTGTCTGTACCACTTTTCCCCCAGTGCTGGCTGGGTACGGAGGCTGGCTGGCTGTATTCACAGTTCAGCGACTGTGTTATCCCCCCTGTCTGTACCACTTTTCCCCAGTGCTGGCTGGGTACGGAGGCTGGCTGGCTGTATTCACAGTTCAGTGACTGTGTTATCCCCCCTGGCTGGTGGGGGCCCTGCCTTACATATACAAACATCTCCATCCTTGGTCCTAGTGCACTCTTAATGCTAACAAAGCTGGTGCAACTTAAAACCACTCTCTCTCTCTCAATCTCTCTCTTTATATGTATTTATATATAAACCAGACCCATAATTTAATCCCATAAAAGTGAACTTGTCCTCAATGAGAAGTTTGCATAAAACTGTGCCTGAGGCTTGGAGAATCATTAAATATATGTTTATCAATTATCACCATACAGTATCAACAGACCACCTCAACTATCATATGCTCTATGTTAAATACAACAAAAATGTCCTTTATTTCAAAAGGTGTGACTTCTTGCAGAATATGTTGCTGCTATCCAAATTTGTTACTTTTTTTTCTAAATCTGTTCACAGAACTATTTCTGGTCTATTAACCTCAGCTGCAAAAAGTTTGAATTGAATTGCCAGTGCATGACTATTTCAGCATCAGTTAGTGTCACATTTTATCAGAATGTGTTAGTGTCCCTGGCTGCCCCAGTTTTCTGCCCCAGTTTTCTGCCAGGGGGCGCATGCTTATCAGGGGCTACTGCAGGGTCCCACTCTGACCCCTCACTGGTGCAGCTAAATAATCAAACACCTCTCTCCATGCTCCTATGAACACCGGCAAGATCCATCCACCACCACTAGAATAGCTAGAAGATAGAAGATACATCCACCACCACTAGAATAGCTAGAAACATAATCCATCCACCACCACTAGAAATAGCAACAAACACCTCTCTCCATGCTACTGTGAACACCGCCTAGATCCATCCACCACCACTAGAATAGTTAGAAACATAATCCATCCACCACCACTAGAATAGCTAGAAACATAATCCATCCACCACCACTAGAATAGCTAGAAACAAAATCCATCCACCACCACTAGAAATAGCAACAAACACTTTTCTCCATGCTACTGTGAACACCGCCTAGATCCATCCACCACCACTAGAATAGCTAGAAACATAATTCATCCACCACCACTAGAATAGCAACAAATAGGATCATCCACCATGACAAAAAAATTCCCCTATAAACCTTTACATATATGAACCAGGTGTTTCTTTGTTTCCCCATAACCTTGACATTTATGAACTTGGTGTTTCTTTGTTTCCCCTATAAACCTTGACATATATGAATTTCGTGTTTCTTTGTTTCCCCATAACCTGGACACATTTGAACTTGGTGTTTGTTTGTTTCTCAAATAAACCTTGATATATAAAATCTTAGTGTTTCTTTGTTTCCCCTATAATCCTTGAGTGTTTCTTTGTTTTCTCCACAAACCTGGACACATATGAACTTTTTTCTTTGTTTCCCATATACCTTGATATTTAAGAACCTTGTGTTTCTTCACTTCCCAAATAAACCTTGATATATAAAAAATGGCATTTCTAATTGTTCCCCTATAAACCTTCACATAAGAACCTGGTGTTTATTTTGGACTTTTTGTTTGTCAGATTTATCATCTCTCTGCCATTCAGTAATCCTTCAGCAGATTATTGGCCTAACTCCATATGATGACAAGATATCATATCGAAACCATGATTGGAAAACTACCTAAAGCAATAAGTCTTTCAGAATCAACTCAATGCACTATAAATTGTGAAAAGTTACTTTTCCAGACAGTCGATTGTCATGCAGAAAGAAACATTCATTCTTAAATTTAATTGGGTCTTCAAAGATGTAAACAGATAGTAAGGACAAAAAGGAAAACAAATATTGTTTCCAGAAACCCTGTCCTGTATAATACTTTATTAAAAATATTTTTTCCATTTGCAAAATTTGAATGGAACAATGTTTATTTTATTTCTTGAAGGAATCCTGTCATCTGAATGGTTTCTGCCATCTGAATGTTTCATCTCAATATGAAACAAAGAGGGTGTTTATCATCTCAGTTTGAAGCGAAGAAGGTGTTTACCATCTCAGTTGAAGCAAGGAGGGTGTTTATCATCTCAGTTTGAAGCAAGGAGGGTGTTTATCATCTCAGTTTGAAACAAGGAGGGTAGAGGGTGTTTGTCATCTCAGTGTGAAACAAGAAGGGTGTTTACCATCTCAGTTGAAGCAAGGAGGGTAGGAGGGTGTTTATCATCTCAGTGTGAAACAAAGAGGGTGTTTATCATCTCAGTGTGAGTGAAACAAGGAGGGTGTTTATCATCTCAGTTTGAAACAAGGAGGGTGTTTATCATCTCAGTTTGAAACAAGGAGGGTAGGAGGGTGTTTATCATCTCAGTATGAAACAAGGAGGGTGTTTATCATCTGATCTCAGCCATGTGTTTATATATAGTATTACTTTTTTGTTGACAAAAGAGAGAATTGACATTGCATTGATCACACAATTTCGGCACTATCTTAGCTATTCAGATTCTCTAAGGTTTGGAACAAGGAGGGTGTTTCTCATCTCAGTTCAGAGTGAGGACATTTACGTTCCATCTCTTTGAGTTTTCTGACTGCAGTCACAGTTCACCAGGGGGCGTCACAAGGACTGGTTGTATGGTCGAGTCAGGAAGCATGCAAACCTTAAGGATTAAAGTCTCCTGGGGTGTGTGCTACTCTCACCAGTAGACATGCCACCAGAGGGCCTCGTAGGGACTGGCTGCCTTGAGGAGCTGAGTCTCCCAGGGCATGCAACTCCCACCAGTTGTCTTGCCACCAGAGGACCTCGCAAGGAATTTCTAGGAGCAATTACCTGGGGTGTGTGTTGCCAGGTTTTTTTTACCCCGTGAGAATAGTTACAAAAACAGCACCTCTATGACCAATAGCTATAAACAGGAGGTGGGGTGGAGGGCTAAATTATGCCATGATAATGTATCAATTATGAACATAATTCAGCCACCCAGTGATGTATCTCACCATAAAAGTGGTGACGATTCTTACGATTCTGTTTCCTACACGGTCATTTAGAAAATATGCAAAAAATCAGGACCAGAGAAGAAAAACAACAACATCAACCCCATATTTTTTTTCAAGTGATTTATATAATTAGATGCAGTATTTGTGGAGCCTGAGGCTGTACGCTCCACTGACTCTGTCAAGGAGAAAATGCACTGCACTGCTCTGACCCAATCTATACTCTGTTATGTTAGCTCCATTAAATCATAAAATGTGAAACATATACAAGATCTACTTCACAACATGTACAAGATCAACCACAGGAATAAGAGTCACATGTGAGTCGCAAGTTATATGGAGAGTAAAATATAATCTATGTTTGAGAGGAAAAATATATTGATGTTGTTGGATGATGTAGCTGTCATGGATTTGTCAAGGAGGATCCAGAATTGTCACTTTGTGTTTCATACTGAATAGCATCGCTCAATATTTCCTCCCTGTCAGTCGGTTAATAGAAAACACCACCTTTGGCAATGAACCACAAAAATCAGCCAAGCACGAGTTCACGCCCTGTAGATTGATGCCAGCTGACTAAGTATATATACATTTATAACTTAGAGGGGCTGAAAGGAAGCTTTGCATTTAATGTATTTAATACTATCTACAAACCCATCTTACATCCCTCCTCCCATTGTCCCCATCTTGTTCCCCTCCTCCCATTGTCCCCATCTTATACCCATCTTTCCATTGTCCCCATCTTATACCCCTCCCCCCATTGTCCCCATCTTACACCCTACCTGCCATTGTCCCCATCTTGCACGCCTCCTCCCATTGTCCCCATCTTGCACCCCTCCTCACATTGGTACCCCATCTTGCACCCCTCTTGCCATTGTCCCCATCTTGCACCCCTCCTTCCATTGTCCCCATCTAGTACCCCTCCTCACATTGTCCCCATCTTACACCCCTCTTGCCTTTGTCCCCATCTTGTTCCCCTCCTCCCATTGTCCCCATCTTACACCCCTCCTCCCATTGTCCCCATCTTACACCCCTCCTCCCATTGTCCCCATCTTACAACCCTTTTTCCATTGTCCCCATCTTACATCCATCTTTACATTGTCCCCATTTAACACCCCTCTTCCCATTGTCACTGAATCCATACAGTTCTATGTTTTATCTTTTTGTCTCATCTCCATTTGGCCCACTGAAATGAAAATTTCACATAACATCAGTCATTGGTGTTCTCACATGTGTCGGCATTAACGTCATCGCATGCATGAATTCTGCCAACCTTTTCTGGTTCAACGAACATTTTCCCACAGAATTATACACAATGTCTAGTCAACTGTGACATTGAACTTAATCAAACTAACAAGGTTCCGTCCTCCATGTTTGATCCAAATGTTTGAATGAATATCTAATTCATTGCTTTTTTTAAAAACAGACACCCTAAAAACACAATAATGTGGCGCAAAATGAGTAACACTCTGACCTTGGAGATATAAATGACAAAGAAGATATTTTGAGAAGATGACCTTTTCTTTGAGGTCTTTTTTTGTTAAACTCCAATGTTTTATGTGCAGCTCTAAGAATAACCATCTGAATATTCATTCTTCATTTGAAGCAAGAAGTTCACATGAGAAGTCCATTCATGTGCTTATATTATATTTGCATTGACACCTATGAATATAATGGTGCATGAGGTGACCATTTATTGAAAGGGCTTGATGTTACCTTAGGTGTTTTCACCCATAGACATTTCACCCATAGATAATACTCACAACAGAATAATGCATATCAAGGGAGCAGGTATGGCGGTATGTCTTTTGCTTGGTATGGCGGTATGTCTTTTGCTTGGTATGACGGTATGTCTTTTGCTTGGTATGGTGGTATGTCTTTGGCTTGGTATGGCGGTATGTTTATTTGCTTGGTATGGCGGTATGTCTTTTGCTTGGTATGGCGGTATGTCTTTTGCTTGGTATGGTGGTATGTCTTTTGCTTGGTATGGCGGTATGTCTTTTGCTTGGTATGACGGTATGTCTTTTGCTTGGTATGGCGGTATGTCTTTTGCTTGGTATGGCGGTATGTCTTTTGCTTGGTATGGCGGTATGTCTTTGGCTTGGTATGGCGGTATGTCTTTTGCTTGGTATGGCGGTATGTCTTTTGCTTGGTATGGTGGTATGTCTTCTGCTTGGTATGGTGGTATGTCTTTGGCTTGGTATGGTGGTATGTCTTTGGCTTGGTATGGCGGTATGTTTATTTGCTTGGTATGGCGGTATGTCTTTTGCTTGGTATGGCGGTATGTCTTTTGCTTGGTATGGCGGTATGTCTTTTGCTTGGTATGACGGTATGTCTTTTGCTTGGTATGGCGGTATGTCTTCTGCTTGGTATGGTGGTATGTCTTTGGCTTGGTATGGTGGTATGACTTTTGCTTGGTATGGCGGTATGTCTTTGGCTTGGTATGGCGGTATGTTTATTTGCTTGGTATGGTGGTATGTCTTTGGCTTGGTATGGCGGTATGTCTTTTGCTTGGTATGGTGGTATGTCTTCTGCTTGGTATGGTGGTATGTCTTTGGCTTGGTATGGCGGTATGTCTTTTGCTTGGTATGGCGGTATGTCTTTTGCTTGGTATGGTGGTATGTCTTCTGCTTGGTATGGCGGTATGTCTTTGGCTTGGTATGGCGGTATGTCTGCAGCTTGGTATGGTGGTATGTCTTTGGCTTGGTATGGTGGTATGACTTTTGCTTGGTATGGCGGTATGTCTTTGGCTTGGTATGGCGGTATGTTTATTTGCTTGGTATGGCGGTATGTCTTTGGCTTGGTATGGCGGTATGTATTTTGCTTGGTATGGCGGTATGTCTGCAGCTTGGTATGGGCGTTATGCCTGCAGCACGGTATGGGCGGTATGCCTGCAGCTTGGTATGGGCGGTATGCTTTTGGCTTGGTATGGTGGTATCACAGGATCTGAATGATAGGACCACACAATCACGACTCACTGGCATTCAATCCTTATATGGATCGCATCCAAGCAAAACAACTTTCAAACTGGGCAGTAATCTCTGCTCAGGCAACAGTGAAGCAATGCATGATCAAGTCTCCCTGCATAAAAGCAATCTTGTGTCGGTCTGTGATTTGACGGTCACGCGTGACTGCGTGTAGTCTCAATCCGTTTCACATGGCGGGTCTCGTGGATCAAAGCCGCTGCGCTCCAAGGGGCTAGCTTCACAGTGTTTCGACATTGCCACTCTCACAAGACACGCTTGCAAATCCTGGATTTTTGCATTTGCTTGGTCACGCTTGTTAGTTCCAGTGAAATGACAAACTCGTAAGAGGTTTAAAAGCTGATGTTAAGTTTTTGAACATTGAATGGGCGGGAGTAACAGGGTGGAACTGACGGCCAAACCATCGCCTGAAACCGCTGCAAACCATACAGAGTTTTAGAGTGTCTCTCTCTTGAACAGAGCTTTCAAACTTTTTCCTACGCCACTCCATAATAGACATTTAAAAAATGAAATACTGCTTTTGTTTATAACAAATTTCAGCTCACTGAACACAATGCTATATCAGGTTGTCTTTCTTTTGTTTTTCTTTTAATGTTCATTGAAATCTGACAACCCCTGAAAACATTGCTAAAAGCAAAGATCCAAGATTTAAAAAAAATATTCCTAAAAGGATTTTTACCAGCCAAATTTACAAATGTGCTAAAAGCATATATCCAAGAATTACAAATAAAAATCATTTCATACTTTTTTACCAGACAAATTTAAACATATTCTTGGTCATACCTTTAAAAAAAATATATATATATAAATATATATGAATAAATAACTGCACCGTGTTAAACAATAAAAGGAGTCACAATTGGAGAACGACAGCCCTATACATATATAGTGCGTGAATTTTTTGAGTTCATATGTAATCATGATCAAATAGAAGTATGGACATAACTGGTTAAGTTGAAATGATTCGCCATATTGGTTTAACAAAGGTCTCTGAAATATTTCTTTGTATGTGAAGAAGTTGGTAGGTATGGAGATTTCATAGAATTTTGTCTTGTATCTTACATTACACAGACAATGATAACACAAAAGGCCAAATATTACTGTAGTATACACAATGCTTGCTATCTTGTCGTGATACGCTTTTATCGTTGCACACAATAACATACAGCGATACGTATTTCATGCTGAAGAATAAATGGACCTCACACATAGAAGAGTTCTACTCCACGCATCCAATTTCTGCTTTATTCACCAGTACATTGCAATAAGTAATAATAGACCTATTTCATGATATAATTGTTGAGTTATGATTCGCACCAGGAGTTCTCTTGGATATTGACGGCATTAGTTCACTCACTGTACTCTGTATTGTTTGAATCAAAGTCAGGTCACATCTCAATTCACAAAAGAAACTTTTTGCCACAAGTGATTTCTACCAAATCTATGTATGGCATGATTGAAAGCTTTACTTCTTGTAAAAACACAAAAAACAATGAAACCTCAGTTCTAAAGAACCTCAGATGTGCTTTGCTAAATATATTTTTCCGAAAATATTATCATGCACAAGAAATAAAACCCCCTGAAAAATCGGCTTTAGAACCATAGAGATATTAGCAAGAACCAAAAAGACATAAAGCTCAAAACCTTATTACATTTTACACTTATTTCTTTTATTGTGATGAGTTGCATACATTCCGAAAAGTTAGATGTTTGTAAAACAATAAGTATTCAAATACTGCTGATGTCAGATGATTTTGGATCATTACGATCTCAGAATCTGGACAATCCTTCAAAAAGGTCTTCTCCCCTAAATAATAAGACTATTCATAAGGATCTCAAGATGCACATGGGTCATTTAAATATGATGAGAAATGGACAGACTCTTGCTATGTTTGTCAGACAGCCAATTGCCTGATGACAATCAGTGGTTGTTTACATGGCAATGCATGAGTGTCTGACTTTTATTCTTGTTGTTTTGTGCATCAAGAATTGAACATGAAAATTGAACATGATATTTCTCTGTTGAGTGGTATTTCACAGGTTAGAAATACTTGCCAATACACGACTTGCAGGTAGACATTTTGACTATGTACCTTTGCTTACTGAGAGCCGTATCGATCTGTCACATATTCGCAAGTTTTGCAAAGCTTTTAAAGGATGTTTGGACACATACCCTAGTATTCTAGTCTTGTCTGAGCCTTCTCGTCTTCTTGTGACCAAACAAAAGACTCACAAGTGCAGAAAGCTGCGGGATGGAGCTTGCTTGCATGAGAGCATCTTGAATACAATCTGGATCCCTGAGGCAGTCCCGACGGGGCGCCCAGGCAACGCTGCCACTAGCGCCACCATGCAGATCTATCATCACGGCTCAACGGTCGCCAAAATTACCCAGATGCGGAATGGTGGTCCTACTGGGCTTCATGCCAGGCTGAACGGAATGTGGAATGACAACACGCAACGCTTCATTTGATCAGTTGCCATGGCAACCAGTTAAGTCAGAGAAGACATGTATGTGTATCTAGGCTCTCTGAACACACAGCAAGGTTCATGTTGTAAAGCGCCATCATGTGTGATAAGTCCTCCCTTAATATCATGGAATATCACTCTTTAAATTACAGTCGGAGTAATTTGTGGAGTTGTTGTTGATGTGAGTTCGGTGGGGCGTGGCTGACGCGTGGGTCGGGCTGGTAGGATCTCAACGCCTTGGCCTTGTAATCACCATCCAAGCGTAAACCATATGTAATACAGCTCAGGTGCGGTTACCATGACAATAGCATAAAACTATCATGAATAACCACAGTCAAAGCAGTTACAATGACTTCAGAGTCATGGAATCATTAGCCTGATAACAGTGTGTAACCACAATGAAAGAAACAGAATATTAGTTACAATGACCTCATGGGATTGTAAGTACAGCTACAAATTTTAACCACAGAGAAAATAAACAAAATATTAGTTACAATGACCTCATGGGATCGTAAGCACAGCTACAAATTATAACCACAGAGAAAATAAACAAAATATTAGTTACAATAATTTCATGGGGTGGTAGGTACAACCATAAATTATAACCACATAGATACAAACTAAATATTCGTAATAATGACCTTATTGTGCTGTGAGCAGTACTTTTGCAAAAGTATTAATATATTGAGGCAACGCAATATTATTATACAAAATGGTGTCCAGGTTAAACCTGGATTGACACTGTGGCAAGAAATAGACCAATCACAAAGCGGAAGACACCAGGTGTATGTTTTACTGATTTTAAATAAATAGTTGAAATTGGAAATTGATGAAAAAAAAAAAAAAATCATCCAATCATTCTTGAAAATATTAGCATTGATTTTAGGTCAAATCCAGAAAGCAGATCAGGTCAGGTCGATTTTGACAGGAAATGAAGCGTACATAACAAGGTGGCAACAGGCTATTTTTCTCCAAATATTTGTTTAATATTTATGACTGAGCTACAGGAGCTGTTAGTTAAAGACATGCTTAATAGTTAATGCTTATGACCCGTATATAATGGTTTGTATGACCTTGGCCAAACAAACTCTTGATTGCAATGACCTTTGTAGAATAGTTTGTAGACAAATGACCTCCAGGAGGAAGGTCTCAGATGCAATCAACCAGAACAAAGCCCAATATCAACACCTTGACCAAGGCCCTGTCTCCAACAATAGTGTTGCTATGACAACAAGAACTGCCATAGTGACATTCACAACAGGTATTGTCTCCAGGACAAAGCATCCCATGGTCAATCGATGTGTTCTTCTAATGGTCCACACGGACATGACGGAAGGGACATGACGGTCAGTCTGTGGTTGAATCTATCCAGGACATGATGGTCAGTCTGTGGCTGAATCTATCCAGGTCATGATGGTCAGTCTGTGGCTGAATCTATCCAGGTCATGATGGTCAGTCTGTGGCTGAATCTATCCAGGTCATGATGGTCAGTCTGTGGTTGAATCTATCCAGGTCATGACGGTCAGTCTGTGGCTGAATCTATCCAGGTCATGACGGTCACTCTGTGGTTGAATCTATCCAGGTCATGATGGTCAGTCTATGGTTGAATCTATCCAGGTCATGACGGTCAGTCTGTGGTTGAATCTATCCAGGTCATGATGGTCAGTCTATGGTTGAATCTATCCAGGTCATGACGGTCAGTCTGTGGCTGAATCTATCCAGGTCACAACGGTCAGTCTATGGTTGAATCTATCCAGGTCATGATGGTCAGTCTGTGGCTGAATCTATCCAGGTCATGATGGTCAGTCTGTGGCTGAATATATCCAGGTCATGATGGTCAATCTATGGTTGAATCTATCCAGGTCACGATGGTCAGTCTGTGGTTGAATCTATCCAGGTCATGACGGTCAGTCTGTGGCTGAATCTATCCAGGTCATGACGGTCACTCTGTGGCTGAATCTATCCAGGTCATGACGGTCAGTCTGTGGCTGAATCTATCCAGGTCACAACGGTCAGTCTATGGTTGAATCTATCCAGGTCATGATGGTCAGTCTGTGGTTGAATCTATCCAGGTCATGATGGTCAGTCTGTGGCTGAATATATCCAGGTCATGATGGTCAATCTATGGTTGAATCTATCCAGGTCACGATGGTCAGTCTGTGGTTGAATCTATCCAGGTCATGACGGTCAGTCTGTGGCTGAATCTATCCAGGTCATGACGGTCACTCTGTGGCTGAATCTATCCAGGTCATGATGGTCAGTCTGTGGCTGAATCTATCCAGGTCATGACGGTCAGTCTGTGGTTGAATCTATCCAGTTCATGATGGTAAGTCTATGGTTGAATCTATCCAGGTCATGATGGTCAGTCCATGGTTGAATCTATCCAGGTCATGATGGTCAGTCTGTGGTTGAATCTATCCAGGTCATGACGGTCAGTCTGTGGTTGAATCTATCCAGTTCATGATGGTAAGTCTATGGTTGAATCTATCCAGGTCATGATGGTCAGTCCATGGTTGAATCTATCCAGGTCATGATGGTCAGTCTGTGGTTGAATCTATCCAGGTCATGACGGTCAGTCTGTGGTAGAATCTATCCAGGTCATGACGGTCAGTCTGTGCTTGAATCTATCCAGGTCATGATGGTCAGTCTCTGGCTGAATCGATCCAGGTCATGATGGTCAGTCTATGGTTGAATCTATCCAGGTCACGATGGTCAGTCTGTTGCTGAATCTATCCAGGTCATGATGGTCAGTCTCTGGCTGAATCGATCCAGGTCATGATGGTCAGTCTGTGGTTGAATCTATCGAGGTCATGACGGTCAGTCTGTGGCTGAATCTATCCAGGTCATGAAGGTCAGTCTGTGGTTGAATCTACCCAGGTCATGAAGGTCAGTCCGTGATCTGAATCTATAGAGCATAACAACTTGCTCAATGAACCAAACTAAACCAACAATCTCCAGTGAGTCTTACGTAACTTCCAGACCCTGGTTATTTTTCGCTACAGTTCTCCTTCAATAAGTTTACTCGGCAAAACCATTGGGCTTTCTTCTTTTCCTTCTTTGAAAGGAAATGCCAACCCATGCCAACTTTTTGCTGCATTCTGAACATGCTTTAGCTAGCCATCTGTGACATTTTAACTTATTTTATTATTCTAATTTGCTTAAATAAAATTGGAATTGATTCGACAATAGAGAAGGGAAAGTCTCCCATTGAGAATGACAGCCATATTTTATCTGGATTCTTATAATTTGATTGGTGCATTTACTTAATATTTTATATTAATATCAAGAGGTGGACTTGTGTCAGGTCATTGCAAGTTTGTCACATGACTACATCTGGTCACGCTCACTTCTTGCATGCTACAATGTGGTTTGGCTCTAGCTGAACATGAGCTGAGTCAACGTTAATAGATTTGTTTGTTTATTTGTTGTTTTACATCACTTTTTCAACATTATTTCAGTCATTTCGTGATGAGACCTACTTGAACAGATATAGTGCTGCCTCATTGAATTGTCATATCGCAGGCCCTTGACATGACAACCCACCCAATCACAAATTTACAAGGACAATGGGTTAACCCTTTAAACATGGGCCTCAGCTCATATGTTAAATTGTATCATGATTTCAATCTGAGCATGGTCGGGGATCAAGCCCCCAGACCAGCAAGCCAAGTATCTGTCTGACATTGTGTCAACTATGAAAGGAAGGTTACCAGAAGGGCTGGGTAGCCTATCAAGCTATAAGGAACAATTGATACAATTGGATATGTACAAACACTAGTCTATTTTAGAAAAGAAAAATGAGAATTTATGATTCATATCTGAGTAAATAAGATAATATTATTTTTACTCATACAAAATCTGTAATTTTGTCAGATTTCCGTTAATAATATGGCAAGAACAAAGGGATTATATGCAGCATTATGGCAAAACCTAACAAGTTTGGGATAAAATTCAATTTCAGCTGTTTTGTAAAACATTCAATTCTTTCATTGTAAAATATCATCATTTATGATATTATACATTTTGCACCTGAATACCTCGAAATTTGAGTTGACATTTATAATATATAGTTTATTTGAGTATCTTGTCTTGATATCATGTGTTTCATTTCTTAAAGAAAAGTAGTTATTCAATATATTTGACAACATATTATGACTTTGCTTGTATGCTATTTTTTGCAATATCAATATCATAAATGTCTTTTAGATGTTACAAGTTAAGATCCTTATATAAAAGTAAAGTTGGTTTGAGCCAGTATCACAACTATTTCAGCCAAATGGCAAGGAACAAATCTAATTGTGATGTCATATAATGAATGTATCAATAAAATAAGCACTTTAAAAAAAAATTGGACAGCAATGAGTCAAGGAAAATATGAATCGATTGTTGTTGCATAAAAACTTGGCTTCTTTTGTACGCAACACAAGTTCAAACTGTATGATCTCCCTGTCACCAGATGACCTTGCGACCTTGGTAGGACAGACCTCGGGAAAAGGGCTTCTTATATGTCTTGTTACAGTTAGCGTCATTGCCTATTTTACCTCGTGCATGGCCCCAACCTGCGGAACAGACTGCCACCTTTTTCAGGGCCGATAAGTGGCTCAATTTGCGTTCACAAACTTTGCTTTCATTGCGGGCCAAGGACAATGGCCTTCCACAATGCTGGGAGGGTCAAAAGGCTGACTGCGATCAAGTCAAACAAAACTATTTTGTGTCAAAAGATGATTCAAAACGCAATCGTGGCGGACATAAAAAGTCAAGATGAAACAGACGGTGCAACTTGCCGATTTGTTTGAATTCTGACAACCACCGGTGGCCTCGAGTCAAACCTTTTGTACAAGGACAAGCTTCCGAGCCTCGGCCCTCAAAACACAACATATCCCATAATTGTTATTGGTAATACGATCGGCAATTAGACAACCACAAAAAATTGGATACAAATGCAGAAACTTCACGATCAAGGCAAAAACCCATGAACTAAAACTTGTTTTTTGTCCGTTCTTATCTCGCATTTTCTGCCATGTATCGAATTTTTCCATTGTCTACTGCCTCAAGTCGAAGTTTAATATTTTAGTTTTCGATATAATATGCTGAAAAACAATCTACGGCACAATGACATATCATTTGCACAAATTTAAACTTCTTGCATTTTCATACCCCAGCCACTATCACAGAATAGTGAGGCGAAGGATTCACAGAATGCAAAGGACAGTTCGCAGGGCCACAAATCTTTTTGAATGTGAATGTTTCACCTTTTAATATAATTCAGACATTAGTTGTTTCAGGAGATTATTTTTAAATAATAAATTACTTTACTATCAGATAAATAACTTTATAATTTGTAAATTTATGTAAAATGTCTGCCAATAAAATGACAAATATTCACATGTTTCAGTCACTTTGTGTTGAAATTGGAAACTTTTAAACTTTATATTAATTTTAATACCTGTAGATTTAGATATTTGGCAAGCAATTAAGTATAAAAATTTGTGAATACTTCAAGTCTTCATAAGCTGACATAGGTCGGAATGTAACATTTCTTTCAACAATTTTTTCTTTTTTATTTGTAATTCAATTTAACTCCAAAAACAATTTTGCTGTAGTCATATTACTCATTGGCTCGTATTATATGAGCCTTTTTAATGCCCTGATAGTCCATACAAGCAGGGGAGTAAAACTAACTTTATTATCACTCTCCTAAGTTATCTATCCAGCCCCAATGTCTCCAATAACATAGCCCATATATGCATCATAACTGATATTATCACATATCTCCATTGCTGGAATCTGTGTATTGAAATTGTTTTGGGGTGTTATTTGAAAACCTGGGCGATAACACCCTGTTTGTGCCCCAATTTTGATCATGTGTGATGTCATATCTAGGCACTTCACAAAGCTATATATTGAGGTCATTATGATTTTACTAATATGTTTATAAACATTTATAACATATCTCATGGCTCAAAAGGTATGTAATGTAATGTCCATGGTAACAGATTTTGGCCCTCAGTTCATTGATATAAGTATCATGGATATAAGTCACAATTATGCAGTGAATAAGCATCATATTATGAGTAATGACAATATGTCTAAATACTCTAAAACAATAACTTCATACTCACAGTGCTTCAAAGGAGCGGTTTACGGAAAAAAGAAATGACAGAACAAAAACGCGTGGCAGAATAATTAGAAGTCACCATAGACTCAGATGCATAATAATATGTGCATTTGATCGGAGTGCTGAAAACTGATACATTCTCCGAATGCAGATCACAGAAAGCCAGCGCAGTCTGGCTTAGATCAGTACAAAGTGCTCGGCAAATCTGAATTTTTATTACCATGTTCTATTGTCACCAAAACTCCTTCCTCACCGTCTCTTATCGAGCTAATTGTTTTACTGTTTTTTGGGTGTTTTCTGACACGTCCAGCGTGGTCACTTAGTATGCAATGGACCGTTTAGCACAGTCAGGCCAGAAGACCGATCCTTACACATGATCTGACTGCTTGGTGTCTAAAACGGTTAGAAGTGGCCGTTACAAGATTTGCCCGAGCCCGCACATTTGATTACGGTCGCCCGCATGCAGTGCACATGTTTTTTGCGAACAGACACACTGCCGGCTGTGATGCAACCGTGAACTCTGATACCGCGCAGAGTTCTGTGATCCCTAACTCGGCGCTTAACAGGCAGCGTGCCACGCTGACAGCGATGTGACTATCATCGGCAACACCCATCTGGTCAGTACAGCCCCTCTCCACATCCTTAACACCCACAGATGAGAAGAATCTGCTGGCTTTGATTCCCGTTAATCCGTAAAAAAGCCGCGTTGTCATGTTACGCTCGGGGTTCATAAAAGGATGCAGCTGATTCTTCTGCTTGCTGTTAGTATTGAGTGTACAGATTATGTTAAGATTTGTTTCTATTAGTTTCTCCCTGCATGTTCATTGATTATGTTGACCTCATGAAAAAAAACTTTTAACAGGAGGCATTCTATGAAATAACAGCCAGAAAGCATTCCATGAAATAACAGCCTTTGTTCCTTAATGAGTGCCTGCATTGAATGAAGTGTGCCTGCAATCTTTCATGTATGCCTACATTCTTTCATGAATGCCTGCATTAAGGTCTATAATCCACAATGAAACACTGGGACAGACTTATGTTTTTTTGGCTTAAATGTGTTCAAAGTCATGTTATTTGTTAATTTAGCACAGAAAAAGTAAACTTAACCAGCTAGTCTTAAACTTTTATTATTTAAATTGAACCTGTTTTAACTACCGTTAAAACGGGTTCGACTCAGTTATTGCAGCTGGACACCATGTGTGCTGTATGAGAAATACCCCCCACTGACGTCATAGCCTCACTCTCATCCTGGAATCCCCCAGAGCATGCAGAGCCGAAGGCAGTCACGTAAATATACGAGACCACACGAAGTTCTCTCCCGATGCTTCAAACTGATTGTGGATTATAGACCTTAACTGAAGTGTGCCTGCAATCTTTCATGTATGCTTACATTCCCTCATGTATGCCTGCATTGATTGAAGTGTGCCTGCAATCTTTCATGTGCGCCAACATTCTTTCATGTGTGCCTGCATTCACATATGCATATATTGACCCATGCATGCATTTATCAACAAAAAAGGTGACAGGTTATTTCCTTATTGTTTCAATATAGAATATAGATGTAAAAATAAACTTAAACTTAATATATATATATATATATATACATACATACACTTCACAACTGAACAGGCTCTGTAACATATAATATATCCCCTTTTGCGCATGTCAACTTTCAGACGTTGAAGAAACTTATATGTCTGGTTAAAAAGACCTATACATGTTATGCCACCCGAGGATTGTAATATTATGAATTTATTTGGTCAAATTTCTTAATTGTCTCAAACAATGGGGTGTCCCTGGTGTCATGTGACACACTACATATGCGTCACAACTCCATTCATTGTGCACAAAGGCAAGAATACAGGTTGTGAGCATCAGAAAGAGGACGATAATCAGGTCACAAAAGGTCAGTGAAGATCAGAAAGATGACAATAATCAGGTCACAAAAGGTCAGTGAAGATCTTGCATTTACATATTACTCATGTTTGGACATCTTCTTGTTTATCACTAAAGCATCTTGTACAGAACTGATGAGTGTTTGCCTTGGTGTGCGTGCTGCATGGAAAAAACACACGACTGCCTTCATCTCGTTCCTTCCAGTACAAAACTGTTAAAATCATTTCTCAATGTCTGCAAACTATCCCTCCTCAAAGGCTAATAAAATATTATGAAATTTGGCCCTTAGCTTTGAAGGCCAATAACTATAAAGTCACAATACTGTGAATGCCTACACTCATGGCTGCAATGTAATTTGCCCCATGAGCTCTTTGTTCAATTTCTTGTTTTGTTTACACCACTGAATAAAAATATATGAATATCTGAATATCATTGTTATAAGTGTTCTACATTTACAGTGTACCTATGATATACAAGCACATAATGTACTGACAATGATCTCTGGAAAGTTTTTATGTTTGTGTGCTCTCAAACTGTCCTTCCTTCACACACGTATATAGCGACAAATAAGAAATGTCTTATTCTTGTCCAGGTCACAGTAACAACAAAAATTGCTTGCTACAAAACGTCACCAGTGGAAAAACATCATTTGCTTAAAATTAATCTATAAAAACTGTACTTACACAATTGATTTCAATCTGAGAAGTCTTAATAAATTTATAGTTCTAAATATTATTGGTGTAATCAGAACTAATATGGCTGAAAAATGTTTTGAACAAAATAACTCGGGGTGATTCTTTCTGGTTATATTCATAAAGCTCAAGTTTCTGTGTCTTACATCCTTCGAGTGTCTTTGCTTCAATCTGAAATTAAATTGCCAATGCAGATGAAAAATTACTAAAATGTTTTAAATCAGAATGTTTCAAATGTGGATGTACAAATTTTTAATGTTCTCTAAGGAAATAGTATGCGTAAAAACTGTATCAAGTTTACATATATTCTTGTAATATACATAATTGGAGAAGATATCTATGAAATTAATTAAATTCTTCAAGGGCAAAAAATTCCTTCAAGGTCAAATTATATGATGTTAAGGATATGGCAGACATAATTAGTCCTTTGTATCATCTGTTTTCAGTCAGGCACAGACCTTTATGCAATCACTCATATTTGTGAAAATCTAGGTCATGTAATAATAATCTTCTCATCCGTTGGCCCTAGACTATGGAACTCCCTGCCTAGTAATCTTAGGACTAGTACCTCAGTCTCCTCGTTTAAGAGTGGACTGAAAACTCATCTCTTCAGGATGCACGTCCTGAATACAGCGCTATGAACAGACCTGTCTGGTATCAGCCCTTTACAAAATTATTATTATTATTATTATTATTATTATTATTATTATTATTATTATTATTATTATTATATTATTATTATTATTATTATTATTATTATTATTATTATTATTATTATTATTATTATTATTATTATTATCATTATCATTAATCTCGTACCTGACCCAGATCATGATTAAGGTCTAGAATGGGCCAATGAGAGCATGGCTATGATTAGTCTAAATGTCTCTAAGTTAGATGTCTTCTAATTGGTTACAAGTTCTGACCAATCAATCTTACCAGTGAGAGTGAGTGCACTCTGATATTTTCAGTGTGTTTGTCTGTTTGTTTAGGATTTTACATCACTTTAAATTACTATTTCAGTCATTTCGTGATGAGACCTATTTGTAGCAGATATAGTACTGCCTCACTGAATTGTCATGTCGCAGGTCCCTGACATGACAACCCGCCCGGTCACAGATTTACAAGGACAACGGGTTAACCCTTCAGCTCATATGTCTCACACATAAAGGTGTGAAAATAATTGATCAATCAGAAGAATCTGCCTTAACTGAGGCAGATGTGGGCCATATGCAGTGGGCCATTCCAGTCTCTAGTCCTAGGATAAAGACGGAGCCCAGTTATTATGCACACCAAAGGGCAACATAGTCAATGTGTGTGATGGTGGACATTGTCGGTCATGCATCCTCATTCAGTGACTATCTGGTCATGCATCCTCATTCATTGACTCTATTTGGTCATGTATCCTCATTCATTGACTCTATTTGGTCATGTATCCTCATTCAGTGACTCTATTTGGTCATGTATCCTCATTCAGTGACTCTATTTGGTCATGCTTTACACTCTTACATGACCTCCTATGGCCACACACAAATCCAGCAACAATATTTTCACAATATCTCAACTGTATGTCCACAAAAGACAGAACATACATTCAATTTGACTCTTACTGGCTACTTAACTCCTCACTCGCTCGCCTTAAAACCGTTGGTGATTGGGCCTTCTCTGTAGTTGGTCCTAAACTATGGAATTCCCTCCCGTCTAATACTAGGACCTGTAAGCCTGTCTCCTCCTTCAAGAGTAGACTTAAAACGCACCTATTCAGGAAATATGTCCTGGACGCAGCACTATGAACAGACTTGTCTGGTATCAGCGCTTATCATTATCATTATTATTATCATCATCATCATTATGCCATTATCTTCTCCCTCCCACCTGAGACTGAGTTTTAAATGTATCTAGTAATTACTAAATCATGCACAAACTCACAAAGAAAAATTAAGCATTTTGAAAAAAGGCAACAATAAAAACAACTCTGCATTGGTTGATGAACTTATGATATTTTGTTATAGTTTATGTGTATGAAGTAATAGGTTTTAATCCCTGGATGATGAAATATTATTCAAAGAAATAAGAGATTTTCTTGGAATGGAAAAGAAATACAATATAATATGTGTATATGTGTACATGTGATACTTGTCTTGAGAGAAGTGCACGGTTATATAACATTATCAGAGAATTGAAACATGCACCAAATTATGTCTAGACTCATACCCAGTTATCATGTTATAAAACCAATTTAGTCTCTGTATAATGTGAACATTAATTTGTATTCTTCAGATCACATTGCCATACCACACAATTACCTGAGTTATGACAATAAGAACAAACCTTATGTGGGCATAAACAATATTTTACTTATTCGTATATGACTTTAAAAAATTCTCATTTATTCTCAAAGTTTAAAATGGAGAGAAAGACTTTTATTTTACTCAAATCTAAAGTAAATCTTGTAAAGTTTCCTTCAAGTTTGTCTAAAATAATGCAGACAAAAAACAAATGTTCATGATGAGGATGTTCTTGTTTGTATGAGTTTGTAGAGTGCTGCCTAGGGGTGGGATATGCCATGGCTAAGTTGGTCAAACACCTGACTCCTGTGCCCAATATTTAGGGTTTGAATCCTGGTTGGACAAGTGTTTTTTTAATGCCAAGATGAAATCTTCATACTTTGGTTTTATTTGAGTGATATGCACATGAGAAGATAAAGAATTTTTTTTGCAAATGCAGAAAATACAAATATATAGACTTAATACTGGAGACAAAAAAGAAATCTTCACACAGCAGTTTTATGTGAGCAATATGCACATCAGGACATATAAAATTCAGTTGCATACAGTAACTTTATACAGAAAACAAAGATAAAATCTTCATATTGGGGTTTTATTTTAGCAATTTTCTGAGCTGAGATACATTTTCAAAGGAACTATAACATGGGGGGTACAAAGCTGATGATTTCACGATTTTAATGATGGATTTTTGGACTTGGAGTAAGTTGGTCACGAGGCCAACCTTGAGCATGTATAAATAACATATGTTTTTTTAAATTTTTACTCTGCCCTTCCAGTATTTCTACCATGTACTTACCATGCCTTTCTATTCTTGAAAATCATGGCCTACAGATGGCAGCACCAGTTAATATTTCTGGGAACAAATGAACGTCCCATGGACTAGTAAAACACTAAAATACACCAGTGCACAGATATACCAATCAACACCAACCTACCACCATCTTGACCAATTCTTATTTCTACATACAAATTTATAAAAAGAATTGTATGGTACAGGTGACCAGTTGCTAGGCTGCTGAGCGTTTCTGGTTTGCATCTTCTTTTTTCATAACTGTTTAATCTATTTCATACTCTTTTTTCATGTAAATGTAAATTATGAAATATTGGAAATAAACTTTATGTCGTATCACTGCTAAATCTTTGAGCTATTTCAGGCAGATTTTTATAAAGCAGTCATGACTTGCAGCCGATCCTGTGCACACTTTTTTTATTAGTGGTGGCAGGGACTGATGGCAGAGAAATCCTGTTTTGGAGAGTAGCTGTTAGGATTAACAAGAAAGTCTTTTAATAAAAAAAAGAATTTCTATACAGTTTTGAAAATGATATTTATGTTTTTTCATCATTTTGAAGTTGCCGTAAATCATAGACTAACACGTGC
The DNA here is from genome assembly GCA_949316495.1 of Amphiduros pacificus. Classification (NCBI taxonomy): domain Eukaryota; kingdom Metazoa; phylum Annelida; class Polychaeta; order Phyllodocida; family Hesionidae; genus Amphiduros; species Amphiduros pacificus. Next base: position 28,699,658 of record OX439012.1, on the reverse strand, counting down.
AGAGTGTCACTGTCAGCTCGTGCAGTTAGCTGCAAGTAAACAAAACCCACACGTTGAAAACTGGGCATACCTTGCTGTACTAATTGCAATTGAGCTGAATGTTGCGTCTCACACATCACCTTGTAATTCCACTGTCTCTCTAAAAGTTACAAGTGTTTATTTGTTTTCACGGCACAATTGATGTGCTAGCCGCCATCTTTAATGAAGCTACATTCGATTTGTACTTTTTTGAGATGGTGGTGCTCCGAACCAAAAAGTACACAGAAAGCATGACGTTTACACACCAGCCCTCGTCGTCTCTTATCAAATAGTACACAGTATGTCATAATATAGTCTTTATTATTGCTTCATTACTGCTTTAAGAGCTGTATACAAACACCATAAAGTTACAGCTGAATGTCAGTGGAGAGGTCCAGGACAACTGCTGAGAGCAAAGAACACAGACATGGCACAGAGACTTGCCAATCTGACAGAAGGTCCAGGACAACTGCTGAGACCAAAGAACACAGACATGGCACAGAGACTTGCCAATCTGACAGAAGGTCCAGGACAACTGCTGAGACCAAAGAACACAGACATGGCACAGAGACTTGCCAATCTGACAGAAGGTCCAGGACAACTGCTGAGACCAAAGAACACAGACATGGCACAGAGACTTGCCAATCTGACAGAAGGTCCAGGACAACTGCTGAGAGCAAAGAACACAGACATGGCACAGAGACTTGCCAATCTGACAGAAGGTCCAGGGCAACTGCTGAGAGCAAAGAACACAGACATGGCACAGAGACTTGCCAATCTGACAGAAGGTCCAGGACAACTGCTGAGAGCAAAGAACACAGACATGGCACAGAGACTTGCCAATCTGACAGAAGGTCCAGGACAACTGCTGAGACCAAAGAACACAGACATGGCACAGAGACTTGCCAATCTGACAGAAGGTCCAGGACAACTGCTGAGACCAAAGAACACAGACATGGCACAGAGACTTGCCAATCTGACAGAAGGTCCAGGACAACTGCTGAGACCAAAGAACACAGACATGGCACAGAGACTTGCCAATCTGACAGAAGGTCCAGGGCAACTGCTGAGAGCAAAGAACACAGACATGGCACAGAGACTTGCCAATCTGACAGAAGGTCCAGGGCAACTGCTGAGAGCAAAGAACACAGACATGGCACAGAGACTTGCCAATCTGACAGAAGGTCCAGGGCAACTGCTGAGAGCAAAGAACACAGACATGGCACAGAGACTTGCCAATCTGACAGAAGGTCCAGGGCAACTGCTGAGACCAAAGAACACAGACATGGCACAGAGACTTGCCAATCTGACAGAAGGTCCAGGACAACTGCTGAGACCAAAGAACACAGACATGGCACAGAGACTTGCCAATCTGACAGAAGGTCCAGGACAACTGCTGAGACCAAAGAACACAGACATGGCACAGAGACTTGCCAATCTGACAGAAGGTCCAGGACAACTGCTGAGAGCAAAGAACACAGACATGGCACAGAGACTTGCCAATCTGACAGAAGGTCCAGGGCAACTGCTGAGAGCAAAGAACACAGACATGGCACAGAGACTTGCCAATCTGACAGAAGGTCCAGGACAACTGCTGAGACCAAAGAACACAGACATGGCACAGAGACTTGCCAATCTGACAGAAGGTCCAGGGCAACTGCTGAGAGCAAAGAACACAGACATGGCGCAGAGACTTGCCAATCTGACAGAAGGTCCAGGACAACTGCTGAGACCAAAGAACACAGACATGGCACAGAGACTTGCCAATCTGACAGAAGGTCCAGGGCAACTGCTGAGAGCAAAGAACACAGACATGGCGCAGAGACTTGCCAATCTGACAGAAGGTCCAGGACAACTGCTGAGACCAAAGAACACAGACATGGCACAGAGACTTGCCAATCTGACAGAAGGTCCAGGACAACTGCTGAGACCAAAGAACACAGACATGGCACAGAGACTTGCCAATCTGACAGAAGGTCCAGGGCAACTGCTGAGACCAAAGAACACAGACATGGCACAGAGACTTGCCAATCTGACAGAAGGTCCAGGACAACTGCTGAGAGCAAAGAACACAGACATGGCACAGAGACTTGCCAATCTGACAGATGTGGACACACATGTCAGTGAGAGCCAGAAGTATACAGATGACCACATCACACAAAGGCACTATTTCATAATCAATACTCTGCCTGTAGATCTTCCCTGACCTAACATATACCACCAGAAATATAGAACCATGTAAAGCTGATATCACCAATGTCAGTGCACAATGTTCATGCAATATGTTAGCAGTGCACAATGTTCATGCAATATGTTAGCAGTGCACAATGTTCATGCAATATGTTAGCAGTGCACAATGTTCATGCAATATGTTAGCAGTGCACACTGTCAGTGCACAATGTCAATGCACAATGTCAGTGCACAATGTCAGCGCAGTGAGTGTACAATGTCAGTGTACAATGTTCATGCACAATGTCAGTGTACACAATGTCAGTGCACAATGTTCATGCACAATATCAGTGCACAATGTTCATGCACAATGTTCATGCACAATGTCAGTGTGCACAATGTCAGTACCCATACCAGAATTATTCAGCATTTAGCTTTCTTAAAGCCAATTAATTACTTCTTACATTTTGGGCTTACAAAAAAAAGGTTTAAGTTTTATGAAATCTTTAATTCAGCATTGCAAGGAAATTACAGAAGATAAGATAAAATCAGATACCTTGTGATAAAACAATATAATGAAGTTCACTATTTCTTCTCTATTTTCTTGAGCAATAAACACCTTAATAAGAGTAAATTCATAAGTCTAATATTTAAACGCTTAGTCTAAAGCAACCTTAGGACATGTATCATCTGAGGGGCACATTGAGGTAATTTCACATGAGGAAATTTAGCTTGATTGACGAGAAGTCAGCAACATTAATCAGCTACCTATCAGCTGGAGATACCTATCAGTGGGAGATACCTATCAGCTGGAGATACCTATCAATGGGAGATACCTATCAGTGGGAGATACCTATCAGCTGGAGATACCTATCAATGGAAGATACCTATCAGCTGGAGATACCTATCAATGGGAGATACCTATCAGCTGGAGATACCTATCAGTGGGAGATACTTATCAGCTGGAGATACCTATCAATGGAAGATACCTATCAGCTGGAGATACCTATCAATGGGAGATACCTATCAGCTGGAGATACCTATCAGTGGGAGATACCTATCAGCTGGAGATACCTATCAATGGGAGATACCTATCAGTGGGAGATACCTATCAGCTGGAGATACCTATCAATGGAAGATACCTATCAGCTGGAGATACCTATCAATGGGAGATACCTATCAGCTGGAGATACCTATCAGTGGAAGATACCTATCAGCTGGAGATACCTTTCAATGGAAGATACCTATCAGCTGGAGATACCTATCAATGGGAGATACCTATCAGCTGGAGATACCTATCAGTGGGAGATACCTATCAGCTGGAGATACCTATCAATGGAAGATACCTATCAGTGGGAGATACTTGTCAGTGGGAGATACCTGTCAGTGGGAGATACCTATCAATGGGAGATACCTATCAGTGGGAGATACCTATCAGTGGGAGATACCTATCAGTGGGAGATACCTATCAGTGGGAGATACCTATCAGTGGGAGATACCTATCAGTGGGAGATACCTATCAGTGGGAGATACCTATCAATGGGAGATACCTATCAATGGGAGATACCTATCAGTGGGAGATACCTATCAGTGGGAGATACCTATCAGTGGGAGATACTTGTCAGTGGGAGATACCTGTCAGTGGGAGATACCTATCAATGGGAGATACCTATCAGTGGGAGATACCTATCAGCTGGAGATACCTATCAATGGGAGATACCTATCAGTGGGAGATACCTATCAGCTGGAGATACCTGTCAGCTGGAGATACCTATCAGCTGGAGATACCTATCAGCTGGAGATACCTATCAATGGGAGAAACCTATCAATGGGAGATACCTATCAGTGGGAGATACCTATCAGTGGGAGATACCTATCAGTGGGAGATACCTATCAGTGGGAGATACCTATCAGTGGGAGATACCTATCAGTGGGAGATACCTATCAGCTGGTTATACCTGTCAGTGGGAGATACCTATCAGTGGGAGATACCTATCAGCTGGTTATGCCTGTCAGTGGGAGATACCTATCAGTGGGAGATACCTATCAGCTGGTTATACCTGTCAGTGGGAGATACCTATCAGTGGGAGATACCTGTCAGTGGGAGATACCTATCAGCTGGAGATACCTATCAACGGGAGATACCTATCAATGGGAGATACCTATCAATGGGAGATACCTATCAGCTGGAGATACCTATCAGTGGGAGATACCTATCAGCTGGAGATACCTATCAATGGGAGATACCTATCAGCTGGAGATACCTATCAGCTGGAGATACCTATCAACGGGAGATACCTATCAATGGGAGATACCTATCAATGGGAGATACCTATCAATGGGAGATACCTACCAGCTGGAGATACCTGTCAGTACGAGATACCTATCAGTGGGAGATACCTGTCAGTGGGAGATACCTATCAGCTGGAGATACCTATCAATGGAAGATACCTATCAGCTGGAGATACCTATCAATGAGAGATACCTATCAGCTGGAGATACTATCAGTGGGAGATACCTATCAGCTGGAGATACCTATCAGTGGGATATACCTATCAGCTGGAGATACCTATCAATGGGAGATACCTATCAGTGGGAGATACCTATCAGTGGGAGATACCTATCAGTGGGAGATACCTATCAGTGGGAGATACCTATCAGTGGGAGATACCTATCAGCTGGAGATACCTATCAATGGGAGATACCTATCAGCTGGAGATACCTATCAGTGGGAGATACCTATCAGCTGGAGATACCTATCAGTGGGATATACCTATCAGCTGGAGATACCTATCAATGGGAGATACCTATCAGCTGGAGATACCTATCAGTGGGAGATACCTATCAATGGGAGATACCTATCTGGAGATACCTATCATCTGGAGATACCTATCAGTGGGAGATACCTACCAGTATGAGATACCTATCAATGGGAGATACCTATCAGCTGGAGATACCTGTCAGTGGGAGATACCTATCAATGGGAGATACCTATCAGTGGGAGATACCTATTAGCTGGAGATACCTATCAGTGGGAGATACCTATCAGTGGGAGATACCTATCAGTGGGAGATACCTATCAGCTGGTTATACCTGTCAGTGGGAGATACCTATCAGTGGGAGATACCTATCAGCTGGTTATACCTGTCAGTGGGAGATACCTATCAGTGGGAGATACCTATCAGCTGGTTATACCTGTCAGTGGGAGATACCTATCAGTGGGAGATACCTGTCAGTGGGAGATACCTATCAGCTGGAGATACCTATCAACGGGAGATACCTATCAATGGGAGATACCTATCAATGGGAGATACCTATAAATGGGAGATACCTATCAGCTGGAGATACCTATCAGTGGGACATACCTATCAGCTGGAGATACCTATCAATGGGAGATACCTATCAGCTGGAGATACCTATCAGCTGGAGATACCTATCAACGGGAGATACCTATCAATGGGAGATACCTATCAATGGGAGATACCTATCAATGGGAGATACCTACCAGCTGGAGATACCTGTCAGTGGGAGATACCTATCAGTGGGAGATACCTGTCAGCTGGAGATACCTATCAGTGGGAGATACCTATCAATGGGAGATACCTATCTGGAGATACCTATCATCTGGAGATACCTATCAGTGGGAGATACCTACCAGTATGAGATACCTATCAATGGGAGATACCTATCAGCTGGAGGTTCCTGTCAGTGGGAGATACCTGTCAGTGGGAGATACCTATCAGTGGGAGATACCTATCAGCTGGAGATACCTATCAGCTGGAGATACCTATCAGCTGGTTATACCTGTCAGTGGGAGATACCTATCAGTGGGAGATACCTATCAGCTGGTTATACCTGTCAGTGGGAGATACCTATCAGTGGGAGATACCTGTCAGTGGGAGATACCTATCAGCTGGAGATACCTATCAGTGGGAGATACCTGTCAGCTGGAGATACCATTCAGTGGGAGATACCTGTCAGTGGGAGATACCTGTCAGTGGGAGATACCTATCAGTGGGAGATTCCTATGAGTGGGAGATACCTATCAGTGGGAGATACCTGTCAGTGGGAGATGCCTATCAGTGGGAGATACCTATCAGTGGGAGATACCTGTCAGTGGGAGATACCTGTCAGTGGGAGATACCTATCAGTGGGAGATACCTGTCAGTGGGAGGTACCAATCAGCTGGAGGTACCTATCAGCTGGAGATACCTATAAGTACATTATTTTGATGTTTATTTGTACCAACACTGAGGAATATTTTGCCAAAAATTCTGACACAGTACAATTGACTTTCTGTCCAATTATAAAGCCACTCTTCAAAATGTGCGAGGCATGCGTCTCTGCGGCAGGCTTCTTTCATCTGATATGAAGGTGCAGTATGAAATGCTGCTTTGGCATAACAATTAAAAACACTTCACAGGAGCTCAGTAGCACTGTACATGAAATAAATTCCAGAATAATATGATTTCTCCAATGACTTTGTCCAAGTATTTTTTTTTATATCCTACATGATTTGAGTCTTCATTTGAATGTGGGATGTGCATTTTGCAGACATTGACTGGCCAACTATTAACCACATCAACATTCACAGATATAATTACGCCGCCCTCCATTCATGTATATTTCATGTGATGTTCGCCGCCTGCCGAGTTAACCTCTCAGGCCATTATCCCTTCTCAATAAAACCACTTGAGTGATAATAGCATGTTTACTCTATGGCTGAATAAGCAGCCAATACCCAGAGCAGTGCTAAATGTGCCGAAACAGAAGAAACAAACAAATTAGCATGACAATAGCTTTGGGGTAATTAGGTGAATTGCGCAAACCAAGTAGCTATCATTGTGCAATATAAAGCTGACTGCTACAATTATGTGGGTATAGGATGTGTTGGCCTCTATGGCGGTCGTTGATCGCTGCGCGATGACCTCTATGACAGAGGTTAATTATTGCCCATCCTCATTTCCGTGTGTCTCTTATTTGTCTAGCTTGCGCGTTGCTGTATTCGCTGAAGCAGACCTGACGGAGATCCGAGACACTACCATGAATACTGGAAATACGTTGCCGTGGACACCAGGCGAAGTGTGAACACGGAGGTGTGAATGTTTCCCAGGCATAAATATTTAATTCCTTGCACACTTTCTGCATCATTGGCCATGTCTCTTTCAATAAAACCCTGTAGAACTCACGATTAAACAAATGTAGGTCCATTACCCGAGAGATTTCTGGCTGTGGCTCAGTGCTGCCCCCTGGGAATAATCTGTTAATTTCAGCGAATTCTGGCTGAAATGTTTTATGGGAAACTCGGCTGGGTGGCAAGACAAGTGACGAAGGTGGTCCGGCATACTGATGAGCAACAATAACTGAAATGGAACCGAAATCAACGCAGAAATGAATGTGGAATTTGACGCGTATAATGGAATGGGTCTATGACCACAAGTGTGTGCTGCTGATAATGCTGACCTGTTGCTGCAGCCACTTTTGTGGCACACTTGCACATTCACGCTGCCTTGACTCAGCTTCTCGGTTTATGACTAATTCCGCTGTCAGCCATTCTGCCTCGGTGAACTCGAAGGAGGATGGACGGGTCAGTGGAAACTTTGGGGGGTGGGGGAGGGGGACGAAAGTGGGAGGCAGTGGGCAAGAAATGGAAATGCGTGTCTGGTTACAATAAAGTCTCAGCAGATTTTGTGGCTTTTACAATTGTCCTTCTCATTTTTTTAAATGACTCAAATGTCAGATCTTCTATATAAAATACAAAAAACCTATATCACAGCAGGCCTTCGTGATTACTCAAACTCATTCTGTTCAAAATTCCAAAGTAAAAATTGATGAAAAAAGCTCTTTTCCATGTATCGTCTTTCTGTCCAGAGCATTGAACATGTCTCCAATCAAAATTTCATCTGAAACAAGAGACAGATGATAACTTATCAACAAAAAAATATAAAAAAAACAAGTAAAAGTAAAGAAAGTCAGTTTGCTTAGTTTTTTCATCACTTCCCATCACTGCAATAATATCTGATGTTTTAATCATTTCGAAATATTATATGATCCAGTTGTTCTATTTTAGGTTAACCATAGATTAAGCGTTTATTAAGGGGAAGGCATCAAATATCAAATTAACCATGGTGATGGTGACAGAATTGTGCAAACATCCTCCACAAATGGTTGAGCACACACACACACACACACACACATATGTATATGTATGTATGTATGTATGTATGTATGTATGTATGTATGTATGTATGTATGTATGTATGTATGTATGTATGTATGTATGTATGTATGTATGTATGTAAATATATATATATATATATATATATATATATATATATATATATATATATATATATATATATATATATATATATACACACACACAGTTGGAGCCAACCATTTTTTTGGTCATGAATGAATATGACCAAATAAGGTCATACGGGGGCCACACAAAATACATGCATGACTACATAATGTCATGCAACATGGATGGTAAAGCCTACATTTGTATATGCATGCTTGAATACACTCATAGGAACTCTTCCTCTAAAAAACAGAAAAGAATAAATCTTTGAAATGCCTGTTTTAATTATATTGTTCAAAGCCCAGTTACACTCAATGAAATTGTTTAATTTTCTCTAAGATAAAGCAAACTCATTAAATTTCCAAGTTCCTTTGGGGTCATAATTTTTACTCAATAAAATTGTTAAATCTGTCATAATACTTACTCCAAAAAAATACGAAATTAACTGTGGAGCAATAGTTAAAATATATGAAAAATTAATTAATTTATTAAACTTGATATTCAACACTGATTACATTGAAAAATAAATCTTTAAAATGCCTGTTTAATATATTGCTCATAACCCAGTTAAAATATTAAAAAAAAAAAAATTTCTGTGCAATGACAATAATGCACACAATAGAACTGCCAAATTTCTGTGGGTCATAATCTTTACTCACAAATTCTGGTTGATTGATAATTTATACTCAACAAATTTGTAAAAAAATTCTTGTGGAATAATAATTCTTATAAATGTAAATTATCTACATTGCTGGCAAAAATAACGCTATCTAGGGTTAGAGAACAAAGGATGCTAATTTTGAAGGAGATGCCCCCCTTTTATTCCAAGGTATCATCCCTCGTTTGGATTACATGATTCAGCCAACTGTCACCATGGCAGTTAGCCGTGCCATCAAACTCTGTGCTCTCTGATTTATTCGTTCCACTCTTCATCTAATGATTCTGCCAAAACATTAAACCTTTTTCTCTGGTGTAAATCCCCGTATTTTATTTTATTTATAGCCACGAAATACTTCAAGGGTGTTAGTTTGAAATTATTTAGTTTATCGTCACGTTTATGAACAGGTGTGAGAGGCAAGGGCAGTTTTCATCTGACTTCAGCCTCCACTATCTCTACCTCCGCAATCGATCATTGGTGAGATATGGCCACAGTGTGACTCTATATGTTCACACATACCTCAGCACTGGAATACAGGTATTGTAAGGTAAAAATCCTGTTCAACCAGGTGCTGGAGTGTTTGCACTGAATCCTGTTTGACTGTGTCGAAAAAAAAATTCTGGCTTGACCAATCACCTGTTCTATCGATGATCCCAAGCACTGCTAGCTATTTAATAATAAGGTCAAATGGAAGTTCAATAATTATCACCACGTATTTGCTGAAGAACTCATTATTTATTCACCGTCCTTAACATTTCTGTACTGAAAAAGTGAGATGAGTACAAATGTACCATATTAACTCGAATATAAGATGAGAAATTAGGATCCAAACCTTTAGTCAATGTTTGGGGGAGAGGTCATCTTATACATGGGTTGTCCTATATTCAAGTAAATACGGTAAGGATGTTTCACTTTTTTAGCACTTTACTTGTCCCTTGATTAAGAAGAAACACACTGCAAATGCCCTTAAAAATCTTCCAGCTTTCCATGAAGAATTATGCCAAACCCTGTGGTTTAAAATCGGTATAACGGTATCATAGAACCAATATTTCAGGCCATTGACATATCACTGCGTGTAAAGGCTGAGAGACAATGAGATTATCTTGATAAGTGACATTCTCCTAAGATTTCATGTCTTGCAGAAACACATTTTTTCTTTTTTAGAAAACTTGGTTTGAAAGATCTCAATTTAATCCAAGTATGTAATAACATACCAATAACTTGTCCAGCCAACAACAAAAATCAATAAAATGAAATATAATCAACACCAAAATTATTGTATTGTAAAGTCAGTGTCAGATGCATGATATTTTATGGATATTTATTAAATGTCAATACTGATATCTGTATCTGAATCAGATTTTTATGAAAACATAAATGTGTCCTAATGCCCTAAACTGATCTGAAAATCATTGACTAGAATCTGACTATTAAATCTAGAATAAGACCTTTAAAAATAAAGTAATAAAAATAAAAATTTATATAAATTTGTTTTCGTGTCTTTTTACTTTTTCCATAGATACATTTCAAATAAGAGTCTATAAAACAACTCTAAACAAGACCCAAATTACTAGTCACTTTATGAAAGCACCCTCCTTTATTGGGGTAATTTTCTGGTAGAGTCAGTGTTGAAAAAGTTCCTACTGACACTGTGTACCCATTTGGAAATTGGAAATAGTTGAAGCTGTCAGAAACTGTCAGAAACTGATCAAGGTCATTAAAACCTTTCATTGTATGCTAAATACCCTTCATTGTCAATCTTGAACCAAAAAAAAACAAGAAAAAGTCTGCTTTCAAATACTGATAGCAGATATATGTTTAACATATTGTTTTAATTATGTGTGATAATCATCAATTTTCGTACAGGACTAGCATACTTATGCAGCGTTCTTTATCAACTATTTATTTTTCAAAGATCAAATACTATACACATTCAAAGATATGCAAAGAATAGTTAATTGTACTTTTTGTTTTGAAAATAAGTGTTCAAATTGAACTTAACACATCACCCTTCAACATCTTGGTTTTATTCATTTTTTAAAATCCTTAATTACCATATTGACGAGTGAATTAGCCCAGTCATTAACACACTAATCACCCACAGGATCAAAGTACTGCTGAAGTAGCCTCACTTTGGATGGACCAATCACAGCAGGCCAATCCCCCAGATCACCACACCATTGTTCTCTGTGCTCAACAATACATGAGACCTGATCCACAGAGGGATGAATATAAGGTTACATGAATTGTAAATAAACAATTGTCGACGCAAGCCATTAACGTTAAGGTGATGTCCATTAGCTCCAAAATGACTACTATATAGCTTATGCCAACCAGAAAGGTCAGAGAAACTACGCCCTTAGAAATGATCTTTTTTTTGTATACAGCTCTTAGAGCTGTAAGAAATTTATGTTATTCTGAAAGATGAAGATGGCACAGTAATAACATTATGTACTGAGGTCATCTTCACTAACTTATATTGGATTTGCAAAAAGTTTAAGATGGGCACTAACACACTAACATATTTAGCCTGCTATATCACGATCTTTGATGAATATCTTATTCTGGCAGATTGAAATGACACGGTATAAAAAGTAAATAATGCTTTCCTGGTCATCATCTATAACCTTTGATTTTTTTTATTCCATATCATATTTTTTTAAGAATCCTCATCTACTTATTCAATAGATTTCAATTTCACTTTTTGAGGTGTTTCAAATTTTCCTTTATTTCTCACTTCTTTCAAAGTTTATTTCAGCAAGAAAAAAAATTTATAATAGAATATTAATATTAATATTATTAATAATAATAATTATCAATAATATGAATAGGGATGATAAAGTCATTAATTAATTCATACACGGCATCCACTGCACCGATATGGAGATTTTAGGCCTCACGCAACTGTGTTTACCTTGCTCCCAGCGTCAAGACGTCTTCATTGCAAGTTAAATCATCTTTCTATTCCAATTATTGATGAAACTGTGGTCTTTTTTATGTGCAATATTCAATTGAAAGAATTGTGCATCTTGTAGCCTCACTCGTTTACCTTGCTCGCAATGTCAGGACGTCTTCATTGCAGGTCAAATCATCTTTCAACTCCAATTATTGACAAAACTGTGGTCTTTTGTATGTGCAATATTCAGTTGAAAGAATTGTTCATCTCGTTGCCTTATGCAACTGTGTTTACCTTGCTTGCAACGTCAAGACTTCTTTCACTATTGCAAGTCAAATCTATTCACTCCAACTATTGACAAAACTATGGTTTATATTAATTTTGCACCTCTGCCATTTCATATTATTGTCGGTTCAATTGTAATAATAATAATAATAATAATAATAATAATAATAATTGAAAAAATAGGATGGGGGTAGATTTGTGATGAAAATATAGAATGGATAGGTTTAAATTTATAACTGAAATTATGTCCAAAAATAAGACGTTACAGAAGCTGGCTTTAACTAGGGCAGGCAGGGGGAAAAAATCAGAAACAAGTTTATCTTTTTTTTTAAACCTTATATTTTTGTCATTATTCCAGGTACCTACTTGATGACTGTACTCATAAAGCTCATATCAAAAGAGCACTCTACTTATGTATGATCTCATTCTTTGTTGTGCTTTTTATTGAACATAAAGAGCTGGAACCAAACATCTATTCAATCAATATAAAAATGACTAAATGAAGTCATGCGGAGCCACCATACAACCATATTAAGTCATGCATAAAGTGTATGTGTATGACCATATTATTTCACACATGGTGAGCACGACCATAAAGTGTATGTGTATGACCATATTATTTCACACACGGTTTGCATGACCATAAAGTGTATGTGTATGACCATATTATTTCACACACGGTTTGCATGACCAAAAGTGTATGTGTATGACCATATTATTTCACACATGGTTTACATGACCATAAAGTGTATGTGTATGACCATATTATTTCACACACGGTTTGCATGACCATAAAGTGTATGTGTATGACCATATTATTTCACACACGGTTTGCATGACCACACAACATTAGGCCTGCTCAGAATCATGCAACTGCTATAACCTATCCACGCCAACTTTATACTTGATGAACCCTTATATATCATGTAAATTAATGAAAAACTGAGAGAATAAGTATGATCAATCTTTAGTGATAACTGAGTGAGTCCATGTGTCAGGAACATTATGCAAGAAATGTCTGTTTGACTCGGTCAATGAGGGCAAGTAATTTGTTAAATTATCACATTGTTAAATGAACCACATCTTTCCAATTATGCAAATGATGCAGCATATTCATCCCTCCATTACACAATGGACTGATCCACCTTTTACAATGGATTGATCCACCCTTTCAACACAATAGAGTGGTTGAGATCAAGAATGACCTCCAGTCGACAATGGCAGGGAACTGTGGAATATGAAGGTCATGCATGCCTGTGCCAATCCCATGATTCCTTAGTGCATGGCATTCTGGGTAAAACTAGGCTTTGTGGGAAGGCAAACAGTGGCTAATCCTGCAGTAATCTTGTAAAGCTGCAGTCAAGCGCTACCTTTTGAGGATTAACTGACATGGCCGCCTGATTCACCAGGGAAACCTGCCACGGTTGCCATGGCAACATATAGAACCAAGCGAGAATTAGCAGACAATAGCTCTTGTGTTACCAAGGTCTTTATATCATTTACACATAAGCAACCCAACCTGTACTCTCAGCTTAGATTTAAGGATGTTTTTTCTGTAAATTCTCTGACCTTTAATTCTTGCCTTGGCCAGCAAATTGTGTTTGGACCAAATAAATAATATCCATGACAATTCCATGCTCAGTGATGAATTGAGATTGAGAATAAACCCAACAGAATTCTAGTGATCCAGTGGTCATTATATGACTATCTGGTTATTTTAGGCCTCTATCTGGTCATTATATGACTATCTAGTCATCATATGATTCTATCTGGTCATTATATGACTATCTAGCCATCATATGACTCTATCTGGTCATTATATGACTATCTAGCCATCATATGACTATATCTGGTCTGGTCATTATATGACTATCTGGTAATCATATGATTCTATCTGGTCATTATATGACTATCTGGTAATCATATGACTCTATCTGGTCATTATATGACTCTATCTGGTCATTATATGACTATCTAGTAATCATATGACTCTATCTGGTCATTATATGACTATCTGGTAATCATATGACTCTATCTGGTCATTATATGACTATCTGGTAATCATATGACTCTATCTGGTCATTATATGACTATCTAGTAATCATATGACTCTATCTGGTCATTATATGACTATCTGGTAATCATATGACTCTATCTGGTCATTATATGACTATCTGGTAATCATATGATTCTATATGGTCATTATATGACTGAATTTTTTATCCTTTTGTGGATTGCGGTGGTTATGTTGGGTTATTTGTATTTCTGTAGAGATGGGCATCAGAACTGAGACACAATCTGGTCAAGGAATCGATATTTAAACAGCTAAGATCGATTTGCCATTAAATATTCTCCAGCTCTACATATTTTAAAGTAAGATGTATTCTTTAAAAAAAATCACATCTCCATTTTTTCACAACTGCATACTTAAATAACTCTTTGTAGGCGGAATTCTAAACAGGGCCCCGAGGGACAGCTGCGGTGTTTCCCGGAGATCCGGCCTTTAATTGATCATGCGTGAATGCAGGGCCTAGTTGCAGGCCACCGCCTTTCTCCTTGACGTTTTCGTCACAGACTTTGTCACCGGTAGAACAGGAAGTGCAGCTGTTTTTGACTTCTTGATGAAAGAGCTCATTACTGCCAAGGCAGAGCCAAATAAAGCTGTGTTGATATTTTGCAGGGCTTTAATTTGCCCATTTTGTTGTGAAGGAAGGTACATGAAGTGATCCATTTGTCTAATATGGCAGGTCTGGAAGTAGTAATATTGGCCACATTCTCACAGGTGTTATGCAAACTCCCTCACTGAGCAACAGTCTCTCTGACTCATAAAATATCACCATCACAAATGAATGCCTAAAACCTTCATCTCACATGATGTCTAAATTTTCCATCACACATGATGTCTAAATTTTCCATCACACATGATGCCTAAAACCTCCATTAACAACCTCCATCTCACATGATGCCTAAAATCTCCATATTTAGTTTAAAACACAATAAAAATGATGCCTTAAATGATGCCTAAAATCTTCATCACACATGATGCCTAAAATCTTCATCACACATGATGCCTGAAACCTCCATCACATATGATGCCTAAAACCTCCATCACAAAGAATGCCTAAAACCTCCATCACATATGATGCCTAAAACCTCCATCACACATGCCTAAAATCTTCATCACACATGATGCCTAAAATTTCCATATTTAGTTTAAAACACAGTAAAAATGATGCCTTAAATGATGCCTAAAATCTTCATCACACATGATGCCTAAAATCTTCATCACACATGATGCCTGAAACCTCCATCACACATGATGCCTAAAACCTCCATCACACATGATGCCTAAAACCTCCATCACATATGATGCCTAAAAAACACATCACAATGGGTGCCAAAAAAACACATCACAAAGGATGTTTAAAATATAAATATGAGGCCACTGTAATTAATAAGCTTTATCAATCTACCTGTTACATGACCTCAGGCAAAAGGCAAACGAGGTCAGGACTGACTAAGCTATTTGTTAGTCCATATTTAGTTTAGATGGAAAACACAGTAAAAAAATGTTTGCATAGTAATTAAAACCCTTTCAAGGGCCACCAATGGATGAAATTAAAATATTAAAATTAAATATTAAATTAAAGAATTAGGGCTTTTGTAATCAAACTGAAAATGATTTTAAAACAGTTGACCAATTCATTTCACATGATTCTTTGTTTAGTGATAGTCTTAATGTTCAAGATGGCTGACTTTGTTGAAGGGACGACATAACTTAAGACTGCCAGAGTCTCTCCATTGACCCACAAACCTCAGTCCCGGACTCGCAGACATCCATCACCGAGGCATTAATAATAAAGGAGGGTGCTGCCTCACCGACTCGCGCTCGACAGCTTGTGTCGTGAACAGGTGATACGCAGGAACCCCCACCAGACCCACTGGCGACCGGCAAAAATTAAAACAGGGCATTAATTAAGGCAAAGCCCTTTGTATACCTTAAGGAATTAGACACTCTCATCCAGGGAGCGGTTGGTAACACTTGTGGATGGACCAGCAAATTCCACCTCTGAAAGTGTAATAGACTTGTACCTCCCCAACAACAGCTGCCAAATTGCCTCTCGCGAGCTACTCGGCTCAACAATGCTCGCTCACTCATGTCTATTCATGGAGAAAGACACAGGTGTTATTTCTTTATGCACCATATATGTCTTGTTCGAACAACACAGGTGCTATTGCTATTTTCATTATATACTATTTTCTCCCGATTAGATTTATACAGGTGCATATATCTCCCAATTAGATCCATACAGGTGCATTATATATATATATATATATATATATATATATATATATATATATATATATATATATATATATATATATATATATATATATATATAGCTACATGAATACACACACATATATGTATGTATGTTTCTGTGTGTGTGTATTTGTGTAGCTCTTGTAAATATTGCAGATAGATTCAATATATTTAAACATAAACATTGACAGGACTAATATTTATCTCTTCAGGAACTGATAGACAAATTTGACCTTTTCCAAAATCATAGGTTTCAAGGCCTAAGGCCAAGAAAACTTAATTTTGGGAATCCTGTTAACATGGCCCTGAATAAAGTACATGGTGAGGATTATTTTTTCTCATTTTGATGAAAATTTCTAAAAGTGATTATCCTGAAAATGAAAGATTCCCAACCTTGTAATGATCAAAATGTTTTAACTCACTTTTATTCTCCCTATCATAGCTGATTTAATGAAATATTTTAATTATTAATATTCATTTTCCTAAATCGTGCAATAAGACAGAGCTGAATACAATCTCTTAAAGTCTGTAAAAGTCGGCATAACTATAATACATTATTAACAAATTAAATAGGCATCAAATACAATACTCTCATAAAAAATATTGGAGTAATAATACCATGTGACAAGGCTAATTAAATCTGAAAAATTCATAATAAAATAGAATTAGCATGCGAGACAAGCTCATCTCATACGACACCACCAAAATAAAAAAAGTTTAACCAAGTAGTCTGCTACTGACTTCATCTGCATGACAGGATTCAACCTTATATATCTAAATATAACATGACCTGCCTGATATGATGTGACTTTAAGCCATGAAGTGACCAGCTTGATCTGATGTGACCTTATATCTATAATATGACCTGCATAACATGATGCAGCCAGATATGAAATGACCTTTATGATATGGTATGACCTCTATGATATGATATGACATTAAAGCTATGAAATGACCTTCATGATAAGATGTGACCTTAAAGCTATGACATGACCTGCATGACATGTGACCTGACACAATACGTCATGCATGGATGCATGGTACAACCTGCTCATGTAACTATGGTAACAGCTGTAGCTTACTTGTTATAAAGGCACCATCATACATGCACAATTTAGACATATCAACTGGTCTAATTTGAATAACGTAAAATTATTAATTGATTGCCCCTCTAACCACTTTTTTCATTTTCAAACAAAGAGTTATTATTTAAATTGTTGAATAAAATGAAAAACACATTTATGAAATAAAAGTGTTCAAATCAAAGATGGCATGTAACTGACTGTAAAAAATGAACCTTATTAGAACGTGATTAACTGATGTTGTTAAGAATTTTCTTTGTCCCAATAATATATTTTTAACTCTTTCATTTGCTAATTAGACTTAAAGAAAGACAGCTTATTTTTTATTTCCAACCAACTCTCAGTCAAATGTTGTTCAGAACTTTCTTTGTGCAAAGACATCTCTCTTGTCTCAGTAATATTTTCACATATATTTGGGGTTATTCCAATTCTAAGCATAATTGATTATGTTCAATAAAAAAATATCCTGTTCTTTTTTTCTGTCCTATTTGATATTTTTATTGTTGGAAAAACTTTGTTTGTGTTTGGCCTCATAAGAAAATACATGTACACCCATAATATATTCATAATAAGTTGTATATAAAAGTATTCATCTCATTATATATATATTTGCATTAATCCTTATGTGAATTGTGCCAAAGGTTTATTCTGTACGATATGCATTAATTAATGGGGGTTTCACTTAGATAAATTTTAACACACTTACATGATCATATTGATCTTAACTTTACTGTATGATTGTGAAACATGTGATAGAAATGGGAAAAATTTAATGAGTTATCAAGTTAAACTGGAGTGAGTGCAATCTGAGATATTTAAATGTCTCTGGTGCAATAATAAATCAGCTACTTCACTCTCTGTTATTGCGTCCCATGACATGAGGTTTTATCCAAAATGTAGCAAGTTGCAAAATTCCAATAATATTTTTTGGTAACTATTTATATTTTGTCATCAGAGACGTGGAGGTTGGGCTTGTTTGTCCATATTTAGCTCAGCATTTCGCCTGTTTCCCTGTGCGACTGCAGTCTCCATTTTCCTGGCAGCTCAACATCACAAATGATCAAACTTTGCGCTCACATTTTACCTTGAATTTCCCGCTCCACACGTTAAAATCAAACATTTTCAAGAACTAATTTGTCCATAAATAATTAAACACCAAGGTCTGTAAACATATGGTGTGTTATTCGCGAGCAAAATTGATTTTTTCATCAGGATCCTACGTCATGCATCGACGAGTTTTCATTCATGAGCGGCCAACCATGGTCCCTGCAGCAGCAACCCATTCTCAACGCGCTTTTCTTTTGAATCTGACAGAAAAACTTCAGGAATTTACTAACCTTTCACAATATATGAAGGATGTAGTTTACATTCTGTGCGGAAGAAGTTGACTTTGTGTTCTTGTAGATTATTTTTCCGTGTTTTCCTCTGGCTTTCTCTTCATCTTCAGCCTCCCGTGATCATCGAGCGTGACGCGCACCTGTTTTCACGCAAAACGTCACTTCCGCTGAGCGATAATAAAGGAAATTTCGTTATTCGGTTCACAAGGTGAGGCACACAATTCAATAAAACTCCGTAGATTTTGTGATATTCTGTCAATAGAATTTATCGGTTTGCGTAGCGCTGTATTCTCAATGATTTCAAGGATCGGAATTGGATGTCAGCAGCATTGGTAAAACCCCCAGTTGCTATGAAAACAGGAATTTGGGAAAGTGAAAGTTGAAACTGAAACTCAGTCAAGTCAAGAGTCAGACAGTGACATGCATGTACATCATCATTGTCAGTGATATATTTGTTTATTAATCAATGTCTATGAGTGTCTTGTTGATTACTGACAGCAGCAGATTTTTGTTAGTCGCTTAAGTTGTTGCCACTTGACTTGACTTGGAAATGATCCGACATTGCCTAAGCCTAAGGCGATTTCAACAAAGTTGCAGTTTCAATATTTTTGCTTGAAATTGAATTCTTGGGACCATGGGACTGTCTCTATCTGCATAAATTTTAATTATTCAGTCATCTCAAAAGTACATTGAGAAAGGTTTAAAGCAATGTCTCAATCTCCATAAACATAGATTGAGCTATGAGTCAGATGGCAACAAGTGAAGTCGGCCCCAAACTAAAGTCAGACTTAAAATTCATGTGGACAGAGAGAGTGAAAAGGGTTTATAAAGGTGTTTACAACAAAAAAGCCTTCATGAATGATATTTTGTGAGTTTTGAGCCAATACAGAGTTTTTCCAACTAATGGATCGAGTACATACATGTTCTTCTCTCGGCTACTCATCCATCTGAATTACTTCGATATAACCCAAACCTCACTCATAGCTTAATCTACATATTGTTTATTTATCCTTACCATTCAATTTGTCTCCAATTCAGTTTTATTCTTTCAAGGACAATGTCCGGAGAACCAAATTCAGAGATTAAGCTGTGAGTGATAAATTTGCAAAGCTGTCTTTCTGAGTTCTCTATCCTTGGCTCTGTCTTTGCCCACATTATTTATGTTTGACTTAACTCTGTTGAATTTGCCATCATATAATGTTAAATATCTTTATTTGATGGACCAAAATTCCATAATAGTATTTCTAGATGGCCAAAAATGTCCACAACTTTACTCAAGGAGAATCATACATCCAACTTTTGTTTTCAAAATATTTTTATTTTCATCATCTACTGTTCAGAGTGAAAGAATAACTTGTTTACCAATTGCCCTTCATCTTTTATTTCTTTTGGATTAGTTAAGTCTCATTTAAAAAATAAAATTTAATGCCAAATTCATTGACCCAGTGGACCTGAAATCCATTTTTTGTAACACGGATGGTTCCTTTTTTGACAAGCATTGCCGACAGCATTGCCTGTCGGCAATGCTTGTCAAAAAAAGGACTATCTGTGTTATTCTGTGATCGGTACGATCATGGGAAATGTGTATTCATTTCCTGTGGCTTGTGATTTGGTTTTTTCTGTGGTTAATATGGTTCAGGCAACAGACGCCACTGTGGAGTGTTTGTCGTGTGCATGCGATAGATTCCAATTTGCGCGTGCGTCCAGGCGTATGAATACATATCTAAAGGAAGTAAAACAAAAGAAAAGAAGTGCATGATGTAAACAAAGCAGAACGTTCAAAACGATATCATCGTGTTTGCCCATCGTTGCATAAAATTATCCCTTTAAAATGCATCAAAATGCTTCCCAATCGCTAGAACAAGGAATTCTCAGTAAGTTTAGTTCAAATTTGGTGTAAATCTGACAATTAAAACAGAAATAACATGCAAAAGATTGATCGATGATTTCCAATAGCGCCTGAGCGATAATAGAGCAAGCACATCTTTGCATACAGTTTTGCTAAAAAATTCATTCATATACCAAATTAAATGTTTTTAAAAGATGAATAAAGACTGATTTAAAAAAAGACCATTTTATCCATGCCTTTTTTTGTGGGGGGGGGGGGGTTATTTTGATTTTTGTTTTGTTTGTTGTAATTTTTGTTTTGTTTATTTTAATTTTTGTTTTGTTTGTTGTAAATTTTGTTTTGTTTGTTATTTTTTCCCCCATCTGTGTTACATGTGGAGCACCACTTTTTCTTGTTTGGAAATACAACTACTTGCCCACCTTACTTAATTCACAATTTTGAAAGATCAATAAGTTTTGTTGAAAGAAAAAAAGATGAAAGGGCACAATAATTATAACTCAAGGTCTTTATTAAGAGACATTATGCATAGGTGTTAGTAGTGAAGCAGTTAATCGTTGGCAGTCAAAAACTGTTTTGACATACATAAAACTGTAATACAGTAGGAAAAATATGATTATCAATTACCCTGAACCAAAGGATTTTGAAACAACTAACCTTTTTTTTTCTTTGCAGAACTACATAGAGCCTTGATAATGCACTCTTGAACCAGTGGTGACAGATGATAATTAGTAGCAATAGATGATAATTAGATTAGCTGCTGTCCAGCGTGTGTACAATCGATGTACAAATCTGCTGCCGACATTGCCAAATTTTATTCCAAGTTTCGGTGAGTGACATTCAGTTACTCTTTAAATGCAGCTAACCAAAGTTTTATGTTCTTCTTCACTCACTGATCTTCTAATCTTAAGATGTGATTTTTTTACACAAAAATATATATATATATCATATAGATAAATGTATTTTTTTAATATTATGCTGCTAAAAATTGTTCTGTATTAATTATGTTAATATTAATTAGTCACAATCCAAGCAGCAAAACAACTGCACATTTCCAAATCTAGACTGATATATCTGCCTTTTACAGGTAAATATTGTGTCTATCATTTTGTCAGCCATTTATACTGGAATTGCAGGTGAAATGGACTACGATAATCATCACCACGGAGGAGGGGGTGGAAGAGGGGGAAGAAGGGGCGGAAGAGGAGGGAGAGGAAGATGGCGAGAAAGGGGTGAAGGGGGAGGTGGGGGATGGAGAGATAGAGACGAGGGCAAAGGATGGAGAGGGGGAGGAGGAAAGCATCACGGAGGAGGAGGAGGAGGAGGAGGGCGCCACTATAACCAGGAATCTGGCGCTGATTATAGAGGAGACAGATATGGTGCGTATGGAATGGATAATAATTTTTAAAAGGAAATTACAGCAATATATGACAACATTTATGATTTGTGGCTCTGTGTTGTAAATGTTTATATTTATCAAATAAAGGCAATGACCTGATAATTTATCAATGAAAAATAATTGTAAACCTCCCAAATTTTTACGAATTTTTCCCAGGCATATGACATGTTTCACCACTGCATGGCATTATCTGGTCACACACATCTGTTGCATGGCATTATCTGGTCACACACATCTGTTGCATGGCATAATCTGGTCACGCACATCTGTTGCATGGCATAATCTGGTCACACACATTTGTTGCATGGTATTATCTGGTCACGCAGATCTGTTGCATGGCATTATCTGGTCACGCACATTTGTTGCATGGCATTATTTGGTCACGCAGATCTGTTGCATGGCATTATCTGGTCACGCACATCTGTTGCATGGCATTATCTGGTCACGCACAGCTGTTGCATGGCATTATCTGGTCACATATACCTTGTTTGTGGCCAGATACTGCGTGACTTTTTATTTTTTTTAGTGATGTTCATGCTTGACCAAATAGATATTTGGCACTAAACTGGCAGATTCTGAGTGGAGTGTTTTGATGTTTACAGATGGAGAAGGACATGGAGGAGGACGTGGAGGAGGTCGTGGAGGAGGAAGAGGTCGGCCTCCACCAGGACTGAAAGGCAGAGAGATTGGGATGTGGTATGCCAAGAGATCCAAGGAAAACACTGCTCGCAAAGACCTGGAAAATGTAAGCAGTTAGTCCCCTGTACCTTGCTATATATGGTGAAGTTACAATGTATTGACCTCAATTTTTTTACATTTCATTGTTGTTTTCGGACCGCTAGTCAATTAAACAGTCAACTGGTATTTATTTATGTATATATGCTATACCGGTCACTTGAACACTTTTACTAATTTGATGCATTTAATTTGCAGAGACAGTTTGTAAAGATGGACGAATCAAAAGAAAGAGACTTGACCAACCTATTGCACAACATCCGGGCAGCAGACAGGGTGCCCCCTCAACCCTCCACCTCTTATAGGTAACTATGGTAACACCTCTGCCAAAAATAAACAATGTAAAGTAGACCTTTCAAACTTGACGTTATCATGCTTCTTGTCTTAATGATTCCCTGGCCTGTAAGATTATTGATGAATGATTTATGTTAAAAATAAGTTATTAGGGTGTTTCATTTTTCGGACTTTTTTACCGATCAAGCTGCTCATTAAAAGAAATGATCTCTGATATGTAGTAAACCCACAGAAAAAATTTAAGACCAATCAATCAACTTTTAGACCCCCCCCTACCACCTTGTATGTTTGACCTCGGAAATCAGTGCTCGGTGGCCATTTTCTGGTTAAAATTCAAGTCTCATTGCCTCATAAGTTCATTTTATTCAACTCAGGTAGTGTCTGTGTCACACAAATGTAGTTTTAAAGGTTACTTAATATTTCAAGATCATTTCCATTTAATTTGGGTCAAAATCATTCAATTTCAAGACATTAATTCTGAAAAAATATACATTTTCAAATTAATTTCACACTCATATCGGATAATTTTTTCACATTATTTCCACATTAACTTCAAATTGAGAATTATATTATAGTATAAAAGTTCACAGATTTGTCTCCATTTCATTTTTAGCTCTGCTGAAACTCACAGAGCTTTAGGAGTGGGGAAAATGTCTGTCTGTCTGTCCGTCTGTCAAAATTTCTTTGAAAGTCTTCTTCTCCAAAACTACCAGTAATATATGTTTCAAATTTTATACAGAGGTAGACATTGAGGCAAAGATTCAGATTCCTTCAAATCTTAGTGATGTCACCATTGACCTTAGTGCAGTGACCTCGAGGTTAGAAATTTTGTACTGAGCATATTTCAGCAACCACTTAAAAGTGAATAAACATATGTCGATGGCCTTAGGGCTATGAATATCATTGCTTTTTTGTAATGTTTGTGAACATTTCTTCCTAACAGATCATTTAAAACCAATTCAAGAGCAATCAAAATGCATGTTACATATCAAATTTGGCCCCAACTTGCTATCTCAATTCTCATTGGCTAGTATTTCTCCTTGACAACATTTTGGGCTAAGATTATAGAAATTCAAGACATTAATTTGGAAAAATATACATTTTGAAATCAATTTCACACTCATATCGGATACATATGTTCACATTATGTCCACATTAACTTCAAATTGAGAATTATATTTTAGTGTGAAAATTCACAGATTTGTCTCCATCTCATTTTTAATGAATTATGGAATTTTAAGTCTGTGTGAAGAAGAGACATGGACAATGAGACCTCTGTGAGCTCCCTTCTTTGCAGAGTTAGCTTAATCCTGGATGTCCTTCACTCCCATTTCTGCTGCATCTTTGACAAATGCCACTACTTTTACAATAGCTGCCATTTGTCTGTATTCCTCATCATCTTGCCAGTGATCTGGTGGTAAATGGAGCTATCTTCCATCCATTCCTAGGAGTTCAAACAGGAGCCATGACTGTGACCCAATTGGGGAGTAGTGAGACATTTCCTTGGGAAGACTGGTTTTTCTGGAATGAATAGAGCAGGACTAGGCATAGCTTGAAGTTGTGTGGCAATGACAGTCTTCATCCCACCATTCAATGAGCTGTCAAACAAGACAAATACCACCAGAGATACCAAAAATGGCATATACCACAAATGAATTAGCATAGAGTTCTTGACCACGACAGCTATGGATGATGCATCAACTGCCTAAAATATATGACATAACATGGTGTAAGAGAAATTGGGAGAAACATTTATATCTAACGTTAAAATGGATATGCAAAAGACAAATTTCAAACTGTGAATTAATAGCCTCAGAATTATATCACATCTCATAGTCACACATATCCACCCACAGCTGGAGATCTAATTCGGAGCTGGAGCAACCGAGTGTACCTGAAGAAACTAAGGCCCATGAAACAGGGCAATGTGCTGGTCTAAACTATTATTGCCAACCAGTATTTCAGGTGTGATGAGATCTGGTCATGTTTCATCAGCCAGTTTTGCCATATTCATGATATACAATGCTGAGGCAAGAAATCAGGCATGATGAAGAGAATGTGGAGCTCACATGGACAATTTGTCTATGCCTTGATCTTATCCAACAAAAGGTCTCATTACACCTGCAATACTGGCTGACTTTGATAGGATGGGCCAGTACATTTCCCTGTTCCATGGACCTTGGTTTCTTTAGTCATGCTTGGCTGCTCCAGGTCCACATTTTAATCTGTGGCTGTGAGATACGTGTGACTATCAGATGTGATATGATTCTGAGGCTATTAATTCACAGTTTGAAATTTATCTTTCACATATCCATTTTAACATGAAGCATAAATTGTTCTCCCAAATTCTCTTACACCATGCTATGTCATATATCTAGGCATAGCTATCGTGGTCAAGAACTCTATGCTAAGTCATTTGTGGTATCTGACTGAGCAGTATTTGTCTTGTTTGACAGATCATTGAATGATGGGATGAAGACTGCAATTATCACACAACTTCTAGCTATGCCTAGCCCTCTCTATTCATTCCAGAAAACCATTCTTCCCAAAGAAACATGCTTTAACAGGGAAATGTCTCACTACTCCCAGATTGGGTCACAGTCATGGCTCCTGTTTGAACTCCTAGGAATGGATGGAAGATGGCTCCATTTACCACCAGAGCACTGGCAAGATGATGAGGAATACAAACAAATGGCAGCTATTGTTAAAGTAGTGGCATTTGTCAAAGATGTAGCAGAAATGGGAGTGAAGGACAAATTTGAAACATATTACTGGTAGTTTTGGAGAAGAAGACTTTCAAAGAAATTTTGACAGACGGACGGACAGACAGACAGACATTTTCTCCACTCCTAAAGCTCTGTGAGTCTCAGCAGAGCTAAAAATGAAATGGAGACAAATCTGTGATCTTTCATACTATAATATAATTCTCAATTTGAAGTTAATGTGGAAATAATGTGAAAAAATTATCTGATATGAGTGTGAAATTAATTTGAAAATGTATATTTTTCAGAAATAATGTCATGAATTTGAATGATTTTGACCCAAATTAAATGGAAATGATCTTGAAATATTAAGTAACCTTTAAAACTACATTTGTGTGACACAGACACTACCTGAGTTGAATAAAATGAAATTATGAGGCAATGAGACTTGAATTTTAACCAGAAAATGGCCACCGAGCACTGATTTCCGAGGTCAAACATACAAGGTGGTAGGGGGGGGGGTCTAAAAGTTGATTGATTGGTCTTAAATTTTTTCTGTGGGTTTACTACATATCAGAGATCATTTCTTTTAATGAGCAGCTTGATCGGAAAAAAAGTCCGAAAAATGAAACACCCTAATAAGTTATTGAGTTAAGGCCAAGTATATTAATTTGTGATTTGTGAGTATAAAGTAATGAGGGCAAAGATAGAGCAGGGCATTGAGTCCTTGTGGCATGCATATCTCAATCTTTGTCCTGATTCACTCATAAGCCGAAATCATATCACATACAAAAGAAAAAGAGTCGAGAGTTAAAATGCTTATTTTGGTTACAAATAAGAGATAAATGTATTCGATTATATGTACAAATGGAAATAAGGCAAAAAATAAAAAATAACCTTGTTTAGATCTCATGTACCCCCCGAAAAAAAAAATTATAATTTAAGGGGTAAATCATTTTTTTTTATAAATATATTATTTTTAACAGGATAAATATATTATGAATGGATATATATATATATATATATATATATATATATATATATATATATATATATATATATATATATATATATATATATATATATATATATATATATATATATATATATATATATATATGATTTAACCTATGGTAGATAGGATAAAGAAACAACCTTTTTTTGCAATCTGTCTGTCATTAAAACTCAATCTTCTCTTCTGAAACTACTTTTCTTAGCTCTTCATAAGTGAGATGTAGAGTTGACAGGAGATGAATTCTGCCCAATTTTCAAAAAATTACCATATTTTATTTATTTTTCAAAAATTTGTTGTAAATAAACAGCAAACAGATTGTTCATCACATGCAACAAATACCTGGAACATCCAGGGTCTTGTTCTTCTTGTCTATCTGTAGCCTCAGTTTTAGACTTTGGAAGAATATTAATATTGGGGTGATGGAGTCAGCCTGCCATATTGTGTACAAAACTTTACCAGATATTTACTACATGATTTGTACTTGACCCGCCAAGCTTGGTGAATAACAGTAAATATTCACATAGCAGGAAATATTCAGAAACCATGCAAGAAAGTTATGCTCAGCACAGCTTTATGTTTTTTCGGCCTAAAGCGTTTTTTTTTTATAACAGATTAGAGAGATTAAGTCCTTACTTCAACTGGTCACATGTTTAATTTACAGAGACGCATTTGAGGACGATGAGGAGGATACACGACCCAGAAAGAGGCTTGAGAAAGAGGAAGAAGTGGCAGATAACTGGTTTGATATCGAGGAGACAGAGGACATTTCTAAAAACAAACAGTCGACTTCCATGGCCACACAAAGTCTGGAGTCTGAATCGTGGAATGACTCATCTCTGCAGCGCACACAATATGACAGTAAATCTAGAGATGCTGTGGGTGCCATGGCAACAGGCAGTGGTTACCCTGACGACGGGGGCGATTTGAGTGAAGAAGATGAGGATTTCGAGGATTTAACTTCTCAGGCTACGAATAAATCTGAAAACATAGAGGTATTAGATAAATTTTTTCTCCAAAATTTTATTAATTTGTTTATTTTTTTTTTTATTAATCGCCAGTTGACCTTAATAATCCTATCTCATAAATTTATTCACAAGCCAAATCTTTTTAAAAGGGATGTATTATATTTTTATAAGAGAGAGATCATTGTGATAAAATTAAATTAAGTTACCATCGCTTAAATTACCCAACCTGTGACCACTTGGCGAGACTATAATGTGACTTCGACTTAATTAAGTAGATCCTATAAAAGCTTCTGTGCATTTTTTAAGCTGTCTGTTTGCTTTATGGTTTGTTTAACAGATGGATGAGGAAGACGATGATGTAGAACTGGTGGCGCCCTCTGTGTCAGAGATGTACCAGATGCAGACCGCAGATTCTGAGTTTATCTCAGAGTTCCTCAGTCACAACCAAGCTAACAGGCAAAATCAAGAAATACACCAAGGTACTGCTTATATGTAGTATTATTTATTTCTATTTCAGATACTGATTATATAAAAAAAAGATTATTTATTTTTTGCCCCCAACCCCGGGTGTAGTTTTTTTAAAAAAGGAAACTACAGTCGAGACAACCTGTTGTCTCTTGAGATTTTGGGATTTTCCCGCACAAAAAAAAAACCTTTTGTGGAATGGTCCCCTGGTTCCACCGGCACAATGGAGTATGCCTCAACTGACTGATATTTAATATTTTTTTGTGCACTGTAGAATAAAAACCTTGACAACTGGACCAGAAAAGTTGTTGTTAGCAACCGTTTTGCTATGTCATAGTACGTTGTTGATGGAACGTTTGACGTTCTACCTTATACGGGTCAGTTTGTCTTAACAGATTTCACAAACCTATTGCCTTTGTGAAATAAATTGCTGATCAGTTATACTACAGATGGCGTGATGATCACATTTAAAATTAAATGTTCCATCTGGCGGGAAAAGATGGAGCTCAATCCCGAACTGTTATTATCAGCCATTTCTTATCATACCCACTCTGTGTATTTGCTTAATTTTGTTTTCCAAACACAACTTCATCACTGTTTTAATATTAGCCAAGAATGAATCAAATCAATAGATAAATGGTTGAATGATTAAATATATAGAAATAGTTAATAACCTAAATGAGTCATGAGTATATATGTAAGTGAATGAATTAGTGGGTAAATGGGTTGAATTCTTCTAATTCACCACTTACATTATACATTATGCATACATTATTATTGAAAAATATTAGTTTTGAACGCCATGAATGGAGAATGTGAAATGGCTCTTTTTATATTTTCAAGACTTCCAAGCCGAGCTGCAGTTAAAGCGAGACCCAGCCTTGGACCACAAGCTAGAGGAAGAACTACAGACCAAGAGAAGCCAACAAAGATATAAAACCATGATGTCATTCAGACGTAAACTGCCCAGTTACAACATGAGAGAGGTGATTACAACTGTGGTGCCATCTGGCAGCTCTGTCGGAACTATAGAATTTTAAACTTGATTTAAAGTTGCAACCTCACAGTGTATGATAAAAGAAACGAAATTTGTAAATATGACTTGTCCGAATCTTTGATCAGTTTTTATCTTTCTACAACTTTAAGTCCACAATGTTTTATTTCAGTTTGAAGCTAATATATTTTTTAAATATGTCGGTCATTTATGGTTTTGAAAAGTGTTGTAGTGATAAACGAAATAGTGAATTGCTATTAATTTGTTTTCCAGGAAATTCTTGATGTAGTTGACCGCAATCAAGTAACCGTGATCAGTGGAGAGACAGGGTGTGGCAAAACTACGCAGGTAGGTGATCAGTGGGAATAATACAGGGTGTGGCAAAACTACGCAGGTAGGTGATCAGTGGGAATAATACAGGGTGTGGCAAAACTACGCAGGTAGGTGATCAGTGGGAATAATACAGGGTGTGGCAAAACTACGCAGGTAGGTGATCAGTGGGAATAATACAGGGTGTGGCAAAACTACTCAGGTAGGTGATCAGTGGGAATAATACAGGGTGTGGCAAAACTACTCAGGTAGGTGATCAATGGGAATAATACAGGGTGTGGCAAAACTACTCAGGTTGGTGATCAATGGTAATAATACAGGGTGTGGCAAAACTACTCAGGTAGGTGATCAGTGGGAATAATACAGGGTGTGGCAAAACTACTCAGGTAGGTGATCAGTGGGAATAATACAGGGTGTGGCAAAACTACGCAGGTAGGTGATCAGTGGGAATAATACAGGGTGTGGCAAAACTACTCAGGGAGGTGATCAGTGAGAATAATACAGGGTGTGGCAAAACTACTCAGGTAGGTGATCAGTGGGAATAATACAGGGTGTGGCAAAACTAATCAGGTAGGTGATCAGTGGGAATAATACAGGGTGTGGCAAAATTACGCAGGTAGGTGATCAGTGGGAATAATACAGGGTGTGGCAAAACTACCTAGGAAGGTGATCAGTGGGTATAATACAGGGTGTGGCAAAATTACGCAGGTAGGTGATCAGTGGGAATAATACAGGGTGTGGCAAAACTACTCAGGGAGGTGATCAGTGAGAATAATACAGGGTGTGGCAAAACTAATCAGGTAGGTGATCAGTGGGAATAATACAGGGTGTGGCAAAATTACGCAGGTAGGTGATCAGTGGGAATAATACAGGGTGTGGCAAAACTACCTAGGAAGGTGATCAGTGGGTATAATACAGGGTGTGGCAAAACTACTCAGGTTGGTGATCAGTGGGAATAATACAGGGTGTGGCAAAACTACTCAGGTAGGTGATCAGTGGGAATAATACAGGGTGTGGCAAAACTATGCAGGTAGGTGATCAGTGGGAATAATACAGGGTGTGGCAAAACTATGCAGGTAGGTGATCAGTGGGAATAATACAGGGTGTGGCAAAACTACTCAGGTAGGTGATCAGTGGGAATACTGGGTGTCACAAAATTGCATGGGCAGGTGATCATTGGGGATACAGGGTGTGGCAAAAGTTATCAGGTATGTGGTCAGTTGGGAGAGAATATGTGGCAAAACTTCTCAGTAATCAATTATGTCTCTTTGTTTCACTTATTATTGAGAAAAAATAAATGCAGTTCAAAAGAAATAGTTCCATAGGAATATTAGAAATGAAATTAGATAAAACAATCATAGTGCAGGTACAAATGGCTGATGTCTTCATTAGAATTATTTCTGCAGAGCTGGGAAAATACTTAAAAGGATCGTTTATGATGCAATTTCAGGGCATTTCCAGAAAATGTTTACAAAGATGACAAAAAAGCAATAATCAGCAAAACTCGAAGGCCATTGCCTCATGTTTTTTTGTCTAACTTGAGGTACAGTTTATTATTTATGCTGTCAGTTTGCAGGCTGCAGTTTATATTAATGTTATTTTTTGTCACCAGGTGGCGCAGTTCATATTAGACGACTACATTGAAAGAGGAATGGGATCTCAGTGCCGCGTGGTGTGCACACAGCCCAGGAGAATATCCGCCATATCTGTAAACATTCCTCTTTATATAAAATATTTATTTCACCTAAATGAAAACAACTCATTTTTGTAATAATTTTAAATACCTTCACATAGCATAATGTTTTCATTTATAGAAAGGTCATATTTCATTTATAGACAGTCATATATGACATCTAAAATATGTTATGATCATGTTTCAAGTGTAAATAGAATTGAATAGCCCACATAAATGATGAATAGCTGATACCTGAGAAACTGATTTTTTTTTTTTTTTTGACAAACTACAGATGGTAGAGAAATGTAATTTTAGTTTTTAACCTGGCCGCGCTATCCAATATAGAGATAAATTTGTTGTGATGTGTTTGTTCGTAGGTGGCGGAGAGGGTAGCTGATGAGAGGGCGGAGAAGTGTGGAGAAGGATCCGTCGGCTTCCAGATCAGACTGGAAAGGTAGGAGATATGGAAGGTCCACTTGTTTCAATAATATATCAGTGATGAAATTCTTCACGAAATAACCTGAATTCAGGTTTTTACCCTCAGCCCCTGATGTAATCAGGCTATGTTTCAAAGTCACAGGGACAATTATGTGAAATCCCAAGAATTGCAATAACTCAAGAACGAATGATGGCAGCTTTATGAGATTTGACACACATAAGCATCTGGTGAAGACCTCAGAATTCTTGCTATGAAACATAACCTTTACCTACTTTTCAAGGTCACAGGGACAATTATGTGAGATCCCGATCATTGTGATAACTCAAGAATAAATGATAGCAACTTTATGAGACTTGTCACACATTAGCATCTGGTAAAGACCCCAAAAGAGTTTGATGAATGGTGACCTTCACCACTTGTCAAGCTCACAGGGACACATAAGCATCTGGTGAATACCCCAGATGAATTTTTCAAGGTCACAGGCCCATCATCTCAATAATTCTTGAGTAAATGATGAGGGTTTCATGATACTTGACACACACAAGCTATCAAAGAAAGTAGATGTGCACTATTATGTTTTTTTTCTACCCTTGCATCAATTTGCCTGGGGGCAGTGACATTTTGTTCACAAATATTATGTGGAGCGAATTTTGTGCAGTAAGTCACCAGGGCTAAGGGTTGATGCATCTCTGATGCCTATGTTTTTCTTCAAATGTGAAATTCAAAATGATCTGAACTCAGTCTGAAACATCCAAAAATGACATTTCTGAAAGGGGGTAGGGGAATCTTCAGGTTAATTTTTAAGGGTTTCAGGTTTTTTCCTGAATGCTGTATTTCATCACTGCATTATATGATCACTCTTGTTTAATACAGATATCATCCTCTTAGAAGTCAAATATTTAATGTTATCCCATATTTAAGCTGGGTAGTGCTTTTATGTGAAACCCTGGCATCAATTAAAAGAATTTTGAGTGTCAAAATTAATCAGTTCTTTAAATCATTTCTGATTATATTATGTCTTTTTCTAATCTACATTCGAGTAAGGCTACCCATATTTACCATTCAGTTTTATCAAACATAAAAGTTTTTGTTTAAGTGAATTTATTGCCCTTTTCCAAGATTTCATGCATTTTCTTTACAGGTTTTAAATCATATTATTATGAACATTGATGGCATTTGATGCATACTTATAGAGATGTTTTACTTGTTTTCTAGTAAGATCCCGAGGAAGCAAGGCTCCATCTTGTTTTGTACCACAGGTATCATGCTAAAATGGCTTGCCTCTGATCCGTACGTAATTTACTATCATTCAATTAAATATCTATATCTCAATATGAACCTTAAGATGTCCTCATGAACCTTAAGATGTCCTCATGAACCTTAAGATGTCCTCATGAACCTTATGATTTCCTCATGGACCTTAAGATGTCCTCATGAACCTTAAGGTGTCCTCATGGACCTTACGATGTCCTCATGGACCTTAGATGTCCTCATAGACCTTACGATGTCCTCAATAATATGAACCTTAAGATGTCCTCATGGACCTTAAGATGTCCTCATGAACCTTAAGATGTCCTCATGGACCTCACAATGTCCGCAATAATATGAACCTTGAGATGTCCTCATGGACCTTAAGATGTCCTCATGAACCTTAAGATGTCCTCATGGACCTTAAGATGTCCTCATGAACCTTAAGATGTCCTCATGGACCTTACGATGTCCTCATGGACCTTAAGATGTCCTCAATATGAACCTTAAGATGTCCTCAATATGAACCTTAAGATGTCCTCATGAACCTTAAGATGTCCTCATGGACCTTAAGATGTCCTCACGGACCTTAAGATGTCCTCATGTACCCCCATATGTCCTCATGGACCTTACGATGTCCTCATGAACCTTAAGATGTCCTCACGGACCTTACGATGTCCTCATGGACCTTACGATGTCCTCATGAACCTTACGATGTCCTCAATATGAACCTTAAGATCTCCTCATGGGCCCCCATATGTCCTCATGGACCTTAAGATGTCCTCAATGACCTGAGATGACCTCATAGACCTTTTAATATTTCCTTAGATAACCCCATTGGTTCTACATTTTATAGTCCATAAAAACACTCGCTGGAATGTCTATATTTTGTAGCAGTCTGATTCCTTAGAAATATGTGGTTTAAAGTTGTGATTTTAACTTTCAAATGAGTATTTGACTTTCTCTATCATGTCATGACCTTTGTTTTGTTTGTTAGTATTAAAGACATTTTCAGCACAATTGTATGACCTTTGACCTTGATATCTGATTGGTTGGTTTCAGCTGGTTGGCCAAGACGAGTCACATCATTCTGGATGAGATTCACGAGCGAGACCTGCAGTCAGACTTTCTGATGATCATCCTCAAGGACCTCGTCCGCAAACGTCCTGACATCAAACTCATCCTTATGAGTGCCACACTTAATGCCCAAATGTTCTCAGAGTACTTTGGTACGTTCTCATGTTTTGGTATAAATACAATTATATATAAAGTACAAAAAGGCGAGGATCCTAAAGAAAAAGATGCAGGATGATCACAATAGTGTTGATCTGATTTGATCTCTTCAGTTGGATGGGGACTGATATTTTGATTTGCATAATATTCTGTGTACATTATAAACTTAACTAGAATATAGCTTTACTAGTTTCCAATTTCCAGTGTTGTTAATCAGGGGGGGGGGGGAGATTATGAAACATCTGGGAAAAAGTGCTGCACACCCCCACTCAAGTAATTTTTGGAACATTTTAGCCAATGTTTGAATGTCTTTATTTTGCAATATTGAAGGTAATAGTCCAATGCTGAATATTCCTGGCTTTACTTACCCCGTGGAGGAGTATTTACTAGAAGACATCCTGGAACTTACCAGGTGAGTACATTCCTGGCTTTACTTACCCCGTGGAGGAGTATTTACTAGAGGACATCCTGGAACTTACCAGGTGAGTACATTCCTGGCTTTACTTACCCCGTGGAGGAGTATTTACTAGAGGACATCCTGGAACTTACCAGGTGAGTACATTCCTGGCTTTACTTACCCCGTGGAGGAGTATTTACTAGAAGACATCCTGGAACTTACCAGGTGAGTATATTCCTGGCTTTACTTACCCTGTTGAAGAGTATCTACTTTTCTGTTTTGTCATTTTTT
This sequence comes from Amphiduros pacificus, assembly GCA_949316495.1. NCBI lineage: Eukaryota > Metazoa > Annelida > Polychaeta > Phyllodocida > Hesionidae > Amphiduros > Amphiduros pacificus. The sequence goes on along the minus strand of OX439012.1, from coordinate 28,664,557 downwards.
TATGAGCATTGTTCATAAAATTAGTGGAACGAAATATTTCAGATCAGAGTTCAATTTTATTATTAAATCTCCTGTTGTGGCACTTAGCATTGATGAAGGCTTACATTATGTAAGCATGAGACTTATTAATGTATGCACCCTTTCAAAATAGGTAAAGCTTTCATCAAGTGGATATATATAAAATATGACAACATAACTTGCAGGTACACACCTCCTGAATCAGCCAAGCCTCGACGCAAAAGGGTATATGGAAAAGGCAAGCGGGAAGAGATGGAGAAGCAGGCGTTATATGAAAATTGGGTGCGCAAACTCCCAGACAAGTATGTACAAATGCAGAATGCGTGCTGTCTGTTCTCCTTATATCTGCTGCATTTGACCCAATCACAGCTGGTTTGAGCACATGCTTATCAGCACCAGTTCGTTTGTGTTGATCCAAAGGTTGTGGGTTTGATTTCTGGTCGTGACAGGATTGAATTCATGTTAAGATTTCTCATATGAGCTGAGACCCATGCTTGAATGATTGATGCATTGTCCTTTTTAGCTCTGCTGAGACTTTAGCTCGCAAAGCTTTAGGAGGGGGAAAATGTCTGTCCGTCTGTCTGTCTGTCCGTCTGTCCGTCTGTCCGTCTGTCCATCCGTCTGTCAACATTTCTTTAAAAATCTTCTTCTCCAAAACTACCAGTACTACATCTTTCATATTTTATATAGAGGTAGATATATAGTTGAAGTTTCAGATTCCTTCAAATCTTAGTGATGTCACCATTGACCTTAGTGCAGTGACCTTGATGTCACAAATTTTGTAAGGAGTATATCTCAGCAACTACTTATAAGAAGAAATTAAAACTTGGTATACAGAAATGTCTTTGGTCATAGCCGTGCCTCATCATACTTTCTTAGTCATGTGATCTTTGACCTTGACACATTGACCTTGAATTCAAAATTTGTGAACATTCCACATCATAACCATTAGAAGTGAATTAAATGCACTTCATATCTTTTATATACCAACACTATTTTATACAGGGCTAGATAGAGAGTTGAAGATTTAGATTCCTTCAAATCTTAGTGATGTCACCATTGACCTTAATGCAGTGACCTTGATGTCACAAATTTTGTAAGGAGTATATCTCAGCAACTACTTATAAGAAGAAATTAAAACTTGGTATACAGAAATGTCTTTGGTCATAGCCGTGCCTCATCATACTTTCTTAGTCATGTGACCTTTGACCTTGACACATTGACCTTCAATTAAAAATTTGTATACTTGCAAAATCTCACAACCATCAAAAGTGAATAAACATATATCAATGGCCTTTGACCTATGCATATCATTGCTTTTTTGTAATGTTTTTGAACATTTCTTCCTAAATGATCATTTAAATCCTTTTCAAGAGCAGAATTGAGCAGATAGTGATTTTGACCAATCAAAATGCATGTTACATATCAAATTTGGCCCCAACTTGTTATCTTGATTCTCATTGGCTATGTTATTCAAAATTGCAGCCCCCTTGACAACTTAGTGATAGCTATTAGATTTTTGAAAAAATCACAAATTTTGTGCATGAAATATTGCATTGGTAACATGATAATGATTTGCAAAATATTAATGAATATCTCATCAAAACTGAATTGTATGGAAAATCATAACCTGGTTGCATATTGCACTTTATCTCAGTTCATGTGTTTTCATTCAAATCAGCAGAGCTATCAACCCAGGGGGTTATGTTTTACATCTATTACCAGGTGGGTTGTCAGGCCAAGTACCTGTGACATGACAATTCGGTGAGACAGAAGTACATCTGCAAAAAAAAGATCTTGTCATATTATGACTGAAATAATGTTGAAAGTGATATAAAACCCTAAGTAAATAAACAAATGGACCCAGTTTTTCAAACAGAGGGTATCCAGAGCTGTGGTGATGAAATACCTGGGATATTGTCACCTTACCTTCAAAATGACCTAAATTGTTATGTTTGGCTCAACTGGTAACTTTAGATCCTCAAGAGGCATTTTATTGATAGATTCTGACACCAGGTGGCAGCACCCCAGTAACCAAACCAATCTTATTTGTTTGAGATATACAATCTGCAGAGAATTGAACTGTGCAATAAAAAATACCAAGGTAATACATTAATTTAACTTTGCCTGGATAACATAAAAAAAATAAGTTGATTTGTAAATGTTTCAGATATTCACGGAGAACTTGTGAAGTTTTAATGGGGATGGATGACTCAGAAGTGGATGTGGATCTGTGTGTTCACTTGTGTGATTACATCGTGAAAAACAAATCTGTAAGTATCTGTTGTGTGATATGTTTTCTGGAGTAAACAGTACTGGAAAAAATGCAGATTTCTTTGAACTAGTAATAAATGGACTTTGTGTCAAAACATATTTATATTACAGACCCAAAGGAACATAGCAAACCTTTATTGGACATTTTCTAGCATCTGATTCTAATGTGAATTTCCCCTCTATTTTCTGTACACATTTGGAGCCAAACATCTGGTCATAGGCTGATTGCCAATCTCCATGTTTTTTCCCCATTGAAAAGTACACACCGGAACAGAACAATTTTATCGGAACCAGATCTGTACAACTCCACTATATTTAATCATTGATAATAGACATTGGAAGGGGACCTATGCACTGTTGCTTCAAGGGAATATTTGATCATGGTCTTGCGTGACCTTATTTGGTGGCATTCGTGACCTTATTTGGTGGCATTGCGTGACCTTGTTTGGTGGCATTGCATGACCTTATTTGGTGGCATTGCGTGACTTTACTTGGCGGCCATGCATGACCATATTTGATGTTGATTTCCACATGAAAGACAGAATGTTTGTGAGGTATTTGTGACATTTTTGCTTGCTCATTGTACTCAAAAAGAATTGGCTTGAAAACACTACACGGCTGAAATCATCACCTCAAAATACAATGTTCAAGGTCTAATATATTGCCATTTGTGATGCTGCCACCTGGTGGTTATTGAATTTATGGTCTGTTTTAGGATGGTGCTATACTTGTGTTTCTGCCGGGCTGGGAACAAATCAGCAAAATGAATGACAAGCTTAATGCTCACCCATCACTGAGACATGGTCAGTATTGAGTATCCATTCTGTCTAAGTATCCATTCTGTCTAAGTATCCATTCTGTCCTGAAAACCTATCAGACCTACATCAGGCATTGGGCTGATCTTTGTGCACCGAGTTTATTTTTTGACTGACAAAAGAATTATAACATCAATTGTTAAAATGGAAAAACATTTTCTTTTTGTGTTATTAATCGTTGATGTAATGGAATTTAAAAGTCACATGACAAGAAAATTGTGAAAATGTTTATATTGTGCCATAATATATTACAATACATGGACATTGCATTTCAACATGTTTTACACATTTTTATAAATGGAGTACAGAATTATAGTGGATCAAAGTGATTTGCTGGACACGCCCCTTTTTATGTGGGTCAAATCAGGGCTGCTGAGATTTTGCCGGAAGTGACGCATGTTCGCCCTTCATGTTCAAAACAAACCACTCCAAGCCAGTGAAAGTCTTGAGGGATTGTAATTTATAAGTAATAACAAGAGTGTTGATAACATCTTTGAACCACTGGTGGCCTAATTAGCACATGTGGATAGTAGGTCAGATCATGTTTCACATCATAGACACTTGGATTCTGCCTGTAGTGATGGGGAAGACAGGAATACAGACAGCCACCCAGTTGAGTTTGGCAAACTTACATCTGCCTATTGAGATTATTCAGATCCCTCAAGGGACTGACTGAACTATTCTTTATCATAATGTTATGGTCAAAGTCATTTCCTTGTTAAGAAAGAAATGTTGAAATCTCAAAGTTTAGTATCATTTTTACAGAATTTCTATTTTTATTCAAAATTCCTTTGTCTGTTTGTATATAAATATTGATGTATGATTTAGTTGGGTACCCACTGACATGCAATCACAGACATTAAAAAAATACCAAACTAAACATTTCAAATGGCCATTGTAATACAACTGCAATGCATAAATAATATATAACCAGACCTCAAAATTTAGAAGTCAAAATAATTTCCAGCAATGAAACAGATCTAAAAATGTGTCGAATGCTTTCAAGACATTTTTTTTCAGTTATGTCATACAAAGTTTAGCTCAACATTACTGAATATGAATAATATTCAACCAATTGATATTGTTACTGGTCATTGGTTAACAAATAAATAAATAAATTTTCAGTGTAAAAAAATATGGAAATATCAACTAAAAATAATTCATAGATATTTTAAAAGTGTCATCTCAATGTTCCATTTACAGCTTGAAAACCCTTAAACTTCATTCCATAATGTTTAGGGCCAGATAATAAGTGTCTTGAAACTGATAAAGAGTAGAGCAGGCCATATTTCAGACACTATACCCAGTTAAGTCATGTTTGTTTATTTTCTTCAATTAAAGTAGGGATTGTGGGATGGGAAGCTGATGTAAATGCAGGTCTCTATTTTACAGCCTTAAGTTTTGCCATTAATCATATTTTCAATGGATGTTATTTGTGTAGAAGAAAGGACATCAGCTGTTATACATGTATAGACATAGGAGGAATATGTGTGCAGGAGATGCATGCAGGGCGCAATGACGTAGGAAACCTGCTGACCCAGTTCTAGGTCAAGGGAGTAGGTTAATTACCCTGGGGGTTCAAAGATCTTAGATTATAGCTAAACTAAACATCAGACTGCAGAAAAAATTGTCAGATGTTTCTCAGAGGTATGAAATCTAAAGATTTCCCACTTAAAAAAATTCTTGTCATATGACTTTTAATGATATGGAATTTAATGTAATGGAATTTAATGTAATGGAATATGATGTGATGTAATGTATTGGAATTTAATATAATGGAATGTGATGTATGGGAATTTAATGGAATTTGATGTAATGGAATGTGATGTATGGGAATTTAATGGAATTTGATGTAATGGAATGTGATGTATGGGAATTTAATGGAATTTAATGTAATGGAATGTGATGTATGGGAATTTAATGGAATTTGATGTAATGGAATGTGAGTAAGGAAATTTGATGTAATGGAATGTGATATAATGGAATGGAATGTTATGGAATGGAATGTTATGGAATGGAATGTTATGGAATGGAATGTTATGTAATGGAATGTTCTGTAATGGAATGTTATGTAATGGAATGTTCTGTAATGGAATGCAATGTAAAGGATTTTAATGTGTTACGTAGGTCAGATGCGAGTGATCCCTCTGCATTCCATGATGCCAACTGTCAACCAGAGGCAAGTGTTTGAACGACCGCCCCCTGGTGTCAGGAAAATTGTCATCGCCACAAATATTGCAGAAACTAGGTATGTCATTGACTAAATTAGCTATGAGTGAGGATTATTTTCATATTTTGTATATTGGTATGTTTTAAATGTTAACAGTACTCTAATAAAGGAAGTACTTTATGTGATTGGTATGTTTTGACTGTTGACAGTGTCTTGATAGAAGAATAACATGTTCTTACCGTTACATGTGTTTTTACTGTTGACAGTATCTTGATAAAGGAAGTATTTATGTGATTGGCATATTTTTACTGTTGACAGTATCATGATAGAGGAAGTATTTATGTGATTGGCATATTTAGACTGTTGACAGTATCTTGATAAAGGAAGTACTTTATGTGATTTGCATATTTTGACTGTTGACAGTATCTTGATAGAGGAAGTACTTTATGTGATTGGCATATTTTGACTGTTGACAGTATCTTGATAGAGGAAGTACTTTATGTGATTGGTATGTTTTTACTGTTGACAATATCTTGATAGAGGAAGTATTTATGTGATTGGTATGTTTTTACATTTGACAGTATCTTGATAGAGGAAGTACTTATGTGATTGGTATGTTTTTACTGTTGACAATATCATGAAAGAGGAAGAACTTTATGTGATTGGTATGTTTTGACTGTTGACAGTATCATGAAAGAGGAAGTACATTATGTGATTGGTGTATTTTTACTGTTGACAATATCTTGATAGAGGAAGTATTTATGTGATTGATATGTTTTTACTGTTGACAGTATCTTGATAGAGGAAGTACTTTATGTGATTGGTATGTTTTTACTGTTGACAGTATCTTGATAGAGGAAGTACTTTATGTGATTGGTATGTTTTTACTGTTGACAGTATCACAATAGATGACGTGGTATATGTTATTGACTGTGGGAAGATCAAGATGAAGAATTTCGACACGGAGCACAATATCGCCACGCTGAATGCTGAGCCCGTGAGTCGAGCCAATGCCAAACAGAGGAGGGGTCGCGCTGGAAGGTAAACACATCGCACCTAATTGGCTTTGCCTGCAAGAAAAGCCATTCATATTTTGTTGTTATTGTTAACGTCCTGCATCTACAGTTAGCATATGGATGAATCATAAACAACAAAAAATTATCTCATTTATTCATTATGCACAAAATATATTTTTTTAAAAAGAAGTAAATTTTATATTTTTTTATTGCATATTAAGCTAATAAGATAATGCTTACTTTATGCTTTTTCCTTTTGACCAACTCTTTCTTTATTGGTAATAAATACATACCAGAAGAAAAAGAACATTTCGTCTTGGCATTGTCAGTAATAGATACATACTAGAAGTAATAGATGCATTTTAGAAGATGAGAATTTTTTTTTTTTTTTTCTTCGAAAATACAGCTCAGCGACTGAATACCACCAATAGCTTGTAAGAATTATATTTTAGAAGATGAGAAAAGTATTTCAGCTTGGCATTGTATTGTAATAGATACTTACTGGAAGATCAGAGAAGCATTTCATCTTGGTATTTTATTGCATGAAACTTGTCCCACAGAGTTCAGCCTGGGGAGTGCTATCATTTGTACACAAAGTTCCACGAAGCGGGATTCCAGGATTACCAGCTGCCAGAGATCCTACGCACCAGACTCGAGGAACTCTGTCTCCAAATCAAAGTAAGACTTCATTACTGAATAATTCCTCCACCAGGTGTCATCCCCCAGGAGTTTGCAACTGTAGGTGGCACTGAAACTCTGTAGTGTTCAACTATAGGTGGCACTGCAGTTCTTAAGTAGATATTTTATAAAACTTATTGGGTGTATTATTATGTACCACCGGAAAGTAAGAACATGTTATTTTCTATCTATCAACAATTGAATAATGTAACCAGATTTCCAGTTGTGGGGCTCTAATATGTAATTGGGAAATTATTATTAAAAAATTGAAAACAAAATTATATTAAAATGTAAACATTTGAAAAGATTGACTTGCTAAATTTGTTAAAACTTTCTTTTAATGTTTGCCCAAGTTAGTGTGGCAAAAGTTAGACATTTTTTAGATTGTCAATATATTTTTTACAGCTATTGAAGCTGGGAAATATTGAGCCATTTGTGAGCAAAGCCATGCAGCCTCCTTCTATAGAGGCCCTCCGCCACTCTGTGCAGACACTCCTAGACCTGGTGAGTATTATATAAACACTCCTAGACCTGGTTAGTATTATATAGAGGCCCTCCGCCACTCTGTGCAGACACTCCTAGACCTGGTTAGTATTATATAGACACTACTAGACCTGGTTAGTATTATATAGAGGCCCTCCGCCACTCTGTGCAGACACTCCTAGACCTGGTTAGTATTATATAGACACTACTAGACCTGGTTAGTATTATATAGAGGCCCTCCGCCACTCTGTGCAGACACTCCTAGACCTGGTTAGTATTATATAGACACTACTAGACCTGGTTAGTATTATATAGACACTACTAGACCTGGTTAGTATTATATAGACACTACTAGACCTGGTTAGTATTATATAGAGGCCCTCCGCCACTCTGTGCAGACACTCCTAGACCTGGTTAGTATTATATAGACACTACTAGACCTGGTTAGTATTATATAGAGGCCCTCCGCCACTCTGTGCAGACACTCCTAGACCTGGTTAGTATTATATAGACACTACTAGACCTGGTTAGTATTATATAGACACTACTAGACCTGGTTAGTATTATATAGCCACTACTAGACCTGGTTAGTATTATATAGACACTACTAGACCTGGTAAGTATTATATAGACACTACTAGACCTGGTTAGTATTATATAGACACTACTAGACCTGGTTAGTATTATATAGCCACTACTAGACCTGGTTAGTATTATATAGACACTACTAGACCTGGTAAGTATTATATAGAGGCCCTCCGCCACTCTGTGCAGACACTCCTAGACCTGGTTAGTATTATATAGACACTACTAGACCTGGTTAGTATTATATAGACACTACTAGACCTGGTTAGTATTATATAGCCACTACTAGACCTGGTTAGTATTATATAGACACTACTAGACCTGGTAAGTATTATATAGAGGCCCTCCGCCACTCTGTGCAGACACTCCTAGACCTGGTAAGTATTATATAGCCACTACTAGACCTGGTTAGTATTATATAGCCACTCCTAGACCTGGTTAGTATTATATAGCCACTACTAGACCTGGTTAGTATTATATAGCCACTACTAGACCTGGTTAGTATTATATAGACACTACTAGACCTGGTAAGTATTATATAGAGGCCCTCCGCCACTCTGTGCAGACACTCCTAGACCTGGTTAGTATTATATAGCCACTACTAGACCTGGTTAGTATTATATAGCCACTACTAGACCTGGTTAGTATTATATAGACACTACTAGACCTGGTTAGTATTATATAGCCACTCCTTGACCTGGTTAGTATTATATAGCCACTCCTTGACCTGGTAAGTATTATATAGACACTGCTAGACCTGGTAAGTATTATATAGACACTACTAGACCTGGTAAGTATTATATAGACACTACTAGACCTGGTAAGTATTATATAGACACTACTAGACCTGGTAAGTATCACATAGACACTACTACACCTGGTAAGTATCACATAGACACTACTACACCTGGTAAGTATTATATATCAGGCCTTGCCATAAAGAGAAAAATATTGGTTGCCCAGTTGGGCCACCAGAGCATGTGAAGTGGTGGCCCGAAGTTCTTAGGATAATGATTAGAGTAATAAATTCAAGATAGTTTGGGCCACTAAAAGACCAAAAATATGGTTGCCCAACTGGGCCACTACAACAGAGCATTCACTGGCCCGAACAGAGGATCTGGTGGCCCCGGGCCACCGGGCCAGTGCGTATGTCAAGCCCTGATATATACACTACTAGACCTGGTAAGTATCACATAGGCACTCCTAGACCTGGTAAGTATCACATAGACACTACTAGACCTGGTAAGTATTATATAGACACTACTAGACCTGGTAAGTATTACATAGGCACTGCTAGACCTGGTAAGTATTACATAGACACTACTAGACCTGGTAAGTGTCATACAGAGGCCTTCCACCACAGTGTGCAGCCATTATTGGACCTGGTTGATACCATTTGACCTAAAAATATAGCAAAACCATATCTAATTTTGGTCAGTGAGTGGAAAACATTTGACCTAAACATTTTAACTGACTCCTTAAATACTTCTATCAATCATATTGACAAGATGATCTCAATAGCAAGGGCTGAGTGTTTTGGGTCTGTGTTTTCAGAATGCCCTGGATGACAATGAGGACCTGACGCCGCTGGGCTATCACCTGGCCAAGATGCCAGTGGACCCTCATACGGGCAAGATGCTGCTGTTTGCTGCCATGTTCGGCTGCCTGGACCCGGTGCTCACCGTAGCTGCCAGCCTCAGCTTCAAAGACGCTTTCTTCATTCCACTGGTAAGTTCTTATATGCATGTGTGTTTTGGTATTCAGTGATCAAAGTCCTCAGGAAATAACCTGAATTCATGTTTTTTTCTTCAAATGTGAAATTCAAAATGGTCTGAACTCAGTCTGAAACATCCAAAAATGACATTTCTGAAAGGGGGTAGGGGTATCTTCAGGCTAATTATTAAGGGTTTTTTCAGGTTTATTCGTGAATGCTGACTTTCATCACTGGGTGTTTGCCAATAATATTAGGCCATTTGTCCTCAAAGATCATTATGTGACCCTGAATTGACAATCTTGTATATTGTATTCTGGGTGGCTCAATGGCACCACGCCATGTGGCGTAAAATGGCAGTAAGCCCTCTAGCTTTGTCTATCAATAACTTCCCTGATAATGCTTAGTGCCATATTTTTCCTATGGTATTACATCATGATGTAGTGAATAAGTTGCTAAGGTTTTCATCGGCCATTTGTGACCAGATTGATGATTTAACATAAACATTTTGGAATGACCCAGGACAAATCTGTGATTAACCAAATGATTTAATTTTCCACAGGGCAAGGAGCAGATAGCTGATAACAGAAGACAAGAAATAGCTGCCGGGAGCAGAAGCGACCATATCATGCTTGCTAAGGCCTTCCAGGTAAGGGCATTAACCATATCATGCTGGCCAAGGCCTTCCGGGTAAGGGCATTAACCATATCATACTGGCCAAGGCCTTCCAGGTAAGGGCATTAACCATATCATGCTGGCCAAGGCCTTCCAGGTAAGGGCATTAACCATATCATGCTGGCCAAGGCCTTCTGGGTAAGGGCATTAACCATATCATGTTGGCCAAGGCCTTCTGGGTAAGGGCATTAGCCATATCATACTGGCCAAGGCCTTCCAGGTAAGGACATTAACCATATCATACTGGCCAAGGCCTTCTGGGTAAGGGCATTAATCATATCATACTGGCCAAGGCCTTCTGGGTAAGGGCATTAACCATATCATGTTGGCCAAGGCCTTCCAGGTAAGGGCATTAATCATATCATACTGGCCAAGGCCTTCCAGGTAAGGGCATTAACCATATCATGCTAGCCAAGGCCTTCTAGGTAAGGGCATTAATCATATCATACTGGCCAAGGCCTTCCGGGTAAGGGCATTAGCCATATCATACTGGCCAAGGCCTTCCAGGTAAGGGCATTAGCCATATCATGCTAGCTAAGGCCTTCCAGGTAAGGGCATTAACCATATCATGCTGGCTAAGGCCTTCCAGGTAAGGGCATTAGCCATATCATACTGGCCAAGGCCTTCCAGGTAAGGGCATTAGCCATATCATGCTAGCTAAGGCCTTCCAGGTAAGGGCATTAACCATATCATGCTAGCCAAGGCCTTCTGGGTAAGGGCATTAACCATATCATACTGGCCAAGGCCTTCCAGGTAAGGGCATTCACCATATCATACTGACCAAGGCCTTCTGGGTAAGGGCATCAATCATATCATGCTAGCCAAGGCCTTCTGGGTAAGGGCATTAACCATATCATGCTAGCCAAGGCCTTCCAGGTAAGGGCATTAATCATATCATACTGGCCAAGGCCTTCTGGGTAAGGGCATTAGCCATATCATACTGGCCAAGGCCTTCCAGGTAAGGGCATTAGCCATATCATGCTAGCTAAGGCCTTCCAGGTAAGGGCATTAACCATATCATACTGGCCAAGGCCTTCCGGGTAAGGGCATTAACCATATCATACTGGCCAAGGCCTTCCAGGTAAGGACATTAACCATATCATGCTGGCCAAGGCCTTCCGGGTAAGGGCATTAACCATATCATGCTAGCCAAGGCCTTCTGGGTAAGGGCATTAACCATATCATGCTGGCCAAGGCCTTCTGGGTAAGGGCATTAACCATATCATGCTAGCCAAGGCCTTCCAGGTAAGGGCATTAACCATATCATACTGGCCAAGGCCTTCTGGGTAAGGGCATTAATCATATCATGTTGGCCAAGGCCTTCCGGGTAAGGGCATTAATCAAATCATGCTTGCTAAGGCCTTCCAGGTAAGGGCATTAGCCATATCATACTGGCCAAGGCCTTCCAGGTAAGGGCATTAACCATATCATACTGGCCAAGGCCTTCTGGTTAAGGGCATTAACCATATCATACTGGCCAAGGCCTTCTGGGTAAGGGCATTAGCCATATCATACTGGCCAAGGCCTTCTGGGTAAGGGCATTAACTATATCATACTGGCCAAGGCCTTCCAGGTAAGGGCATTCACCATATCATAAAGTTCAGGAGATTCATATTTGATTTAATAAAATACAAGAAAAAAATCTGGATAAACTTCAAGATAACAACATTTTGTAATGTAAAATACCAGAAAAAAAATTAGATAAAGTTCAGGATATCAACATATCATAATGTAAAATACAAGAATCCAGATAAAGTTCAGGATATCAGCATTTTTTAATGTAAGATGCAAGGAAAGCCCAAGATAAAGGTCAAGGGAATTAACATTTTATAATGTGAAATACAAAAAGAATACTGTTCTTTTTATAATGAATCATATTTATTTCTTTGGAGATGCATAGTATTATACAGTGTGATGGTCAACAAAATCAATATACACTACATGTCTATATTGTATACCTGTGATTTTATAGCTGGTCATATATAAAAACAAATCTCGCGAAAAGCAATCTTTGTTGTCAATTTTGCTACAAATTGTCCTTTCTATATCCAAGATTTTTTTAATTCAAAGAGGTATTAATAAAATTCAATGTTATTATTACAAAGTCCTTACCGTTGTTTATGTTTTGTTTGCAGGGATGGGAGAGAGCGAAGTCTAGAGGCACGGCAAGTCAGTACTGCTGGGACAACTTCCTCTCTCCAAACACTCTCAAGGTAAAGTCTATTGCTCTTCTATAAATGTCTATATCCCTCATCTCTTTATTCTTCTTCAGGATATGTGATAATCCACTGGTATCCTATTAATGAATTGCATTTTAACTTATTAAGCACTTTTCACATATTCAAATCATGAGGCAAAAGCGCCCTCAAGTGGGAAAAAAATTGAAAGATGGCCGCAAAAAGAAATGATTAAGGGTGATACCAATGATACTGATATATTCCATTGAGACACGGCCTACTCAGGTGAACATTCCGGCCTGGAGGCAAAATATATCTGAGCAACAGGAATGACACTGATAGATTTATTGATGTTTGCAGTTGCTGGCGGACATGAGACGACAGTTTACAGATCTGCTTCATGACATGCGCTTCCTCCCAAGCAGAGACCCTAAGGGAACAAGTGCAAATGTCAACTCAGGTACGTACACAGGCATATGTCAGTCAGTATGTGTGAAGCCAAGCATAGATATAGGGCCATTTTAAGCTTATTTTAAGCTAAGCATAAATACAGGGCCATTTTAAGCTTATTTATGGCCTAGTACCAATGCGAATATTAACTCAGGTATCAGCCACTAGGTGGCTTCAAGCCAGGTGTCTAGCATTAAGGTGGCAATATTGTAAATGTTCACTCGGGTTTGTGCCACCAGTTGTCTCCAAGCCAGGTACGTAATATAAAGGTGGCAATATTGCAAATATGCACAAAAGACAGCGCAGGTAATATTAACAAATAACTTGGATACTTATCCTGGGAAATTACTCGGCCACCAATAATCAAAACTGAACTAAATGACTGAAATGACCAGCAGTAGTTAACAAATGCTTTTCTTTTCTTTAGCTTTTCTTTTCCTTAAGACATTTTATTAGTTTTGACTATTTTGTTCCCCATACAAAATGTTTTAGTCTTGTATCATGAATCCTTGATTGGATGTTGATTTTTTAAATATTTTGTTTCCAGGGAATACAAAGCTCGTGAAAGCTGTGATATGTGCCGGGCTGTATCCAAATGTGGCGAAGATCAAGAGACCAAGCCAAGGCAAGGGAAAAAGGTATGGTAGATCCCATACAGTGATCCCACAGTATGATCCCACATGATCCCACAACGCGATCCCACAACGCGATCCCACAACGCGATCCCACAACACGATCCCACAACACGATCCCACGACACGATCCCACGACACGATCCCACAACACGATCCCACAACACGATCCCACAACTTGATCCCACAACATGATCCCACAACATGATCCCACAATATGATCCCACAACATGATCCCACAACATGATCCCACAACACGATCCCACAATATGATCCCACTGGGAGCCAGGGGCCATGGTGCAGTTGGTTCAAGCCCAAGCTGATTAACACCAGTTCCTTTGTGGTGATCCAAAGGTTGTGGGGTCAATCCAAGATTCCAAGAATGAATTCATGATACAATTTTATATAAAAGTTGAGCTAAAGGGTTAGCCTGTTGTCCTTGTAAATCTATGACTGGTTGGGTTGTCATGTCAAGGACCTGCGACATAACAATTCAGTGAGGCAGCACTATATCTGCTAGAAGTAGAAGTAGACTGAAATAATGTTGAAAGTCCAAACAAACAAAGAGACGATCCCACTTGATATCAACCTAATGTGTTCAAACTGATGTTAAGTTATGCATGGGTTAGGGGTTAGATTTTCATATTTATTTTATTTTTTATTTTTTATTTTTTGTTAAAAGTGATGAAATATATTGAGAATGGATATATTTTAATGACATTTAAGCTGAAACTATGTCTTTGCACCTCGAAAGTAAGAAATCAAAAAAACACTTCAGGGCAGCTGGTTTGAACTAAGGTAGGTTGGGAAATATGGAACAAGCTTTTCTTTTTTTTAAGGCCAAACCGATTTTGGCCCTAAGTGCGGGGGCAAAAAATCTGTCCTCAGATATATTGGTCATGCCTCATTGTTCCAGGCCAAAATGAAATATTTCATTTGAATTATTTGTGGTATCAAGAAAAAAGCTCTATGATTTTCATTTTCAGGCCTGCTACGTTACTGACCAAGACTGATCGCAGTGTGAAGATTCACCCCAAGTCTGTCAATGCTGACGAACCGAACTTCACGTCTCAGTGGCTCATCTTCCACAAGAAAATGAAGACATCACAGGTGGTGTAACAAATATAATAATGCATAGAAAATAAACACTTCTATAATCAGTGATGAAAGTCTTCAGGAAACAACCTGAATTCAGGTTTCTTTTCTTCATATGTGAAATGAAAAATGGTCTGAACTCAGTCTGAAACATTCAGAAATAACATTTATGAAAGGGGGTAGGGGTATCTTCAGGTAAATTCTGTTAGGGTTTCAGGTTTTTTCCTGTTACTGACTGTCATTACTGTATAATTTAGCACTCAGACCAGACCAGACAAATTCTGGTTTTCCACTTGTAGGTTTGGGCTAATTTTGTCCTCCTGGTAGATGAGACTTATTGCAATAGTAAGTTCTCTGAACAGTTCTTTACTGTGATTTAATGGAGTTGCAAAGTAATATTTAACTGTTGCAAGGTTTTTACAAACCCCATATTGAACTGTTACCAGACTTACCTGGAATGAACTAGCATCTAAAAGGAAACAATTTTCAGCAATCTCTGATTGCCATTTAATTTAATATTTTCAGAATGATTTCTTTCATTAGCATTAAATCAAATCTATTCAGATATATTATAGTTAATTTCCAGAATTAAGCACCAAAGAAATTCAATTTCCAGAATTAAGCACCAAAGAAATTCAATTTCCAGAATTAAGCACCAAGAGAAGTTAATTTCTAGAATTAAGCACCAAAGGAAATTTATAAATCATATTTCCAGAATATTGAAACACCTTGAAATATTAAGCATTTTTTACGCAGTTCTGAGGCAATAATTTCAATCAGAACTATACATCTGCATAACATATCCCTCCGGCTGTGCCGAGATTGAACTCATGATACAATTTCCCATATGAGCTGAGGCCCATGCCTAAAGGGTTAACCCGTTGTCCTTGTAAATCTGTGACCGGGTGGGTTGTCATGTCAAGGACCTGCGACATGACAATTCAGTGAGGCAGCACTATATCTGCTACAAGTAGGTCTCATCACGAAATGACTGAAATAATGTTGAAAGTGATGTAAAACCACAAACAAACAAACAAACACATCCCTACCTGGGTTTGCTTCTCACAGAATAATCACAGATGTATTCATTGATATGTTGCAGATATACCTGTATGACTGCACAGAGGTATCGCCGTATCCTCTCCTGTTCTTTGGAGGAGGCATTGATGTCAGACGGGTATGCAACTAAAACAAACTGAATCTCTCACTCACTGATTTACAGACCGACTCAATGACTGATTTACAGACCGACTCAATGACTGATTTACAGACCGACTCAATGACTGATTTACAGACCGACTCAATGACTGATTTACAGACCGACTCAATGACTGATTTACAGACCGACTCAATGACTGATTTACAGACCGACTCAATGACTGATTTACAGACCGACTCAATGACTGATTTACAGACCGACTCAATGACTGATTTACAGACCGACTCAATAACTGATTTACAGACCAACTCAATGACTGATTTACAGACCGACTCAATGACTGATTTACAGACCGACTCAATGACGCTCTCACTGACTCGTGTCATCATACTTGCTTCTCTTCTTTGGTGAAGGCATTGATGTCAGACAGCTATGCAACTTTCAGGAAATAGAACTTACTTTGATTAGCACAAATTCAGTCTGATTCACTCTGATTTACTCCAATACTTTTCCACTCTGGCCCGGGACTGTGAACGTTGTCGACCTCGTCTACAGGATTGTAGCCTTTTTCACTCTAGCTTTTTCACACTAACTTCCAGACTCTTTGACTCACTTATAGACTCAGTGACAGACACTGACTATGGCTTATACAGTCAATTTTGCTCTCAGAAAATATAGTGAAATACTTTTATTACATTTGATAAAAAATAACATTTTGATTAAAAGTTGACTGATTAGATGTTAAGTTGAAAATGAATGTGATTTGAGTTGGAATATGGGCTATGAGGAACATGTGTACCTCTCTAGTTCAGGTATGATGGGCGGACATGTTTAATTTTTCAGGATCATGGCCATGACTGTATTGTCGTGGATGATTGGATCGTCTTCAGAGCTTCACCCACCATTGCTCATCTAGTCAAGGTTTGTGTTCTTGGTCCCCTTTCTTCTTAAGCCAATAAGATATTTAGATAGAGCTACTGACCCAGTAAGATATTTAGATAAAGCTACTGACCTGATAAGATATTTAGATAAATAAGATATTCAGATAAAGCTACTGACCCAGTAAGATATTTAGATAAATAAGATATTCAGATAAAGCTACCGACCCAGTAAGATATTTAGATAAATAAGATATTCAGATAAAGCTACTGACCCAGTAAGATATTTAGATAAATAAGATATTCAGATAAAGCTGCTGACCCAATAAGATATTTAGATAAAGCTACTGACCTGATAAGATATTTAGATAAAGCTACTGACCCAATAAGATATTTAGATAAAGCTACTAACCAAATAAGATATTTAGATAAAGATACTGACCAAATAAGATATTTAGATAAAGCTACCGACCCAATGAGATATTCAGATAAAACTAATTACCCAATGAGATATTCAGATAAAACTAATTACCCAATGAGATATTCAGATAAAGCTACCGGCCCAATAAGATATTTAGATAAAGCTACCGACCCAATAAGATATCTAGATAAAGCTACTGACCCAATAAGATATCTAGATAAAGCTACTGACCAAATAAGATATCTAGATAAAGCTACTGACCAAATAAGATATTTAGATAAAGCTACTGACCCAATAAGAAATTTAGGTAAAGCTACCGACCCAATAAGGTATTCAGATAAAGCTACTGACCCAATAAGATATTTAGATAAAGCTACTGACCAAATAAGATATCTAGATAAAGCTACTGACCAAATAAGATATCTAGATAAAGCTACTGACCCAGTAAGATATTTAGATAAAGCTACTGACCAAATAAGATATTCAGATAAAGATGCAGACCCAATGAGATATTTAGAGAAATATACTGACACAAAGGAAGGAAATATGTGAGTCAGTTTGCCAATGGTTTCTTTCCAGGAGCTGCGAGTGGAGTTGGACAAGTTATTGGAGTATAAGATCACCCATCCGGGGGTGACAGACTGGAGGGCGACGGACAAGGAAGGCGCCATTCTCAAAGCCATACTCGACCTGATCACCACCGAGGAACAGCGCCACAAGTGGGACCGCGGCCATGCCAAGGACAACTGGAAGAACAACTACCGGAAGAAATGGGCCCAGGGATATGATGATGATGATGGAAGCTGAGTAGGACCGCAGCCATGCCAAGGACAACTGGAAGAACAACTACCGGAAGAAATGGGCCCAGGGATATGATGATGATGATGGTGGAAGCTGAGTAGGACCACGGCCATGCCAAGGACAACTGGAAGAACAACTACCGGAAGAAATGGGCCCAGAGTTATGATGATGATGGAAGTTGAAGATACTTATTTGTAAACCGGGCATTTATTCTGTAGCCATCGTTTTTACATGATATTCTGTAAGCTCCCTAGAGAGTGCACATGTGATGTTCAGCATTCACAATTGCACTCCTACTTATGTGAGTCCAGTTGCCTAAATGAACCTGGTGATTGGTAAAGTGTTTAATGAACTGGATTTTTGATTTTATGATTTTTTTAAATCATTAAATGGGGGGAATGATCCTTTAATCCTTGGTCGCTGGTTACATAACCTTATGTCACATCAGGGGGCGTGATCTTTGGACAACATTTGTCTGCACAACTCTTGTTTGAATCTTATGTGAAAAGTAACAATTTTGCTGTTTTTATCATGAAAATACAAAATCAGGGCAGGAATGATTCTAAACTATATTTGTGTCATGTTAGGAAATTTCGCAGCCTTCCAATTAGTTGTTTCAGAAGTGACGACTTGCTCCCAGCTTTAAAGGCAATAGTAGAAAGTACCTATCATATCTAAATTAACACCTTTTTGAATACGAATGTATGTGTGACTTATTTCTAGCTCCCTTTCCAATTGTAAAAGGCAAATGATTTGATATTAAAAGCACTTAAAAATGATTGTGATAAACTATTCTTAAGCAAAAGGCACTCTCAAGGATTGGCACTATCCTATGGTGGAGCGTCATCATAGGGGTACTGAAAGGTAAAGTGATATCATGGAAATTCAAATATGACATTAGCTTAACTCCCATATCATAAAAACTCATTTAATGATCCCTTTATATCAAACCAACTTTGGGCATAATGTTTATCTGCTAACTATATGTCACAGGAATATGATTGGTGCAGAAAACTTGTGGCAACAACTGTTTCATATTTCTGACGTTCAAATGAGCGTTGACCTTTATGAATATGTTATTTATGAGAAAACACGCCAAGAAAAATATGAGTTGTGATGCAGACTTCATGTTTTACGCAATAACAGTTGCAGTCAAACATCTATTTGATCACACATTGAATAAGGTCTATTTGATCACACATTGAATAAGGTCTATTTGATCACACATTGAATAAGGTCATGCATCATGATCACAGTGACTGAATAAGGTCATGCATAGCAATCATTTGACATCTGGTCATCCTGCATTGCACTATTTGGTCATACGTACCTCATACTCAGCACAATGTTGTCACACAATGGCCATGAGTGACCATATTTGGTCATGTTCATGCATGACCATGAGTGACCTTATTTGGTCATGTTCATGCATGACCATGAGTGACCTTATTTGGTCATGTTCCTTCATGACCATGAGTCACCTTATTTGGTCATGTTCATGCATGACTATGAGTGACCTTATTTGGTCATGTTCATGCATGACTGGGTGACCTTATTTGGTCATGTTCATGCATGGCCATGAGTGACCTTATTTGGTCATGTTCATGCATGACCATGAGTGACCTTATTTGGTCATGTTCATGCATGGCCATGAGTGACCTTATTTGGTCATGTTCATGCATGACTATGAGTGACCTTATTTGGTCATGTTCATGCATGACCTAATAGATGTTTGGTTCAAAGTTAAATAGATAACGTCACAAATATACATGTTTGTGGAATTGTTTATTTTATACTCAATTGGGTATAAAACACATATACAAATCACACTCATAGTGCACTAAGCGCACGTCCTGCGAGACCCCAGATGTTCTGTGAGGTGACGCCCAGTATGTGAACATGTCATGAGAGCTGAGTCCTACTGATATTTATGGACAGTACATCTGTGGTAATATTATATTAGGATCCCCTCCCACCCTTTTAACACCTGCGTAGGCTTCAAGTTATATTTCATCTGGACCTATTCCAGTGTTAAGATAATGTGATTTTGTGATGTTGTTTTTTATATATAACATATAACAAACCTGATATGTACTCGCAGACTTCAACCAATCTGTCCTTGTTCTGACCTGTACAACATCTGTGTGTGTAACTCTTTTGTTATATCAACTTTATGTCAAGCCGACATCCTGAATGGTTCAAATAGTTCATTTGCATGAATTCTTTGCAGTGTACAAAACTTGTACAAAATATTTATTGACAAACTACAATAAATAAAATTAATTGAAGGAATCTGTTCAGCTCGTTTCCTTTAATGTTTGGCTCATAGCACAGATGAGATGAGCTCTGTATGAGTGTTCACATTCTTTAACTTTGTTCAATACATGGATTAAATTTTTACTTGATTTATCTGAAACTAAATTATTTTAGTATCTGCATAAAAGCAGAGAATTAGGTTGATTAAATCTAATCATATTTTGACTGATATATATAGAATGAAACAGTCTGTAAACTACTGTAACAGGCCTGCGAGTTGAAATTATGTACGTTATAATTGGATACATTTCAAGATATTCAAAGGAGGAGCACAAAATTACTTTTCTTATGTTCATATCCCATCCTTGCGTTAGGGAGCATGTAAAAGGTCAAAGTAGAATGGGATGGTAACAATAAAAAAGTAGCATTGGTTTATACTTGGGATTGTAGGCCTTCCAGTAAAACAAATATAGCATTGGATTTAACCCCCTACTAGTCACCATGGTTATAGCCCCCCACCAGTCACCATAAGATATCATGGTTATAGCCCCCAACCAGTCACCATAAGTTATCATGGTTATAGCCCCCCACCAGTCACCATAAGTTATCATGGTTATAACCCCCCACCAGTCACCATAAGTTATCATGGTTATAGCCCCCCACCAGTCACCATAAGTTATCATGGTTATAGCCCCCCACCAGTCACCATAAGTTATCATGGTTCTAGCCCCTCTACCAGTCACCATAAGATATCATGGTTATAGCCCCCAACCAGTCACCATAAGATATCATGGTTATAGCCCCCTACCAGTCACCATAAGTTATCATGGTTATAGCCCCCCACCAGTCACCATAAGTTATCATGGTTATAACCCCCCACCAGTCACCATAAGTTATCATGGTTATAGCCCCCCACCAGTCACCATAGGTTATCATGGTTATAGCCCCCTACCGGTCACCATAAGTTATCATGGTTATAGCCCCCCACCAGTCACCATAGGTTATCATGGTTATAGCCCCCTACCAGTCACCATAAGTTATCATGGTTATAACCCCCACCAGTCACCATAGGTTATCATGGTTATAACCCCCTACCAGTCATTATAGGTTATCATGGTTATAGCCCCTCTACCAGTCACCATAGGTTTTCATGGTTATAGCCCCCCACCAGTCACCATAAGTTATCATGGTTATAACCCCCCACCAGTCACCATAAACTATCATGGTTATAGCCCCCCCACCAGTCACCATAAGGTATCATGGTTATAGCCCCCCACCAGTCACCATAAGTTATCATGGTTATAACCCCCCACCAGTCACCATAAGGTATCATAGTTATAGCCCCCCACCAGTCACCATAAGTTATCATGGTTATAACCCCCCACCAGTCACCATAAACTATCATGGTTATAGCCCCCCCCCACCAGTCACCATAAGGTATCATGGTTATAGCCCCCCACCAGTCACCATAAGTTATCATGGTTATAACCCCCCACCAGTCACCATAAGGTATCATAGTTATAACCAATCAGTCACCATAAGGTATCATGGTTATAACCCCCCACCAGTCACCATAAGTTATCATGGTTATAACCCCCCACCAGTCACCATAAGGTATCATAGTTATAACCAATCAGTCACCATAATTTATCATAGTTATAACCAATCAGTCACCATAATTTATCATGGTTATAACCCCCCACCAGTCACCATAAGGTATCATGGTTATAACCCCTACCAGTCACCATACGTTATCATGGTTATAGCCCCCCACCAGTCACCATAAGGTATAGTGGTTATAACCCCCTACCAGTCACCATAAGTTATTATGGTTATAGCCCCCACCGGTCACCATAAGTTTTCATGGTTATAACCCCCCCACCAGTCACCATAAGGTATCATGGTTATAGCCCCCCACCAGTCACCATAAGTTATCATGGTTATAACCCCCTACCGGTCACCATAGGTTATCATGGTTATAGCCCCCTACCAGTCACCACAAGTTATCATGGTTATAGCCCCCCACCAGTCACCATAAGTTATGGTTATAGCCCCCCACCAGTCACCATAAGGTATCGTGGTTATAACCCCCTACCAGTCACCATAAGTTATCATGGTTATAGCCCCCCACCAGTCACCACAAGTTATCATGGTTATAGCCCCCCAGTGAACATTTAAAAGGGGACAAGTGTTGGTTTTTAAAAATCAAGCTCACATAAATTTGCAAAATCCCAATCAAAATCCAAGAAAATCTTTTTTTAATATGTTTATTGGCTTTTTACATTATAAAAAAGAAAATATGCACAATGATCTCAGACACAAATCATGTTCATCGTGAGAGTTAGACAACTGAATATCCAAGTAGAATATTTTATAAATACTCTCATTAGATATTTCGTGTCCATCAAATATGATAATCAAGACTAATTAATAGTTTCATAAGCCACAGATGAGATATTATGAAATATTTTACCTTTTCCTTAATTTTACAGTTTAATACATTACTGTTATGCACAACTGATGAAAATTTGATGTCTTTTTTCATCTATATTTTGGCTTTGTCAGATTTCTTGCAATGGAAGCAAAGGTACAAAGAAGACCCACTGCCTCTGTTTTTGCAAGACCATATTAGGGGAACCCACCTTAAAAGTCATATGACAAGAATTTTTTTAAGTGGTAAATCTTTAGATTTCATACCTCTGAGAAACATCTGACAATTTTTTCTGCAGTCTGATGTTTAGTTTAGCTATAATCTAAGAACTTTGAACCCCAGGGTAATTAACCTACTCCCTTGACCTAGAACTGGGTCAGCAGGCTGCCTACGTCATTGCATCATTGCGTCCCACATGCATCTCCTGCACACATATTCCTCCTATGTCTGTGCATGTATAACAGCTGATGTCCTTTTTTCTACACAAATAACATCCATTGAAAATATGATTAATTGCAAAACTTAAGGCTGTAAAATAGAGACTTGCATTTACATCACCTTCCCATCCCACAGTCCCTACTTTAATTGAAGAAAATAAACAAACAAGACTTAACTGGGTATAGTGTCTGAAATATGGCCTGCTCTACTCTTATCAGTTTCAAGACACTTATAAGCTAGCCCTAAACATTATGGCATGAAGTTTAAGGGTTTTCAAACTGTAAATGGAACATTAAGATGACACTTTTAAAATATCTATGAATTATTTTTAGTTGATATTCTTTTTTAACACTGAAAATTTATTTATTTATTTGTTAACCAATGACCAGTAACAATATCAATTGGTTGAATATTATTCATATTCAGTAATGTTGAGCTAAACTTCGTTTGACATAATTGAAAAAAAATGTTTTGAAAGCATTCAACACATATTTCTAGATCTGTTTCATTGATGGAAATTATTTTGACTTCTAAATTTTGAGGTCTGGTTATATATTATTTATGCACTGCAGTTGGATTTCAATGGCCATTTGAAATGTTTAGTTTGGTATTTTTTTAATGTCTGTCATTGTGCGTCAGTGGGTAGCCAACTAAATCATATCAGTATTTATATACAAACAGACAAAGGAATTTTGAATAAAAATAGAAATTCTGTAAAAAGGATACTAAACTTTGAGATTTCAACATTTCTTTCTCAACAAGGAAATGACTTTGACCATAACATTATGATAAAGAATAGTTAAGTCAGTCCCTTGTAGGATCTGAATAATCTCAAGAGGCAGATGTAAGTTTGCCAAACTCAACTGGGAGGCTGGCTGTATTCCTGTCTTCCCCATCACTACAGGCAGAATCCAAGTGACTATGATGTGAAACATGATCTGACCTACTGTTCACATGTGCTAATTAGGCCACCAGTGGTTCAAAGATGTCATCAACACTCTTGTTATTACTTATAAATTACAATCCCTCAAGACTTTTACTGGCTTGGAGTGGTTTGTTTTGAACATGAAGGGCGAACATGCATCACTTCCGGCAAAATCTCAGCAGCCCTGATTTGACCCACATAAAAAGGGGCGTGTCCAGCAAATCACTTTGATCCACTATAATTCTGTACTCCATTTATAAAAATGTGTAAAACATGTTGAAATGCAATGTCCATGTATTGTAATATATTATGGCACAATATAAACTTTTTAAAACTTTTTAAAAGTCACATGACAATTTTCTTGTCATGTGACTTTTAAGCATTTAAGCGCTATGAGCAGACCTGGTCTGGTATAGTGCTATATAAATCATTTATTTTTATTATTATATTATTATTATTATTAGGTTAATTAATTCCATATTGTCACAAGAGTATCCATCTCATGCTATTGTCTTACCCGCTGTCACCATATCCTGGGGAGTAGGTCACCATCTCATACCATTGTCCTACCTGCTGTCACCATATCCTGGGTAGTAGGTCACCATCTCATACCATTGTCCTACCTGCTGTCACTATATCCTGGGTAGTGAGTCACCATGTCATACCATTGTCCTACCTGCTGTCACTATATCCTGGGTAGTGGGTCACCATCTCATACCATTGTCCTACCTGCTGTCACTATATCCTGGGTAGTGGGTCACCATGTCATACCATTGTCCTAACTGCTGTCACTATATCCTGGGTAGTGGGTCACCATCTCATACCATTGTCCTACCTGCTGTCACTATATCCTGGGTAGTAGGTCACCATCTCATACCATTGTCCTACCTGCTGTCACTATATCCTGAGTAGTGGGTCACCATCTCATACCATTGTCCTACCTGCTGTCACTATATCCTGGGTAGTAGGTCACCATCTCATACCATTGTCCTACCTGCTGTCACTATATCCTGGGTAGTAGGTCACCATCTCATACCATTGTCCTACCTGCTGTCACCATATCCTGGGTAGTGGGTCACCATCTCATACCATTGTCCTACCTGCTGTCACTATATCCTGGGTAGTGGGTCACCATCTCATACCGTTGTCCTACCTGCTGTCACCATATCCTGGGTAGTGGGTCACCATGTCATACCATTGTCCTACCTGCTGTCACTATATCCTGGGTAGTGGGTCACCATCTCATACCATTGTCCTACCTGCTGTCACTATATCCTGAGTAGTGGGTCACCATCTCATACCTTTGTCCTACCTGCTGTCACTATATCCTGAGTAGTGGGTCACCATCTCATACCATTGTCCTACCTGCTGTCACTATATTCTGGGTAGTGGGTCACCATCTCATACCATTGTTCTATATCCTGGGTAGTGGGTCACCATCTCATACCATTGTCCTACCTGCTGTCACTATGTCCTGGGTAGTGGGTCACCATGTCATACCATTGTCCTACCTGCTGTCACTATATTCTGGGTAGTGGGTCACCATCTCATACCATTGTTCTATATCCTGGGTAGTGGATCACCATCTCATACCATTGTCCTACCTGCTGTCACTATATCCTGGGTAGTAGGTCACCATGTCATACCATTGTCCTACCTGCTGTCACTATATCCTGGGTAGTGGGTCACCATCTCATACCATTGTCCTACCTGCTGTCACTATATCCTGGGTAGTGGGTCACCATCTCATACCATTGTCCAACCTGCTGTCACTATATCCTGGGTAGTGGGTCACCATGTCATACCATTGTCCTACCTGCTGTCACTATATCCTGGGTAGTGGGTCACCACCTCATACCATTGTCCTACCTGCTGTCACTATATCCTGGGTAGTGGGTCACCATGTCATACCATTGTCCTACCTGCTGTCACTATATCCTGGGTAGTAGGTCACCATCTCATACCATTGTCCTACCTGCTGTCACTATATCCTGAGTAGTGGGTCACCATCTCATACCGTTGTCCTACCTGCTGTCACTATATCCTGAGTAGTGGGTCACCATCTCATACCATTGTCCTACCTGCTGTCACTATATTCTGGGTAGTGGGTCACCATCTCATACCATTGTTCTATATCCTGGGTAGTGGGTCACCATCTCATACCATTGTCCTACCTGCTGTCACTATGTCCTGGGTAGTGGGTCACCATCTCATACCATTGTCCTACCTGCTGTCACCATATCCTGGGTAGTGAGTCACCATCTCATACCATTGTCCTACCTGCTGTCACTAGATCCTGAGTAGTGGGTCACCATCTCATACCATTGTCCTACCTGCTGTCACTATATCCTGAGTAGTGGGTCACCATCTCATACCATTGTCCTACCTGCTGTCACCATATCCTGGGTAGTGGGTCACCATCTCATACCATTGTCCTACCTGCTGTCACTATATTCTGGGTAGTGGGTCACCATCTCATACCATTGTTCTATATCCTGGGTAGTTGGTCACCATCTCATACCATTGTCCTACCTGCTGTCACTATGTCCTGGGTAGTGGGTCACCATCTCATACCATTGTCCTACCTGCTGTCACCATATCCTGGGTAGTGAGTCACCATCTCATACCATTGTCCTACCTGCTGTCACTATATCCTGAGTAGTGGGTCACCATCTCATACCATTGTCCTACCTGCTGTCACTATATCCTGAGTAGTGGGTCACCATCTCATACCATTGTCCTACCTGCTGTCACCATATCCTGGGTAGTGGGTCACCATGTCATACCATTGTCCTACCTGCTGTCACTATATTCTGGGTAGTGGGTCACCATCTCATACCATTGTCCTACCTGCTGTCACTATATCCTGGGTAGTGGGTCACCATCTCATACCATTGTCCTACCTGCTGTCACTATATCCTGGGTAGTGGATCACCATCTCATACCATTGTCCTACCTGCTGTCACCATATCCTGGGTAGTGAGTCACCATCTCATACCATTGTCCTACCTGCTGTCACTATATCCTGGGTAGTGGATCACCATCTCATACCATTGTCCTACCTGCTGTCACTATATCCTGGGTAGTGGGTCACCATCTCATACCATTGTCCTACCTGCTGTCACTATATCCTGGGTAGTGGGTCACCATCTCATACCATTGTCCTACCTGCTGTCACCATATCCTGGGTAGTGGGTCACCATCTCATACCATTGTCCTACCTGCTGTCACTATATTCTGGGTAGTGGGTCACCATCTCATACCATTGTTCTATATCCTGGGTAGTGGGTCACCATCTCATACCATTGTCCTACCTGCTGTCACTATATCCTGGGTAGTGGGTCACCATGTCATACCATTGTCCTACCTGCTGTCACTATATTCTGGGTAGTGGGTCACCATCTCATACCATTGTTCTATATCCTGGGTAGTGGGTCACCATGTCATACCATTGTCCTACCTGCTGTCACTATATCCTGGGTAGTGGGTCACCACCTCATACCATTGTCCTGCCACTTATCACCATATCCTGGGTAGTGGGTCACTATCTCATACCTGCTGTCACTATATCCTGGGGAGTGAATCAACATACGCAATTCATGATGCAGCGAAACTAATTTTAATTTATATATTCCTTATGAAGCAGAGTTTCTTCATCTTGAATTAAAAATTGTTGCTTTAGGAGGCGATGCATCAGACAATTGAGCTTCTGGTAATTTACCAGCCAACAGTCTCACATACAAAGGAACAACTTGACTGACTACCTGCCAGTATGGAAGAAATTATTTCAATACACAAGTCATGCATTTATTCCTATCAGTTCACTATTCCATGATAAACACATTATCATTTTACTAATTTGAACTATATGATATTCAGGATTCCGATTTTTCAGATTGAAAAATTAGATATCAATGGCTTACACTGCAGAGATTAGATCAAATTTAGACTGCAGAGATTAGTTCAAATTTAGACTGCTGAGATCAGATCAAATTTAGACTGCTAAGATCAGATTTAGATTACTTTGATGAGGTTATATATGAGACTTCTAATGGTCTGGTCAAAAAGGACTGCTAGGGTGAGATTAGACTTAGACTACTTCGACGAGGTTATATATAACACTTCTAGATCTAATGGTCTGGTCAAATAGGACTGCTAAGGTGAGATCAGACTTAGATTACCTCGATGAGGTTATATTTAAGACCTCTAATGGTCTGATAAAAAATGACTGCTGAATTGAGATGAGATTTGGGATAATTATTGTCTACACTAGAAAATGTGCGCCGCATGGCTACCGGCTGAAAACCAGGCGGTAACCAGGTGGTTTCCAACAGCTGGTTTTCACAAAAAAGTAAGATGCATGGTAACCAGGCCGTTTTAGATTTGCCAGCCGCATGGTTTCCAGCTGGCTGCCATGTGAATTCCATGTGATTTACTAACCATGCGGATACCGCATGGCAGGGACCAGGTGGTTTTCATGCGATTTTCATAGATATTCCAGGTTAGCTCAGGTGGGCTATTGCTGGATTATTATTGGGCTTATATTATTGCCTGGTGATTATTGTGTGCTTTTCAAATGGTTTATTGAGGATATGGCGTTAGGGTGGTTCTGTAGGATATAGATTACACACCCAGAGACTCTTGAAACATATAGACATTCATAGACAATCACGAACGCTATTGATGGTTGATGCATCACTATAACCACACTGAGAGATCACGTGCAGGCGGACGAGCCCATGTCGGATATGCAGGCAGGACGAGTCCATCCCGTACAGACGGACGAGCCTATGTTGGATATGCAGGCAAGACGAGTCCATTCGGTGTCGCGTAGGGAAGCCACGCAGGCAAACTCCACACATGACGCGCAGTGATCCTTTAAAAGGGCCCGCAACCGTTGGATCCGGGGGATAGAGAAGCAGAGATCCAGCGACCACTTGCCACAGAAGATCCACGACTCTCAGTATCGTGACTTGGGTGTTTTGTGTATAGATAGGATCTCATAAGTATCAGGCATTTGGGTAGCTCACATGCCTCGCTCATTGCCATGCCGGCCTAGCAAGACAAGGAAGACTCACAGCACCGAATAAAGGTAACTATTGTGTCGTGTATATCCTGTGTCTGCAGTCCTTATTACCTGCCACCTTCACCTGGGTAGATAGGGTAGCTAGGATCCGTGCCCCGACTCACAGCCAGCGAGTTAGCGAGCTATACTTATTGTACAGTACAGTATGGTAGAGTAGAGTATCTATCTATGGTAGAGTATTGATCCCCCGTCCACGTCCCCCAACGACGGGTACTCTCCATCAGTGGGTAACAGTTCATGCTCGCTGGGATATTGGTTAAAATTACTAATAAAAATTACTAAATTACTAGTTTTATGAAAGTTATTATAGTTGCTGATTGATTTTTTTACTAATGACAAAAGCATCATTTTTATTTCAACAGAGAGATCTTTATTGGTCTATCTTCATCACAATATATAGTATTCAAATGTTTTAATCTTGATACATCACAATACCAATATTATAACTTCAGCAATGTACAATTTATCTTAGTACACATTTGGATAAATACAGTTATTACAATATTCGAATCATTTTGTTAGAACATAGATTAAGCAGTTCTTGATGTTTAAGAAAGTTATTATGCAGCATGAATGAATGTATAATTTCATGACATAATATTTATCTCAGGGAGCTCAAAACAGATATTGGGGCACAAACCTCCCCGCAGAATGGAGTAGAATCATGGAGGACCTCCTGAATATTCCAAATGAATAAACTGTTCCTATGAACTGCAAAACCCAACATATGTCTTGAAAACAAAATAATGTACCTCGACAACAACAAGGAAACACCGAAGAAAAGATAACACGAAATAAATAAATATTTCCAAAAAAATCTTTTTTCTTGACAGAGTCTTATATCCCCCAAGGGGGCAAAAATCAGAGGCAAATACACACCTATGCCCACAAAAAATTGGTTAAAAATGGCCAAGAACCCAACAAAAATAATGGTATAATAATTTCCTAAAAATATTGAAAAATCCTCATAGAAAAAAAATAGAGAACATGGGGTTCAATATATTCAGCTTAGAAATGGACATTCCGACTCCGCACTGGAGTCGTAGGCAGTGCGAAAAAAAACGAAATAGTCTGGCGGCTTCAAGGGAGAGGGTCTGTAATTTAAAAACATTAAATCAACCAATCAAATTCGTTGTAAAAGCAAAATTTGCTTCGAAAAAAGTCCCAAATGTCTCGGAAAACGTTAAAAACATAACGTTTCACATGTTACAAGTATTTTGGTCGCAAAAAACGCCCTCCAAACCACAATAAATGTTTTTTTCATATAGCACCTCCACCAGGAGCTAGAAAAAAACAATAGCACCTCCAGACTGGAGGCGCCCTAGAGGAGGTGATCAGCACCTCCAGAGGTGCTAGCACCTCCACGCATTCCTATAGAAGCAAGAATTAGGATAACGCAGTCAGTCCCCATCCAACTAACGAGATCCAAAGAGATTGAAACCAGTGTTGGTATTGGTTGGGACTGCGATCGTTGTTCAAGATCGTCTTATGCAGCATCGCCTACTTACATCAGATATTGGGGCACATTTCTGCTTTTGTTAACCTAGAGGTTAACATTAAAGTTGGCATAGTAACCAGCCTATTTTGACATCATTCCTTGGTGATCTTGAATTACAATATAAGCACCTGCTGGTCACAAGTAATGAATCACATTTCAACTTTCAATATCTTAACAGTTCAGGTATTTCTAGATTTAAAGGTCCATTCATCATATTCGTGACTTATCATCTAATACTTAGTCCATTCTGCAATTTTGTGACATGCCATACTGAATTGTCACTCTTGCATGGAATTTCTTTTTTTCTTTTTTTTTGTAATTGTTCTGTACTTAGTCCCATATATTACGTACTTTGTCCCTTTTATGGTAATGTGAATACTCAGACCTCACAGGACCCTTTATTTATGCTCATTCTGCACTGAATCTTTCCTACTGATATCTTATGTAAGATAGTGGTACACATCAAAATGTGCTCATGTGAGTCCTTAAGTCCTGCATGGATGGGTGTCTGCTCATTCTGTACTGAATCCTTCCTGCATGGATGGGTGTCTGCTCATTTTGTGCTGAACCCTTCCTACATGGATGGGTATCTGCTCATTCTGTACTGAATCCTTCTTGCATGGTTGGTTGTGACTGCTCATTCTGGATTAGTCCTTCCTGCATAGATGGGTAGACTACACATTCTGCATCAAGTCCTTCCTGTATGGATGGGTGTCTGCTCATTCTGCATGGATGGTTGTGACTGCTCGTCCTGCAAAAAAATTGTGTCATATATTATCATACTTGGTGCTTCAAGAGGATCTGAACCTACCACCTGGTTTAATTCACATGGAAATGACCTGTTGTCAATTCTCCTGGCATCCTCCTGGTTTTTGCCTGGTTTACGCATGATAACCACATGGAAATCATCTGGTTCAATTCCATGTGGTTATCGCCTGACTTTTTGCCAGGCGGTTACCACCTGTCCAACCAGGCAATATTCATATGATATTTGGCAGGTGGTAACCGCCTGGCATAAAACCGGGCGAAAATCGCCTGGCAGCCACATTGCAGACACATGATTTACCTGCCATGTGGTTGCCAGGCGGGGAACATTTGGCCATGTCATGAAATGTTTATAGTGAGTTAATGCAGCAGGTGTTAGGTTGATGACCCTGAAATTGAAGATAAATCGTGCTAATTTATGATATGTAATTAATGCAATCGTCATAGAAATTATAGCCTCGCTTGCATGGAACACATTGGAAAACTCGCCCGCCCTCATGGGCAGATCTTCTGTGACTCCAGTGGCCCCTTAAGTATATAAGTCACATGTATTTTTCTCATAGCGCGTCATGAATTATTCTCAAAGTTCTATGTGAGAAAAAGGTAAGAAATTATCATCTTAAACGTTTTTTAAAATTTCTTTGTTTGTTGGTGATTATGTACTTTTTTTCATCGCGATTATTTTCAGGTTACATCATTATATATATATATATATAAACCACCGGGACTTAATGCTCTGATCTTTAAGAAAATGACCAATGGCCTTTTATGTTGTAAAATATTTGAAAACCAGAAACGGGCCACTCATTGGTAGAAATTCATCTTTTTCAGTCATGTAATATGAGCGAATCATTCTCCCGCCTTGGGATTGAACCCCAAACCTCCAGTCCCTGGCATACATCTTACCACTGCGCCGTGTTTCATCCATCTTCTCTTCGATGTTCTGAAATACACAAATAATAATTGACGTCATATGATACCAGATGTACAGTTGAAAATATTCACTTTATCGCTCTCTTGCCTTAGCTATCACATTTATAATTTTTATTTTATTTCAGAATTTGATTTGCTTTCTGACAGTCATATCTTCCTACGATTACCAATCGTTAATTGTAGACAGGCGAGGTAATTGATATATTGTAATTGATATCCAAATATAAATAAAAGTTAAGAAATCAATATATAAGGGGCCCTGCACGTAATAAGTAGTCCACTGATTGAGCGGGAGTTGTCTCTGAACTAGCTCTCTAATTCTGTTTCTGTTTTTAATATAAATTCTGATAATGTACAATAATCTCTGCTTCAAGATTTCGCTTAATTCTCAAACAATTTACAACTGTAGGTGAAAAGTTGGAAGGTGACTCACTTACAGCTAAAATAAATTCAACTCCAATAAACGATGGCCCCAGTAATTATGGACATATTAATATTCCTTCCGGGTATTTATTCTAAGATAATGTCTGTATATATCCCATTACAAGGTTCTCAATGTCTTCAATATGTCAGTAATACCTTGGAGTAATTATGTAAATTGTTCTCATGCAGGTGTTAGTGAAATACAACGACTCAAAAGATGCATACTTCTTTACCTCAAGATACATCCACAGACCAAATAGAGATATTTAACACATCACAGAACACTTGGCAGACTTGGCTAGATGATGAGGTCCATGCCGTGTTCACACTCTACACTATATTGCTACCCATTATATTAATAGTAGGGACAGGCGGTAACTTTTTGTCATTCCTAGTCATGACCAGAAGCTCTTTGAAAAAGACTTGCACAACATTTTTTTTGGCTGTGTTGGCAGTGGGAGACACTGTGTATATCTGGACAGGATGTCTCTGGTATCTCGTGAGCTCTGTCACCAAGAAGGTAACTATATCTCTTCCTGATATTTCGGCTAGGTAATATATTAACCCAGCAGGCGAAACTGGTTGAAATGACGTGGTTTGATTTGAATTTAAGACGAGAAATTCACGTCTTATCCATGTGAAACATTCACGTCATTTTGTTTTGCACATTCCACCAGTTAACCACGTCACAAATTGGGCCAGAAAATCATGTCTTGGACCAAAAATCATATCTTAACCACATCATAAACTGGACCAGTCTTAATCACGTGGATATCTGGTTGTCCACGAGTTTCTGAGATTTCAACCAGAAATCCACATGATTTTCATCTGGAATATCTGGTTGCCCACAAGTTTCTGAGATTTCAACCAGAAATCCACATGATTTTCATCTGGCATATCTGATTGTCCACGAGTTTCTGAGATTTCAACCAGAAATCCACATGATTTTCATCTGGCATATCTGATTGTCCACGAGTTTCTGAGATTTCATCCAGAAATCCACATGATTTTCATCTGGCTTATCTGGTTGCCCACGAGTTTCTGAGATTTCAACCAGAAATCCACATGATTTTCATCTGGCATATCTGATTGTCCACGAGTTTCTGAGATTTCAACCAGAAATCCACATGATTTTCATCTGGCATATCTGATTGTCCACGAGTTTCTGAGATTTCAACCAGAAATCCACATGATTTTCATCTGGCATATCTGGTTGTCCACGAGTTTCTGAGATTTCAACCAGAAATCCACATGATTTTCATCTGGCATATCTGATTGTCCACGGGTTTCTGAGATTTCAACCAGAAACCACATGATTTTCATCTGGCATATCTGGTTGCCCACGAGTTTCTGAGATTTCAACCAGAAATCCACATGATTTTCATCTGGCATGTCGATCTACTGGGATTTAAATCAAGTATTGTTTAAGATTTAAATCGAAGATTGAGTGGGATTTATATCATGTATTGATTTAAATTAAGTAATCTATGAAAAACAATTAAGTTTTATCCACTTAAATTAATCTTTGCCCTGGTCACTATTATTATCCAGCCTATCATGACACAATATTCATCAAATCTGGATTGAGGGTACCATGTCAAAACAAACTATTTATTCTATTACTATTTTTCTTTCAGCATGTGGACATATCCGTGTTGACACACTGTAAGCTAGATTACTTCCTGTACTTCTTCTCATATGAGTTCTGCGCCTGGGTGCTGGTGGCTCTTACCGTGGAGCGATGGATCGTAGTCCACTACCCGCTTAAGTCGCGATACATCTGCTCCATGCGTCACGCTTATATAACCACGGCAGCCATTGCTTTTGTCTTGTTCTTTGTTAACATTCATAATTTCTTCTCACTGGAAGTGGTCAGTTATGGTTCTCATAAATACTGCGATTCTGTCAATCCCTCCTTCGTTCACTTCTGGACCTATGTCTGGCCTCTCATCGACGCTTGTTGCTATTGTATTATTCCCAGTATAATAATGGTCACGCTTAATTTCTGCATTGTCCGTAAGATGAGAAAGACACACAGTCAGGTGGGAACTGGAGTCATTCAAAACACCACATTTTCAAAGTCTGCCAAGAGAACCACAATTTTACTATTATTAGTGACATCAGCTTTCATTGCTTTTTCGGTTCCAATGTTTATTCTCTACATATACATTTCGTATTCAGGCGGTTCCTTTCACAGCATGGCATATGCCTCTGTCAATATCGTTATGTTCATAAATCATTCAACCAATTTTTTTCTTTATTGTATTTCTGCGAAGGAATTTCGCAACAAGTTGCTGCAAATGTTATGGCCAAATTGTCACTCAACAGATGGCACCACAGTTCCCAAATTAGAATCAGTTCCATCTATTACATAAAGTCACTCTGATCACAAAACATAAAATTCTTCAAAATCCTTTCTCAATAAGAACAGAAGCACTAAGATTTACAATAATAAAGAGGGCTGAACAATTAGTAGGTAACGGTGGTGAACGTTGATGTCCTTCCCGTCCGCTAGGGGTCAGGACTGCACTGCTAGAGTAATCTTGGCTTGGGGGCACAACTATTCATAAAACGTTAAAGATTTCTGTAACATTTACACTATCATAATCAAAACGCTTACAATTTGATTTGTGTAACCCTTACACAATTCATTTTTCAAACACATTTTTATCACATGTACAGATCTACCCCTGAGTTGACGGCAGAAACCGTACTAAGTCTGATCGTGTTTGTGCTGAGAGCAGTAATAAAGATTTATATTGCTCTCAGGTTTGTGTTATATATTTGTGAATCAAGTCAGTTTTGTGAATGTGATTCAAATAATGTTAATGAAATAGTTTATGTAAATCAAGTGACTGATTCAAATCAAGTAACTGATTTAAATCAGGTAATCAATGAAAGTCAATCAAGTTTTGTCCACTTAGATTAATTAAGTACTTGTGAATCAGTTAAATTAAACATATTAGGATTATCAAAGACCTATATATATATAAAATGGTTTACTTATCTAAATAGTACTCACCAGAAATGTTTACTACCGTCAAATACACACCAGTCAAATGGACTTGATTTCGGAGATTTTCTATTAACTTTTGGTTTTAGCTTAAAGACGGGCATTACGAGGATCTTAATAGCTGATCTTTCGATGAGCGTTTTGGGTTCAAATGATAGTACATTGAAAAAACATCGATTTGATATTTTTTACACAAACTGGTACACTAATATGTGCTTACAATACCTCAGGCGATATTTATCACTGAACTCAGGCGATATTTATCACAGGAGATGTTTGTCATAGAATTTAGGAAAATAAATCTAATTTTCTGGCAAATTGGACGGATTTAGAACATTTGTAGAATTACAGCACAATCTGTTTATGTGAAAAGCGGATCAAAGCATCCCTGATCATACTAAGATGGTTTTTTCATCGATCCACAAGGATTTATTACAAACTACTACAATCCAGTACGAACCATAGTAGAACTCCAATACACTTGTAATGCATGGTGAATACTTTGAACATTTCACACTGTGTGTAGAATATAGTACATGCAATACTGTCCTCTGGTGGACATAACAGAACCGCCACTAGGTGTCACTGTAGAATGGAACAAATAAAACATTCAATATGGCTTCCTACTGCTAGACATGCTGTTGAGTCATTTTGTCTCATATTTGTACTTATGTAGCCTTCCCCCGGACATTACATGGTGTCAGAAGCGGTCAACTAGTTCAGTAAGAACCCAGGGAAGATGGCTACACATGGATTGAAAGCCCCAGGTCCCCTGAAGTTGGAGGGGGATGCTGTGAACTGGAAGGAGTTCAAGAGAGCATGGGGATTCTACAGCAAGGCAAGTGGAGTGAGTGGGAAAACTGAAGACATACAATGTGCCACATTTCTCCACTGTGCTGGGGTAGCAGCACAAACTGTATTTGAAACATGGACAATGCCTGATGCTGAAAAGGACAAAATTGAGCCACTCATTGCCAGATATGAGAGGTATTGTGAACCACACCGGAATATTACCATGTTAAGGTACAAGTTTAATATCAGAGTGCAGAATCCAGCAGAATCAATTGATTCTTTCATCACAGATCTCCGCTCCCTCATGAGAGACTGTGAGTATGGGACACTGGCGGATGAGCTATTGAGGGATAGGATTGTAGTTGGAGTAAACAACGACAAACTCCGGGACAAACTTTTCCAAACTGAAGTGTTAACTTTACAAAGGGCCATTACAACTTGCCAAATATTCGAGGTTTCCCAAAAGGAAATGGCAACATTGAAGGCAAGTCCTGACGTAGACTTTGTAAAGCAGAAAACGGACAGATATGACAAAGGAGGTCAGAAAAGCCAGGGAAAGAAGCCCACAACACACATCAAATGTGTATTCTGCACGTATAATCATGCAAAAGGTGCCTGTCCCGCATACAGTAGAAAGTGCACAGCATGCGGGAAGCAGGGCCACTTCCAGAAATCTGAGAAATGCCGGAAGAAAGGAAAAAAGAAGATGTCAGTCGGAGAAGTGTCAGAGAACTATGGTGACAATGGTGCATGTGGGTATACACCACCATATGAAGACTTGTTCATTGGAGATTTGAATATAGATACTGTATATTCAAGGCCTCAGGAGTCATGGCTAGAGGAAATAGGTCTCAATGGTACCAAAGTTGTGGTAAAACTTGACTCAGGGGCTCAGGCTAACATATTACCTGTTGACATATTCAACACATTGCCAAACAAAAACTTGACTCAGTCTAAGGTAGGACTATCAGGGTTCACAGGAGATGTTGTGAAACCAATAGGGGAATCTGACATATTGATCAAACTGTCAAATGGGGTCACTACTAGGGCTAGGTTTCATGTGGTTGAGAAGGGTCGCCCCCTACTTTGCAAAAACCTCTGTGAGCAGTTGGGGTTAATCAAGAGAATTCCAACTGAGAATGCCCAGATACAGGTAGTAACCAGAAAACCCATTAATGGTCCAGCTACAACTGAACCATTAAAGCCAAAGTCAGACCCGTCCGAGGTTAGTCCGTCCCAAGTTGGTCCGTCC
The DNA here is from genome assembly GCA_949316495.1 of Amphiduros pacificus. Taxonomy (NCBI): domain Eukaryota; kingdom Metazoa; phylum Annelida; class Polychaeta; order Phyllodocida; family Hesionidae; genus Amphiduros; species Amphiduros pacificus. The sequence goes on along the minus strand of OX439012.1, from coordinate 28,626,707 downwards.
CAAGTTGGTCAGTCTTCAGTGAGTCAGTCAAAATCACGTCCGTCCATGTCTGGTCCGTCGGTAGTCCCGTCGTACAGTAGGCATGCGAAACCGTATGAAGGTCAAGGTCAAGGTCAACAAGTGGAGCACAAGCCCAGTGCGCGTGCTATGGCGCTGATTAAAAAATACAAACACTTGTTTGAGGGACTTGGTCTTATGAAAGGTCGTGAATACGATATCAAGTTGAAACCTGATTACATTGCGGTACAGAAACCGGCAAGAACTATTCCGCACAAAATCAGAGATGAGGTAAAAGCCGAGTTAGACCGGATGGAAAAGTTGGGCGTGATCGCGAAAGTGAATGAACCGACTGAATGGGTGAACGTGATGACGACCGCTAGAAAATCGAGTGGTGCGATTCGAATATGTTTGGATCCCAAGGATCTGAATGCCGCCATCATGCGACAACACTACCCGATGAAAACGATTGAGGAAGCGGTAGCTGACATACCTGACGCAAAGGTATTCAGTGTGGTAGATGCCACAAGTGGCTACTGGCAGTTGCGATTGTCAGACAAGAGCTCCTACTACACCACGTTCAATAGTCCGTTCGGGCGTTATCGCTATCTTCGCTTACCTTTTGGCATTTCGAGCGCTTCCGAGGTTTGGCAGGAGGTGATGGAAACCGAGTTCGGTGATTTGCCAGGTACGAAGATCATCGTGGATGATTTCCTGCTCGCTGGTCGAGACGATCCTCAGCACGATGACTACCTGGAGGCTCTGTTCATCCGAGCAGACGATCGTGGAATACGATTCAATCGACCAAAGTGCAAGTTCGGCACAAATCAAGCAAATTATGTAGGTCACACATTGACTGAGCATGGATTGGAGCCCAATCCAGATCGAGTGCGCGCAATCACGAAAATGCCTCATCCAAGCAACAAGGATGAACTCGAAACTTTTTTGGGCATGATTGCGTACGTGGGCAAATTTATTCCAAATCTGTCCTCGGTGACCGCTCCGCTTCGTGAACTCAAAGAAGCTGGAGTTGCATGGAACTGGGAGCCGAAGCATGAACAGGCAGTTTTCGAGCTGAAACGTCTTGTGACCAACCACCCTGTGTTGAGATTCTATGACAAAGACAAACCAGTGGTCTTGGCCACAGATGCGTCCAATCAAGGGTTGGGAGCTGTGATCCTTCAAGAAGGCCGACCGGTATCTTTCTCGTCTCGATGTCTGACTGCTGCCGAGAAAAATTATGCGACAATCGAGAAGGAAATGTGTGCGATTTTGCATGGATGCACAAAATTCCATGACTATCTGTACGGTCACAGCACAACTGTGGAAACTGACCACAAACCACTGATTGGCATATTTGCGAAGGACATGAACAAGTTGAGTCCGAGACTAGAGCGCATGCGTATGAAGCTCTACAGATACGATCTGAATCTGGTATGGCGCCCAGGTAAGGAGATGGGTTTACCAGATGCGCTGAGTCGTGCCGTGCTGGACGATCCACCCCTGGAGGGTGAGCTTGATCAGGAAGAGATCAATTTGGTGACACAGTTGCCGATGACGTCAGAGAAGCTGACCGAATTCTGAGAAGCGACAGCATCTGACCCGATCCTGCAGTTGCTGCAAAACACAGTGCTGCGAGGGTGGCCGGAGGACAAACACAGTGTGCCTCCTGAGTTACACCCATACTACAACTTCAGACATGAAATAGTGTATTGTGATGGTTTGTTATTTCGGGACAACCAGATCATAGTGCCGAGAAGCCTTCAGCGCGAGATGCTGAACCGGATACATGAGTCGCATCAGGGTATCGTGAAGTCGAAACGCCGTGCGAGAGCGGTACTGTTTTGGCCAGGTATGGGCAAGCAAGTTGAGGACATGGTGTCCCAGTGCCCTGTGTGTCAGCAATGCCGGAAGGCAATGCCAGCTGAGCCATTGATCAGTCATGAGATTCCGGATCGACCATGGGCAAAGATTGCCATGGATTTGTTTCAGTACAGTGGTCCATCATATTTGATCATGGTAGACTATTATTCCAAATTCCCAGAAGTTCTGCTGTTGCCTGATCAGAAAGGTCCCACCATTGTATTGGCATGCAAAGATGTGTTTGCCAGAGCTGGTACACCAGACCAAGTTGTTTCTGACAATGGGACACAGTTTACTGGTGAGCAATTTCAGAAATTTTCAAAAGAATGGGAGTTTGAACTGGTGACCAGTAGTCCGGGGTTTGCTCAGTCCAATGGGCAAATTGAAAAGACTGTACAAACAGTAAAAAATCTGTTGAAAAAAGCAGAAATGGCTGGAACAGATCCATATCAAGCTCTGCTTGAATACCGGAATACGCCTTTAGATGGTACTGATGGGTATTCTCCCAGCGAGATGCTCAACAGTAGACTGCTGAAGTCGCGCATTCCTACAAATGTGCATTTGTTGAAACCACACCTTGTACCCCCCATGCAGAAATATCTCAAAGCCCGCCAGAAAAAACAAAAGTATTACCATGACAAAAAGGCAGGCAAGGAGCGACCCGATATGGACAAAGGGGAAAAGGCGAGATTCAAAAATCCTCATGGGAAATGGGAATATGGGGAAATTCAAAAGCAGGCAGAATTTCCTAGGTCATACCTTGTTCAAAATGAGGCAGGCAAGGAATATCGCAGAAATCGCAGACATCTGTTCCCAACTAAGGAGTTAGGACCACCACCCCCTATGGCAGAGAAATTTAATGGTCCACCCTTGGTACAGACTCGCCCCACTGGAGTTGGTTTTGGTAGTATCAGTAGGGTACCTCAAATGCCAGAACCAAATGTTCAGCCTGATACCACAGCTGGTCTGGAGGTATCAAAGCCTGTTACAAGCCCAGTGTTGCCTATTACAAGCAAAGGTTCAGATGTGAATGTATCAAACCCAGTAACACCCAAGCATGTAACCACAAGGTCAGGGAGACAAGTAAAAGCTCCTGTGAGACTTGATTTGTAAGCATATGATATTGTCATAACTTGAGATATTACACAAGTATTGTATTAGTTGAGTAGTTATTAGTATATTCTTATATCACATGTGCTCATTGTATGTAACAATGTATATTGTTTCTTGCTGACAATTTTAAATGTGTATTGATGACATTGTGGACAAATGATAACTAGCCAGACATAGTTTATCATAAAGTTTGTCATATTGTTAATGGTAACTAGCAAGTCATAGTTCACTATTCAATATGTGTATTATCAACATTGAATTACATGTATAATGGTTTGATTATAAATGTAACTGTTAGTTATGGATGACTATTGTGTCTAAAAAAGTGTATTGTCATGAGCGTATGAGTGACCCGGGTGTGTGCATGTTAAATGTAATTTTTTGTGTATTGAAAATTTGAAAATGACTATGTAAAATTTCATGTAAGGTTTAAAGTGAAATTTAAATTACTTCTGTCAACTAAAGAAAGGGACATTAGTTAAAGGGGGAGATGTAGAATATAGTACATGCAATACTGTCCTCTGGTGGACATAACAGAACCGCCACTAGGTGTCACTGTAGAATGGAACAAATAAAACATTCAATATGGCTTCCTACTGCTAGACATGCTGTTGAGTCATTTTGTCTCATATTTGTACTTATGTAGCCTTCCCCCGGACATTACACTGTGGCGAAATTGCAAGAAATAAAAAAATAAAAAACAGCCAGGTCATTTTTTGTCGTCATGCAGTTTGTCTTACATCTTCAGTGGTATTTGTGGTTCTTAATTGTTCTTGATAGATCGTCTGGTGCTCAATAAGGCCATTGTAATATTTGGAACGGCCGTTAGTAAGACGTATCATGTTTATGTGGCAATGCAAAAGAATCATCCCTAGTTACTCTTCAAAAGGCCACGAGCCATGGCGCAGTTGGTGAGAGTGCCACCTTATTATTGGTGATCCAAAGGTCGTGGGTTCGATCATTAGATATTAGATAATAATGGGGACCACGGGCCGGGGCGTAGTTGGTTTGAGCGCCAGCTTATTAGCGCCAGTTCCTCTGTGGTGATCCAAAGGTCTTGGGTTCAAACCCCAGCCATGCCAAGATTGAACTCATGATACAATTTCCCATATGAGCTGAGGCCCGTGCCTAAAGGGTTAACCTGTTGTCCTTGTAAATCTCTGACTGGTTTCGACCTGCGACATAACAATTCAGTGGGGAAGCACTATATCTTCTACAAGTAGGTCTCATCACGAAATGACTGAAATAATGTTGAAAGTGATGTAAAACCCCTAACAAACAAATTACTTTTCGAAAAGAGTAGGGCATCGATCCCTTACCCCGGTGACATACCAATATCTCACCAGATATCACCTAAATGTAGCCAAAAACAAATCAAATTTAATCCAAATCCACACTTTGTCACTATTCGAGAATATCTTCACATATGCCGCAGAATCCTCATTGAACTGTTTATCAATGAGTCACCTTGGCATTACTTCAAATCTCTTTAAGAAATGATAGATTATGTTGACAGTATATATCTGATATCTTGTTTCAGTTGAATTATAAGTTCAGCACTTTTGTCTTTATCAATATATCGTTGACATTAAGGCTAACCTCCCAAAGGTACATGTTTATTTTCATGTGATATGTTATGTAAGTAGGCAATCAATGGTTCAGGTTCCATGCCACATATTCGGCTGCACTGTGCCGATAAACAACAAAGATACTAATGTTTGCCACACACGAGATTGTGTGTGGTCCATATAGATGATGTGATTTTCTCTTTGATGGCAAAACATTTACACAACACTTTTAACACTCAGTGACTATTAACACTCAGTGGTCATTGATTTCTGTGGAAGCTTTGGAGTTGAACCTAGAATTAGGTACAGATTTCAACTATCATTGAAATATTGATGAAGAAGCTTAAGAGAAAATATATAGGGTTACATAAGTGGTCCTGGTATTGATGGCACAGACACCATGTTTGCTACCTGTCTGTTGGCAACATCGCCTTGGTGCGACCTGATAAAGATTGTCACCCGATATCTGCCTCATTGAGAAAGGAAGGGCCAGGAAATACAATGACATAAAATAACATCGAGCTAGAAATTACATCAAAACAACTTCATCTTTCAAAGTTTAATGGACAGACCATTCAGGTTATTGCATTCGCTGCATTCATTTTGCTGTTTATATATATATATATATATATAAATATAAATATATATATATATATATGAAATTATTTTATATACCTCACAAATGTAACGTTCATATCAATGGCGTTAATGCCATTATCCACCACCAGGGCACTAATTACTACCTGTGACATTAGATGTCAGTGATTTATATAGTTATAGCCATAATAGACAAAAGAGTTCCAAAAGGCCCTGTACAAGTTACTTATATAACTGTGACTAAGCAGCTGCACTATGAAGAGTGGGGTATTATATATGCCTCACAGTAGGTCAATGCCCCACAAGACAGGTCTTAAAAACTCCATATCTGATACAATCTCTTTCTATATATATATATATATATATATATATATATATATATATATATATATATATATATATATATATGATTCTATAATTTATATATCTATAATTTATATACATACATATATACATACACACACACACACGTTGGAGTAAAGTGTGCATATGAGGACAACACATCCTCAATAAGAAATAACTAACTCCATGGCCACTGAAAATAAGTCACTGCATTTGAAAACCAGTTGTAGGACACTTTATGGAATAAGAACTACCTTATGAGCAGATTTCCACATTCTGGAATAGCCCAGTAATTTAATAATAATAATAATAATAATAATAATAATAATAATAATAATAATAATAATAATAATAATAATAATAATAATATTAATAATAATAATAATAATAATAATAATAATAATAATAATAATAATAATAATAATAATAATAATAATAATAATAATAATAATAATAATAATAATAATAATAATAATAATAATAATAATAATAATAATAATAATAATAATAATAATAATAATAATAATAATAATAATAATAATAATAATAATAATAATTTTGTATCATTTGTATAGCGCCATATCAGGCTAGGTCTGCTCATGGCGCTGTTGCAGATGATGTTTCCTATAAAGATATGTCTTTAGTGTTTTCTACTGTTTTACAGTTTTTCACTTCACGGGGCAGGGCATTCCAATTTTTTTGCTGCATATACCATAAAAGCCCTACCACCGTATGATTTCATATTCGTCATGGTGACCGTATATTCATTTTTCTCATTGGATCTGAGACCAAGGCTAGATTTTTTATTAGTTAATAGCTGAGATAGATATTGTGGGGCAAAGCCATTTTGCACCTTCCAGGTCAATAATGATATTGTTTCCTTACTCGAGATTGTACTTCATAAATGAGCAGCTGATGTGTTTTCCCCTACATCTGGGACAAAAAATTGTACATTTGTATAATCTGCAACCATTTTTTTTTATTTTACCATTGTTCTCCGCCCTTTCTTCATCTAACTTTTCTGATAAAACTGCAATGTTCACTTCTTTAATGTTCAATTCATCTTTTAACTCATCACATTTTAGCGTAGAAAATTGTAACTCCCCAAGAGCATGATTCAGCCTTGCCTTATAATCATTTAGTCTATTTCTCAAATTTAAGATATCTCATTAAGCAGTATCCATTTTTCAATGATTTATTACTTCCTGTCTAATGTTAAAATAGACATTTCATAAATAAATGGCTGTTCCACCGGTTGCAACATAATATTGAGAAAAAAATCCATTTGTGTCAAATAGCACATTATCATAAGGCTATTACTGTTGATGATGGCTATATAACATGCTGCTCACAGACAGGTGAATTACATCAGCGTTCAAGCACTATGACAAACCTTTGATATTCTGTTTAAATATATTCAAGAATTGGTTTTGCAGCTATTTACACATTATAAGAATTCAGAAGAACCTCATCCATTCGCCAAGAGAGCGTCACACTCGTCATTTGGGTTAGTGTATCACTTAAGAAACTATTTATTCATTACATTTCCTGTTTACCGCAATGGCTTTGGAGAATACAAGTCAGCATGGTAGCAGTGTTGCCTCCACCACAGAGGAAAATAGTCACACCAGCATCGCCAGTTATATCATCATCTATGGCAGACCCTTTGTCTGGGTCATTGGTACCATTGGTAATCTTCTGTCATTTATTGTCTTCTCAAGAAAGACCATGAGGAAAACATTAACGGGATTTCTCTTTCAATGGTTGGCAATTTTTGATCTCATTGTTGTTCAAGAGCATGGCCAGTCTTTTTTTGTCTTTGGCGGAATAGATCTGTTTGCTTTGTCAGATTGGTCGTGCCGGATCGTGTACTGGTTTCTGACATCGGCTAAGTTCGTAGCGGTTTGGCTTCTAGTCGCCGTGGGAGTAGAGCGCCTAGTCGGTGTTCTCCTGCCGCATAAAGCCAAAGTTCTATGTACCATTAACAAAGGCAAATGTTACATCTCACTCATATCAGTCATGTCACTGACCATCTGCTCTCCATATCTCTTATCTCTGATCACTCTGGGATATTATGAACCGGCTTTAAACAGATATGTCTTCTATTGCATAACCATCTGGGAGGGTGACCGCATTCTGATAGACTTCTTGCAGAACGTGCGGCCCATGGTAGAATTTGCGGTCTATTCGGCAGTTCCGTGGCTCATAGTCTTCTGTATTAACGTGATCATCATTATCCAGCTCATCCACCTCCAGCGTAGACGGGAGAGGATGAAAGCTGGCGGTTCAGAGGCTTCAAACTCGGGACCCTCCAGTCTCACCATCATGCTCATAGCAGTATCAGTGGCCTTTGTTTTCCTCACGACACCGCTCTGTTTGAACAGCATTCTGGAGACAGCTGCCAAGGTGTGGTCTCATGAACTCTGGGCGGTGGGGGTTCTACTACAGGGGCTTCAACACTCTGTCAACTTCTTTCTTTATTGTTTGTCTGGGAATAAATTCAGGCAAGAGCTCAAAGCAGCCTTTCACTGTTCTTGAAATGTCAACAAAATGTTTTTTTTTGGGACAACGAAAACACTCTTATCATTTATTTTTCAGTTTTCAGTGATGCACTGACATTGCCAGTGACAATGCCTGCTTCGATAGCAAAGAAAAATATACATATATATTATTGTTATAGTGCTCTCGCATTTTCTGTAGCTATGGATCAAATTCTCATATCATATAAAGGTATGTATAACACTAACCTTTTAATATTAAAGTGTTAATGTGCTGCTAAGAACAAATTCATTCATTAATTAATGCTACTAACCTCAAAGTAAATTTGACAAAAATGAGGGGAAATTTAAAATATATCTTATCATGTTTACATGACAAAGGAACTTAATTACAAACTAGACAAATTAAAAAAAAATCGTGACATGAACTTATTTGTTCGATTTAAGATAAGGTAATATTCTATCAGTAAAAATTGCTTTACCAAATTTTGAAATGCTGAAGTTATTTTATGAAACGGCGCATTGCAACTATAGTATACGATTGCCGAATTTATACATTTTTTTTCTATTTCAGCGTAATTCATTCAAGGGCCAATGAAGTTGTTTTGATCAGGATTGCGATTTTGATGTTATGCTTTATGGGTGCATAACAAACAATTTTTCTTTATCACTCTTGCATTTTTCTAACACAAAATATCTGTCTTTCTGGTAGAATTTGTTGCAGTAATTATAATGTAGAACAAAGAATAAAACCTTGGCATAATTCAAACATGCTCCAAATAAGAACAGATGCATTGAATAGATTTATAGCACACTCCAGACAAGAACAGATGCATTGAATAGATTTATAGCACACTCCAGACAGGAACAAATGCCACTAAACATATTTACAGCACACTCCAGACATCAGGTGCAGACCGCTGCAGAGATTTACAAGGTTTTTTGGTGCCCTTCAATCACATCCACAGCTGAAATTTATCGACTTTCTCACCACTCTATAATTCTTTTAAATATTACCACATAAATATTATATTTTTATAGTATTATGTGCATTTATTGTTTTGGTGAAAGCCTTTGGAAATCTAAAGCTTGAGTTTTACAGTAATTTCCGAATCACCATTACAACTTCACTGGAATCTTGTTAAATACACAAGTTTCTAGGTATTGTTAGTTTTGAGGTAAAATGTCTAATTGTTTAAATATTTTCTGTGAGAGTGTTTGTTGCTAAAATATTAATAAACATGTTTTAAACTCCTGTTTCCACCAGCTTGTTGCCATCTCTTTAACTCACCGGTCCATTCACTGAGTATCTTTGGGGTATTGAAAAAAAGGAAACCCCAAATTTATAAAGATCTAGTTAATTATATGTCTCTATATTCAAAGTGATATGGAAGCATTATTTTATACTGTAAATACATTCATATCGGTTTAATATAGAACTAAACTAAATAAAACATACAAAAATACTATTGTATTTACGTCTGCAAGAATTATTAGTGACAAATCTTAACTACCATATCTATTGTCCAAAAAATAAGATTTTATAATTTCGGTATTACACCACTTTCAACATGTTTCAGTTATTTCATGATGAGACCTGCTTGTAGCCTATATAATGCTGCCTCACTGAATTGTCATGACTCAGGCCTTTGACTCATGACATTTCAACCAGTCACAGATTTACAAGAATATCGGGTTAATCCTTCAGGCACCGGCCTCAGCTCTTATGCGAAATTGTAATATGAAAGCAGCCTGGTCTCGTCATGGCCAGGAATCCAACCCACAACTTTGAATCATCAAATAACTGGTGCTCAGAAGCTTGTGCTCTAACCAACTGTGGCACTGTCCATGACTCCCATATAATAAGGAAAAATTTGAAAAATGAAATATTAATGATCACACATTTCAACTTTGTGTTGCTTTGTAATATAGTTGTCACGCAATATATCTGAACATATATCAGCATTTAGATAACGTTTCTATCCTTTTTACCGTTATTGTTCATAGTTATCCATGTACTGTTGAGAAACCATCAATTTGTGCAATCAATATTACATAGATAGTAATTGCTATGGGGCTGGGCAATTTCATTTCATTTTAAATATAAATATCGAAAGTATCTATTTAATCAATTTCATATTATCCCAGGTGAGAGATGTCATTGACACCTGTCCAAATGTCTAGATTTTACTCGATTTGATTTTGATTTGATTTGATTTTTTGGCCGCTCCACTTTTGTCTCGTGGGCACTCAGAGCCTACACAGCGTGGCTACCCGACTAGAGAGGAGATCCAATACGCGCAACCTCCAATCTGTGAGTATTGTGTCACACCCTGGTAACAACTGCGCACTTTCCTGCTTGCATATCACTCTCAGTGTCTCCACCTGGTGTGACCCACACTCACTTAACATGACCTACATTCATTCTGATATAACCTACATTCATTCTGATATAACTTGCATATCACTCTCGGTGTTGATCCACACTCACTTGACATGACCTACTCATCACATTCATTCTGATATTACAGCTGAGCACATGTCTTACTTGTCATTTGATTATAGTGTATATAATATGGCCACTGATAATTTGTGCACATGAAATACTATTCCCTTGAATTCAATACTAGATAGAATTGATCCAAACCTCCCTCAGCGAGAAGTGACTGTAAAGTCATCCTGTTTGCCATGAAATATAACTGTAACAGTGGAAGACGGAAGTAAGATAAAACATTATGGCTGCATAGTGTATGGACCAGATTGTCAGTCAAATATATATATGATAAATCCTTTTCAAAACCAAAGATTGAGACATTGTCTTGGTGCCTTTCACTTTTAACCTGTGGAAGGTTTTGCTGTGGAAGCAGATGAGTTACCACTTACACTCAGACATGAAAAGCTAACTCTTCAATATACAACAAAGATAGTATGTTCTGGGAATCCAGTTTGATATTACTTTTCACCCTACGTATATTGGTCTTTTCCGATAAACCAAACACTATCCCAACTGTTGGCATTAGTGTTAAAGAATTATTGACAGCTTTAAAATTTAAACCCGATCAAATTGCAAAATTTCAGTTTCGAGAGGCTCTAACTCGAATACAACCTTAATATTAAATTGTCACTTGCAGAGAAGAATTAATCAGACCCTTCCATCATTTGTCTCAATCCATATATATGAATTCATTAAGGTTTATGCCATTAAAGACCTCTTTGAAGCCCTTACCAATGTTTGGAGACTGACCACCTATCTGCTAGGTTTGTTTGGGGTTTTACATCACTTTCAACATTATTTCAGTCATTTCGTGATGAGACCTACTTGTAGCAGATATAGTCGCAGGTCCTTGACGCAGGTCGCAGGTCCTTGACATGACAACTCAAGATATATCAAACAACTAAGTGTAAGAAAGTCAAATACAAACTTCCAAATAAAACATTACTCATCTTCATGTATTCAAAATTGGCAAACATGACCTGATTCAAGTCACATCGCACAATACAGATCCGGGTCAAAATGTAATATGATTAACCTACGTTACAGATGCGTTGTTGTCTGTCAGACTGGTAAAAGCAAGCAAAGCATATGATTGGGAACATAAACATAACATGAATTGGTTATAGAAAAGTCAAAGCCATTTTATTTAAAATTAAACTGTTATTTGGCAGTTTCAAAATTATTTGATATTCATGAAGTCTGCCTGAAAAAAAAAAAAAAAAAAAAAAAAAACATTTGGTTTAAGTCCAGCTCATATGAAAATATGCCATGGTGAATGTGTACTTTTTGCATTTAAAAGACTATTTCATATTTTTCCATTAGGAAAAAACATGTAAGGATCAATTGAAACATTTCAACAATTTGTTAGGTGGAATTGGAAAGTTGTTTTTGTATAGGTTTATGCAGTGGCCTCAAATTTCTGTCACGTGACATTTGCAAACTTTTGCAAACTTAGAAAATATAAAAGACGATGACTTTATATAGAAAACAAAGATGAAATCTTCATATTTGGAGGATCACGTGATCGATATGCACACAAGAGCAAATTTAAACAATCAGATTACCATGGAGATTTGTGTTTCAACTCAAGCCATATTGGCAACAGAATCAGCGATAAAAGGTTTTGCAGTTATTACACCATCTGTGCCATGTGCGATGCCAATGGTGTCTGATAAAAGTCAATATGTGATAAGTGAATAATTGTCCATAAAATGTTATGATAGAAATACAAATTTGTGGAAGTCTGTGAGTCTGTGGATCCGGATCAAGTCTGTGTTTTGGCATTTACAAAATCAGCATAATATGGCTGTCTGCCTTATTCTGGATTTGTTCCTTCCATTATCATTTTACAATTATATTGGAGAAAATAACATTGTATAAAGTTTACCACACTATTAAACATACAAAGTGTTTATCTTTCAGATTAGTAAACATCTAAACAGGATGTCATAGTAATTGTTTAAATATTGATTAAACACAAGTTATCTACATGCTCTCCAACCAGGAATTAATTCATATTTACAGTTTCATTTTTAAGGTCCTGCTAACTGTTAGAATCAAATAGGTTAACATTAGAAAGCTTTCAGATAAAATATCTCAATTGATATTTCTAGTTTAGTTCTTCGTGTATCATGAATATGACACAGTGAAATATTGAATATGACACAGTGAATTATTGGATTTGACACAGTGAAATATTGGATATGACACAGTGAAATATTGGATATGACACATTGAAATATTAATATGAGCTACTCCAATAACAAAACAATACCTGTGTACGGGTTACCCGGGAAGAATTTCTATGTTCTTCATATCACAGCATTGTGCAGTCTTATAATCAGTTTAGGATTCAGTTCTATGGTTTTATTGAACATTTTTAAAAATCAAACAACCTTGAACATAACCAAAAGACCAATTGGAGAAAGACTGGTATTTTATCTTGCAATATGTGACTTTGGGTTTAGTATATGTCACATGCTGGACCATGGATACATGTTATTAACTCTGGATATTCCATCCAAAACAGTGTGCAGTCTATTTGCCTGGGGCATTTTAGTGTTTATATTTGCCCAGACTGTCGTTGTATTGTTTACCGCCATCAATGCTGTCAGTTTAGTTGCGATGAACTACAAGATTCATCTGGGGTGCTGGGATTTCCGTCTGCATGTTGTGTCCTTTGGAATTCCAATGGCTGGAATAGGATTTCTTGGAATCCAAGGATATCTTGGTTCAAATGGAATGTGGTCAGTATGGAATCAGTTGAACTGCATGAAGATTTCTTTTTCACCTACAAAACTTGCACATAAAATCCTTCATATATTTTGCTTGTAAACTCACATAGATCAATACAATTTTGATCTAATAGTATTCCAAATGCTTGGCAGGCCTAAACAGAGTACATCAGGTATTACGCCCTTAAGAGATGTTGATACAATATACAACTAACCTACATCAACTATGTTTTAGTGATTTAACAGTTTGGCTGCAGCTATCATAAACATTTTTGACGCTAACACAATACGGGCGAATACTTTATCTTAACTTTTCACATTCCCTATGATCGAAACCAGTGTTGGTCCAACGAAATATTGAGGCTCCTCGCCTTTTAATATATGCAAATATAATTTTTTGTAACTTGCAAGTTAGTTTAGAAACTGATTTGAAATGTAATATTTTGATAAACCATCTATTTGAAAGTTTTAAATGTTACAATCCCTCAAACATTTTAAAGTTTCTGACAATGTTGTCTTGGTTTTCAGGTGCGTGTTTGATATTTCAGAGGACATCAACATTTACTTGTACAATATGACAGCCATAGTCATAGATATATCTTTACTAATAAATTCAGCGTGTTACATAACTATATGGTACAAGATTCACAGAGTCGGAATAAACACTGGTTCTGAAAGGTACAGATTCACACGTACAGCACGTATAATGGTGATATTTGTGGTTGCCTATCTAGTGCAATGGGTCTGGTTGTCACTATATAGTACATGGCTTATTGCAGAAGAACCACCCTTTGTCATCATAATTCTTGCAGTTCTCTTCTGCAATCAAGGAGGAACTTTCAATTTTTTAGCTTATACCTATTTACGCAAAAGATATCTGGATGGAGACTAGGTAGCAGTCGCAATAATTTTAGGTATTTCATTTCTTTGTGCTTTGGCAAACACTAGTGCTGATCCAATGTATTCTGACATCAAACAAGGTCCATATTAAGGAGGCTTTATAAAATATTATAAAGCAGGTTAGAAGGGAAGAGCGGGTCAGACAGACCAATTGCCCCGCACTGGTGTCACATGTCACCAGGGGATCCACCCAGGGGGAGATATAAAGGAGACCTGAGGGTCCCCCCCAGTCTAGCCAGAAGCAGTGAAGGGAAGCTTATGTAATATGATCAACTATATAATTATGTACTGTACTGTACATCTTGTCTTAATAATATGTGTAACTATTTATTGTGTAAAATATTAATATGTACAATGTTAATTGTAAGTGTTTAATGATGGTATAATGTAATATGATTAATAGTAAATTGGCCGCAATGGTAGAAACAGATTTATTTGTAAAATCGAAATAAATCACTTTTGTCCAATTTACATATGTAGTGGCGTCTCCTTTTCTAATGTTGGTTACATTGCATTCTTTTAAGATGTGGTTTGTTACGCAAACAGGGATACATCCTTTTTTAGGTATTATATCTTGGAGGTTTTGGGTTATTTTCCATGAAGGTATATTAAATGTATACTTGGAGGTAGAGTTGGCAAAACAAAAAGGCGGAAACTTCCCTTTATAATATCTACTCTGGACTCGTAGCTAACATACCTCACCACTGCAGAATGAGTATTGGAAATATTGCATCACATCTGTGAAAAGGAACTACATTTACTCCCAGTTGATACCAGAATTATAATCAAAATCCTCTTTGCAACCTGAAAGAGCATACCCGGTAGTCTGCCACAGCACTATCGTGATCGACTTTATGGGGACACCTCATACCTAAAAGTGTGCGGGACCTTGAGGTTCTTTGGGTGAAAAAATCACATTGAGTGAATCACTTTCGGGGAAAGGAGTTCTCTAATTATGGAACTACCTTTTGGAAGGTATTATGATAAGAAGTCTTAAAGGCTTAGAACATTTAAGATCAGAGACATACTTTCTGCAAGCGACATCAAAAGATGTTGGTGTCAGCACTAAAAAGCATCATCTTCTGTCGGCCATAAAGGATACCATCTGGTAACAGCACTGAAATGATACAGTCTGGAACAAAAGACAGAATTAACAGGATCCGCACATTGATCAAGGTTAAATCAGGGTTAAGCATTGAAATAGACACCAAAGTATTGTATCACCAAGGTAAATACCGATCGATTTAATAAACCCAAGTTGTATCTTAACAATGTCACCGAAATGTGTTTCGGCAATTTGCCAGCTACATATGATCTATCTGCACAAATGAAACAAAATTGTCAATATGATGGTGTAAAGAATACATAATATTATATGATCAAAATAAAAATAATAAGAGAAATAGTCAAGAGCTTCATCAATCTATCAAGTCATTTTATGAAGGGTGCTATTCAGTAAGGTGAAATTTGAAGATATAGTATAGATTTAGATTAATGACCATATTATTCTGTGGAATTCCAATTAATGCAAATAGATAAAAAGAAGCCGAGATCTTCATATTTCTGTTTTAAAGCGAATACAATCTCACTTCGATATCTGTAGTAATGAGCATTATATTCAGTCCTCTTACTTCAATGCCTGTAGCAGGACACCGTTAACCTTACTCTATTGCTTGTAGTAAAGATATATCAGAAACCTTACTCCCATATTAGACAGTCAGTAACCTTACTAATTGTAATAGGCAGAATATATGTAACATACTGTAGTGCCTATTATGAAGAGCATTATATCAGTAATCTTCAATGCCTGTAGTGAGGTGCATAATATATGTTATCTTATTTCAATGTCTGAAACCATAATATCAGTAAACTTACTCTATTGCCTGAAGTAAAATGTAGAATATCACTAACCTTACTCTATTGCCTGAAGTAAAAAGTAGAATATCACTAACCTTATTCTATTGCCTGATATAAAAAGTAGAATATCACTAACCTTACTCTATTGCCTGAAGTAAAAAGTAGAATATCACTCACCTTACTCTATTGCTTGAAGTAAAAAGTAGAATATCACTAACCTTACT
This sequence comes from Amphiduros pacificus, assembly GCA_949316495.1. Classification (NCBI taxonomy): domain Eukaryota; kingdom Metazoa; phylum Annelida; class Polychaeta; order Phyllodocida; family Hesionidae; genus Amphiduros; species Amphiduros pacificus. The sequence goes on along the minus strand of OX439012.1, from coordinate 28,610,519 downwards.
CTATTGCCTGAAGTAAAAATTAGAATATCGCTAACCTTACTCTATTGCCTGAAGTAAAAAGTAGAATATCACGAACCTTATTCTATTGCCTGAAGTAAAAAGTAGAATATCACTAACCTTACTCTATTGGCTGAAGTAAAAAGTAGAATATCACTAACCTTACTCTATTTCCTGAAGTAAAAAGTAGAAATATCACTAAACTTACTCTATTGCCTGAAGTAAAAAGTAGAATATCACTAACCTTACTCTATTGCCTGAAGTAAAAATTAGAATATCACTCACCTTATTATATTGCCTGAAGTAAAACGTAGAATATCACTCACCTTAATCTATTGCCTGAAGTAAAAAGTAGAATATCACTCACCTTAATCTATTGCCTGAAGTAAAACGTAGAATATCACTAACCTTACTCTATTGTCAATGTTTGTATTATTCTATGGTTTATTACACAAAATTTAAGAAACTTTAAAACTTGACAAAGAGCAAACTGCAATGTAAAGATTTATACCTAACAATTGCCATTGTTTTATTTCTAATTAGCTATTAGCATCTGGTAATTAACATTCTGTCAAGTTAATTCATAACGTTTATGAAAATAGTTTTAAAAGGGGAATCACGATCTTTCAGTGGACATAAATTCTACTACAAGGTTCTATTTTAATATTTACCAAATATTACACAAATATTAAGTGACAAATAGAAATCACATCTGTCAATTCCAGAGTGATTTAACCTTAATATTTGAGCTATATCTGGAAACATGTTTACCTATTACTTAAGTAATGTTTTTATCCTAAACCCATGCTTAAATATAATTTTATTTCTGATCAGTCATTCAAACCTCTGGCCCAATTCAATAATGGATACACCAGTTTCTTTGTTTTAAGAAATTTGACATTTGTGTCAAATATGTCAGACAAGTAGTGTGTACCTTTAAAATGTGAAAAATCTTTTTTGCTTGGGTTTAAATTATTACTGCATAATTGTTAAATCAACACATTTGAACAGATCAAATTTGCATTTCATAATTAGTAATAAAATGATGATTAATGGATTTTAGATATGTGCACACAACTATTAATTTGACAAGATCTAGCAATAATGATTAAAAGAGAGCTGCGAAAGGGAACTATAATTAGATAGTTATGAAATATTTTGTTCTTGGAATATTGTGTATGGTTTGTTTAACTTTAAAGGTAACAGTATGCCAATTTAATTATGACATACATTCTAGTACAGTACCTTTAGTTTCACCCAGGAAGAGTTGGTTTGTATACATTAAGTCTGATATATTTAGTTCCAAGAAAGCTTCATCAAATGTTGATTTTGTATCTTGGTATGTTGCAATGAAATTGTATTTAATACAAAATCACAAAAAAAGACTGAACAGAGGAGCCACTAAATACATTCCTACCTATTCAAAATCTGTTTCTCATGAATGTATTTTCAATGTATTTTTAAACCAAAAAACAGTGTTATCATTCACTATATCTGTAATTGAACTATTTTCTCTCAATATAACATTTGCAAATTTTGTTTCAAACTATCAAGTGAATTGTAGGTATACATCATATATCCGTATCACACAGTATGGAGGGAATCCTGATAGTCTTTTTTGTGGACATTTGCCAACATTTTCTTTATTTGTTAACTCAATTGCTACTATTTCAGGGGTTTGTTTCAACTCATCTCCAATACACTTTTTGGTACTCTATCAGGTTATAGATAAGGGCTATATCATTTCAACCGGTCATGGAGAACATTTCATGAGTGGCTTTCAAGACACATTCATGTATGTGTCTCTGAAGATTCATGTTTATCATTTTTTGGTTTCAGTTGAGAAACAAAAAAGGGCAATCATTACTATAATCAGAAACAGTGTACCCTCTGATAGATTAGCTATATATGATGGGCCAAGCAATCGAGTTTCTCAAATTAAAAATATTACCAAGTATGAAGAAATAAGTTGTTCCACTTTTCAATGCTATATTGTTATATATAATCCAGAACAATCAATTTACAAAATTGAATTAAAACAATGGGGGCTTAAGGAGAAATATATTACAAAAATAATCACACACAACATTCAATTGTATTTATCCTCAGGAAATCAGTCCACAAGCCATCAATCAGTGTTTCTAATCAAAGGTGATGGTTATCCAACTGTACAAAATATCAATTACCACACAAATCTACCTACAATATTTGACTGTCTATTTGGAGGGATTAGTATCATACATAATGCATATAATACAAGGGAGATTGTCTCCATTTGTGGAAACGAATTGTATGCCCACCTACCACACTATTTTCAGGTTGTAAGCAGCAATAATTCTGTACTTATAACTGTATATGGCTATCCAATTCATGGCTACATCTCCATGACCTTAAACATATTTATAGGCTATTGTCAAGGAATATTTATCAACCCTTTTACTATTCCTTTTATATTGCATTCATCTGTCATAGATGTACAAACCTCAATAACTGATTATGTTAATGATCCATCATCTCATGTGATCAATATCAAATACCATCAAAGCATGTGCTTTGCAGTGCAAATTTTACCAGTATATTCCAAGCAAGATAAAGACAATAAGGTGCAAAATATCAAATTAGTCATAGGAACATTGTTTGGCAGGGAATTGTATGGCAATGATATTTTGTATTACCACAATAGAGCTTGTGGTCTGCTCCATAACAATAGAGACTGCAATTCTATTGTCAAGCTCATCAAACCTTGGATTAAGGAGTATTTCATTGGAGGAATCTTTGTTTACGAAACTCATCCTATTTGCCCCCTGCACAATGATATAATTATTATAAAGATGACACATGTCAACTGTAAGTCAGAAGAACATCTCAAAAAGATAAAACATTCAAATATTTTACCAAACTTTGATATGTGTCGAAATTATATTTTTTACCTTTATGGCTATTTTGATGATCTAAAAGCAAATCCTAAAATGGCAACATTAGCATCTTTTGCTGAGTCTACTTTAACTTTATATTTGACAGGTCAAAGTAATTGTTCTGCAAATATCAGCATCAGATTCATACAATCATTATACAAACAAGGGTACATTATTCATTACAATGTCAGATTGAAGAAAGGAGAAAAGGTGTCATTCTATGTTATGCATGAATCTTTGATTGGACTCACCATTGAGAATCTACCAATATGTACATGTGAAATTATCTTTTTTATGACTAAGTACATTTACATATCGTCATTTCTCGCTCAAAAACTTACTTCAGTATTTGAACTCCCTAATTCACCCATACCAAAATTTGTTAACTTCAATAATAATTCCTATCAATATCACAAAATGAAGAAATATTTGCTATCATGGCATGAAGCTGAGGAACAGTGTTTGATGTTTGGAGCTCACCTGGTCAGTATTCACTCCGTGGATGAAATGACACATATCATGAGATTGATTCCACCATCACAACCTAAGTTGGCTACATACATCGGCCTAATAACTAAGGTATTTTACAATCTTAAATTCAATCAATATATTAAAATGTTCTGCTACTTAAGACAAAATGATCAGTGATGTAAATTGCCTTGCCTTTTTAAATCATTGCATAATAGTTATAAAACATAATCAATTGTTTTTTATGCATATGAAACAGGGAGAGCTAATCTTATTTGTTTGCATTTCAGGGTAGTTATATGTTTTGGACAGATGGAACACCCGTAAACTTTAACATGTGGCATAACTTTGCTTACAGATCTATCATTCTGTCCCAGATATCCATCAGTGATGCCATGTATTTAGAAAATGAATATTGTGAGCCTGAACCTTGTATAACAACAGACCTCAATAATCTTAAAAATATATGGAATGAGGCGAGGCAGACTCTGTACCCTGTCTATACTTCTGAATCACAATGTACCTTAATGCTTTCAATAAACAATAAAATGCCATTTTGGAATCAAATTCCATGTGACAGATCATTAATTAATCAATTTATATGTAAACATACATCTCATTATTTTTCAAACCAAATGATTAAGCAAATAATTTTATGCCCTAGAAAATGGATTGCTTTGGACAGATATTGCTATCAGATATTTACATCATTGGATAATAAGAGTCAAGACATGCAGCCTTTAAGTGACTGTTTTGGATTCCAAGATTTGACTCAACTTTCAGATAATCAATTACAAACATATGTCATGTTCAAATTGTTTAATTCAATGCAAATGATTAAACATCAATTGACCTCAAACCGATTTTCTGTTCACCCTGAAGCAACAATTTGCAAAGCAGAAGGGTTGATAATGAAAAACTGCAATAACGGTCAGTTCTCATGTAAAGATGGGTCATGCATATCCCAACTACTTGTTTGTGATGGCAGTTCTGATTGCTTGGATAGCTCTGATGAAAATGGATGCAAATGTTCCATAGGTGGCATCATAATTCATAATTCAACCTTTTGTCATTTTTCATGTGCAGAGGAGAATCAGTGTCAATGTGATAAATTATATTACCACAAGAATAAAGGTGGTTGTTACACATATACTCACCCCAAAGAACGCTTCTTTCAATTTACAAACATTGTGTATCAAAGTCTAAATCAGCACAGTTGTTTGAAGATATCTGTGCTACAAAATTTCTATAATGACATATTTCCTGATTGTGCTAATGGTTCAGATGAGCCTGAGTATATATCCATGCTGCTCGAAATCAACAGTACAAGGAAGATATTGTGTCCACCAAAACAATTGCCTTGTCTTGAAGGACATTCCAGGTGTTATGATGTTGACCAGAATTGTGTATATGATATTGACATAAATGGAAGGATGAAGCACTGTCGAAATGGTGGACATTTGAATAACTGTAAGCTGTTTCCTTGTAGCAACATGCACAAGTGCCTCTATTCTTATTGCATTCCATTCAGGCGTGTTTGTGATGGTGTGCAGGACTGTGAAATGGGTGATGATGAACAATTCTGTGAGACATATACCTGTACAGGGATGCTGAGATGTAAAGATTCAGGGATATGTCTTCATCCTATTGAGGTGTGTGATGGTTTTCCACATTGTCCATTTGGAGAGGATGAGATGCTCTGTGACATTCTGCCTTGTCCTGAGGATTGCTCATGTTTAGTAAGAGCTATTCACTGTGAAAACATATTTATGCCATCTCGTTTTGCAAGTAATTCTCTTGTATATCTTTCACTTATTAATATATATGGTCCTATAGATTTGAATTTTCTCCAGAATAGTTCAGTTGCTTTTCTGTATTTGTCAAAAAACAATCAGTCATTCTGTCAGTGGTACCAAATTATGTCCACATTACAATCCCTTTCTTTGGTTGACATTAGTTACAATTATATAAATCAGATATCTTATGACTGCATGACAGGCTTTCCCTTTGTAGTGTCCTTAAATATTTCTCATAATTTCATCAGATCCATTTCATCTAATATTTTTAGAAATAATCTAAATCTTGAGAGCTTGGATTTATCATTCAATGACCTTCATGTCTTGAAAGTGAATGTGTTTATGGGTCTCTCTAGTTTGCTTATCCTTGATATAAGTGGAAATAATTTTGAATTCATATATCCTGCTGCTTTTCTAACTATGCCTCTGCTGAGAAGTATATTTGTCAGTGATTACAGTGTTTGCTGTCAAACTGTATTCATTACTGAATGCATTATCCTCCACTCTGAATCACATCATTTTAATTCTTGTACACATTTGCTGGAAAATAAGAATTATACTTTTGCATCATTGTTAATGACTACACTATGTACTTTGTTAACTCTACTGGTTCTGTTGTTCAGAATTAAGTGTTATAGCTTGGGGACTGAACCTTACTTTATTATGCTTCTAACAAGTTCAGATTTATCATATTGTGTTTATTTGTGGATAATTTGTATTGCAGACTTAAATTATTGGGAACAATTTCAGATGTACTCATGGGAGTGGAGATCAAGTGCAATTTGTCATATAAGTGCATTATTATCATCTACAAGTATTATAATTTCATGTTTCACTGTTGTTATTATTACAGCTAATAGATATTATACAATAACCACATTAGAAAGAACCTTAAGATCAAAAAAGGTATATTCATTAATACTTGGAATTGGGTGGTGTGCCTTCATGATTTTAAATATATTTCTCATCACAATAAGCAAAATGAATAAGCCATTTTTTGTACAATCCACTGTTGTTTGCATGCCTTTTGTAAGAGTACCAAAGGATCTCACATGGTACAATTTGTCTCTTTCCTTTTCAATAGGTATTATATTATTTTTATCATCTGTTTACATATTTTTGTCATATTTGTTTATAATATTCTATGTAAGAGGAATTGATATCCAAATGAAATACCACAATAAAGGACGAGAAAACATAAAAAGGCTAATAAAATTGGTCTTTAATTTACTTTTTAGTATATTTCCACAAATTTTGATTTGGAATTTGTTTGGTTTTAACTTAACTATAGCAACTATGTTTGGTATTTCAAGTAAGACAGTTGTTGCTTTAACCACAATTATTTTACCTTTGAATATTATTAATAATGCATTAGTATATACTCTTACCACAAAGATGTTTAAAGATAAGGTACTGCGGTTATTTTGTTTGAGATGAGGATAGATTTCAACCCCTAATTCAGGTCTTATGATCAGAGGTGGAGGTCCTTCACAAAACTTTTTGCTGTATGTTGATTGAAAGATAATTTGAATCCAACTCTTCTCTCGATATTTTTTCCAATTCATCTTTTGCATTAGCTATGCTTGGTATACCTGGGGAAAGTTGGGTAACCTCATAGTTCTATAGGGAAACTCGCTGGCTGTGATTTGCTGGCCAATACCTAGCTGCCTACTATGCCTATCTCATATGGGGATCAAGGAGAACTGCAGACTCAGTATGGACAGTGTACAACAGTCGTCTTTATTGGGTTGACACAACACATACATAGAATCAGACTAAGTAAAGCATGGCATGAGCATGAGGATGCCTAGACGGATGATGACTGTAATGGAACTCTCTGGCCTTGGGCCGCACCTTGGAGCTGTGCAGTTCTAGCATGGGCGGCGAGCGCCTCTGTCTGGAGATGAAGAACCGCAAGCTGGGAACTAGTACACCCACGTTGAGGCAGCAACCTGGTTAAGTAGGTACACACTGGATCCATATCGAAGTTGATCTGTCATGCTCATCTTTGATTGGCAATTGGCCTGTGGCATGGCGGACATGTGTATCGCCCTGGCATGCGTCATGATATTGTCTTTGGCATTGTCTCATATATTGTCTTTCATATACACAGTCATTCTGTGTCCCACAGTTACATCTTTGTTGAAATAATGGATTTCAAATTCATTTAGTCATTTTCCAACAGCACACACTGCATGATCCTGCAGTATGTTAAATTTGCCATAAAACATCAAGCATGGAAGTATTTCATAAACAACACATAAGGAGAGAATTTTAAGGGACACCTGTTATTTAAGGGACACCTGTTATTATGGCGAAAATGATGATATTCAAATAAATAGATTCTGCCAACTTCAGCATTTCCAAAGTCAAAGTTATATTTGAACGTCCAATACTATATCAGGATCGAATTGACCTGCTTGTAATCTCAATGGGCTGTGCCACGGGCCGTGGCGCAGTTGGTTAGAGTGCCAGCTTATTAGCACCAGTTCCTCTGTGGTGATCCAAAGGTCGTGGGTTCGATCCCCGGCTGTGGCGAGGTTGAATTCATGATACATTTTCACACATGAGCTGAGGCCTGTGCGCGAAGGGTTAACCCGTTGTCCTTGTAAATCTGTCACCGGGTGGGTTGTCATGTCAAGGACCTGCGACATGAGAATTCAGTGAGGCAGCACTATATCTGCTACAAGTAGGTCTCATCACGAAATGACCGAACTAATGTTGAAAGTGATGTAAAGCCCCAAACAAACAAAACAAACAAATCAATGGGCTGTGCTGAGTATAGTGAACCACACACATTGTGTGTTGTAAGTTATACCATGATGTTATCTTTGGATAGATGTTTATTAGACCTTTTTCCATATATGCAAAACTTGTGTTTGGACTTCAGCTTATAGTTCATCTAAACATCTATCTTGTAGTTCATCTAAACATCTATCACTTCTTATACGCAAGGGTGAAATCATATAAACATTTTATTTCATGTCAAATTTTAACTAAAGAAAAGGATAGACATCTTACCCCACCTATGATGGATGCCCTGGTGCAAACTGTCAACAAGCTCGCCATTCCGGAAAAATGTGCGCCCGTTTCTGGTCATGGTGCTGCCAAAAGAAGCCAGAGGAAAAATAATTGGGAAGGACGGGGCTATCGTGAAACAGATGGAGCATAAAAAGGTATGCTATTGACGATTACAAGCCCGTAAAGCTCGCTCATATGCGAGGAACCAAGGAGGCCATTGAGAAAGGAAAAACTGCCATCAGTCGCTTCCTTAAATCTAGAACTTGACGGGATTGGACAGAGCCGTAGATTTATGATTATGATTTATTTAAATATGAAATTCTGAAACAAATTGTAGTTTGCAATTGTATTTTTGATTTGTACCTGAAACATATTGATGTAAATATGAATATCAATAAAAGGTCTAAGACATACCCCTCAACCCCTTTCTCCTTCAATGATGTCGCTAATCCTTACTATAAAACAGATACCAAGGTCCACTGTGAGCACCATACTATAATAACAAATCTTAAACTTTATGAAATTAATGATTATTGTAAAACTATAAAACTCGATCTGTTCTCATTTTCTGAGGGGGTGTCAATGCTTGACCCCCATATTCTTAATATTAATAACTATAACTAATTTAAGATAAATAAATACCCGTCCTCACAAACACTTAAAATTTGGGGATTAGGGTAAAAATATCACCACCAGGTGGCTCTGGCGGGTATGCATTGTCGATTGCAATTAATGTGGTGATGCATGTTAAGAAAGGCCTTAAAAACCTCTCTGAAAAATTTCCGTTCATCTCAAGTGCGTGGTTTTGTAATACAAACAATGAAAACGCCGATGTAAACACCGACTCAAACAATACAAACATAGATGGCGCTACTAACATCAAGAGGCAGTCATTACAATACAAGCCTAGCAACCAGATCTTAATTGGCTCTTGGGGAGGACTGGGCCTTAAACACCGGATGGAGCTACCCTTTACAACCAATAGGTTGAACCCACCTTCTGGGAAAAATCCTTTGTAGTTATCTACAGACCGGAACCATCTGTTATGAATAGATATACCTATTCTGAGGTCTATGATGAATTTACCCAACCGGTTGCCCAGTATGGATCTTTTAGTCATGAGGCCATCTTCCTTGGCAACTACAACTTTCATGTCAATAAGCCTACCAAACCTGATGTCATAAAGTTCAACGATATCCTTTCAACCTTTGACATGGACCATTGGATCAATGAACCAACCCATAGGTTAGGTAACACCCTTGATTTAATCATTACTTTTAAGGGGAATTAGTCCCTCAAGAGTCACTTAGTTGATGAATACATATCTGATCATAAGATGATCAGACTATGTCTTGGTATCATACTCCCTAAACCTCCAAAAAATCCATGAACTATCGAGGTATGGATCTTCAATCCCTAAGGGAGGATATCGAATCTCTCACATGTCAGACTTCCACATGGGAACACATATCCCTACATGACATGGTGGATTTCCATGATAAGAAGCTTTCATCACCGATGGATAAACATGCTCCCCTGAAAAATGCCAGTGTCCCTGGATGAGTGATCAAATCAAGCATGAGAGGTCTCTCAAGAGAAGACTTGAGAGAAAGATGAATAAAACAGGATTTCACACCGATAAGGAATTATATAATATTCAGAGAAATAAATATAACTCTTTATTGAAGTCATTTCAATCTAATTATTTCTCAAATCTGGTTGAGGAAAAACAAGCATGACCCTAAAAAGCTTTTCAGGGCCATTGATTCAGTCATGGACAAAAATAAAGATACACCTATACCACAATCTGACTGTGAGATCACTCGAGTGGAGAATTTCAATGACTTATTTTTTGATAAAACAGAAAAAATCTACCAAAGCATGGATAATACACCATCTTGTACAAATCCGTCACCAGGTGGCATTGCGAACAATGTCTTGAACTCATTACCCAGCCCTCAAAGCTTGATAGATTCCAGCCTTTGACAATTGGTGAGGTGCGCAATCTAGTGAAGAGGTCAGCTAAAAAGTCGTGTGAACTTGACCCAATCCCGACCTGACTTCTACTTGACATCATAGATGACCTCTTTCCCATAATTACTGTGATCATAAATAAATTGCTGACTGATCCAGCAATATCAGATAACATGAAAATTGCTATCCTAAGCTCACCGAAAGGGTAGTTGCTGACCAACTGATCCCTCACTTAGTAAGGAATGGCCTTACTGACAAGTTCCAATCAGCTTACACAGGAATCTCATGGCACTGAGACAGCCGTACTTAGGGTGCAACATGATATCTTACGAGATCTTGACAATAGGAGCAAAGTTATCCTATTGTTGCTTGAGCTCCTTGTAAGTTGGGCATATTGTGCAGAAACAACCGACATGGGCTTTTCTGAAACGTCACGAGATCGTCTACATTTGGAGTAGAAATATAAAGATTTACGGTGAGTCAAGATTATCACTAAGCATAGCATCATAAGACAGTGGATTGGCGGTAACGCACATTGTACCTTTGATCTTAAGGTCTATAATCCACAATCAGTTTGAAGCATCGGGAGAGAACTTCGGGTGGTCTCGTATATTTACGTAACTGCCTTCGGCACACATGGTGGACAAACTCGTTTGCATGAGATTTTTAAATACTCAACTCTTTTAGTGATAATTCATATTTTATGCCATGATTATATCTAAAATGTTCCAAAAAAGTTTGATTATTCTTTGGATGGCATTAAATAAAGAAAATATAAATACTTGATATAAGTCACCAGCTGCAAAAACTGAGTCGAACCCGTTTTCAATTTAACTAATGAAAAATTAAGACTAGCTGGTTAAGTTTACTTTTTCTGTGCTAAATTAACAAATAACATTACTTTGAACACATTTAAGCCAAAAAAAACATAAGTCTGTCCCAGTTTCTCATTGTGGATTATAGACCTTAAGGCCTCACAACTCTGTTCATCATACTCCAAGGTTTAATAGAATATGAATACAGAAATGACAACTAAGGCACAGATATAGCATGTTATTTCCTTAAGGAAATCAACCATGAAGGCAAAATCATTCAAGTATTCGAGTCTATATGCGTATTGAAATGTTAATCCCCAACCTGAACAGATTTCTGGTATTATTTGCATCGTTATTCTCCGGTTCTATTCATAACCATGGAATGCCGGGAGAGGATGCTAGGAGAATATCATTAACATTGTTTAGCACAAAATTGCAAGTTTTGATCAAATAATCAATTTAGACATAACAAAAATCTCTTCACTTTTATTTCTTTCAAAGAAATACACCTTTTATATTATACTGATTTCACGTTTAGAAAGGACATAATATAAAACATTTCAAAAGTCATAATTACAAAACCTTTGCCATGTCGCCCTGGTTTGAAATAAATGTGACATGTGTTTTTATTTCTCTTTCATTTGTGTTTACCTTAGTTTTTTTTTTTACTAAGTATTGCACTGTACTAACGCATCTGCATTCAGTCATCCATTTGTTTATTCATTAACATCAGAACAGGGTTAGGAAAGCTCTTAATAGAATGGTGTCATACTGTCACCGCCACACCGCCAGCTGGGTAACATGACGTCATATCATTACTATGTACCATCATATTTCAAATCTTTAATCGGATCATGTACTCAGATGTGAAGTCATATTTACCTAGGTTTGTTTCCAAAAGTGAAGTATTTTCCATTTTTCCATCAGTAAATGCACTCATGGCATCATTTTCATATGAGAATAAAGAGGCCCAGAAAAGGGGATAAGAGGGCTCAGAATGGGGGATCATTTTGTGTTATATATAAACCTTTTCAGTATGACTAGGAAAGTTTCTTCATGTAATTCTATTATCATAAAACGTATTCAGCCCTTTATTTAAGAGATATTGTTCAATATCTCCTAAAAATCAAAATTTGGAGCATTGCCTTCAGCTTGAGACCAGCCTCTGGATGATATCGGATGATTTGAACACATTTGAAAAATCTGAGCACATTTGAAAAATCCAAAGATCTTAGATCCGAGTAATAAATCAGGATGTGTACACGATCTTCATAGCTGAGCCAAAATTTAAAATATGTGTTTTCCAAGCATGATGAAAATATCGGATCCAAGAACTTCAAATCTGAGCACATACCTCAACATGTAGTACAATGGAAAAATCGGATCCATATGACTTCTTCACTTCTCACAAAATCCATATAAATCAAACAAAAATCAATTTAAAAAATTGACAAATTCTAACATTATTGACTGAATGAAAATTTTCCAGTAATTTTTGTGCCACCCCCTCCCCACTTCAAGTTTCGATCACTCCACATTTTGCAATCATAAAATGGGGCTTCTTTGTACAAGTTGTACCTGAGTCATGACTTAAATATGATGGGCAGTGCAAAGTATCTCTGGAAACAGTGGATGTCAAGTTCATTTTGACAATGAATATGGTATTCAGCAAAAATCTCGCTACAATTCAGCTCCAGGTGATCAAATACTTTTATATGTAACTGTTGATCATATTATTTTATTGAAAATTTAGAGGTGATAGTAGTTGTAAAGATTAAAGGAACATTTTTAACTATGGCCATTGTTCACTGCACAACATCGCTCAGGCTTCTTTCGACAATATTGTGATTTAGTGTCAAGTGATAAGTTACAAACATGTGGAATTGACATAATTATGCTCCGGTTTTATGTTGTAAGCATCCGGAATAGCTTGAAATATATTCTGTAGCCATACTGCGTAGGCTCTGAGTGACCAGGAGACATAAGTGGAGCGGCCAACTTTTCAATCATGCATCATTTCAGATTTTCAGTACGTTACCGTTTAGAGCTCTCCCACCCCTGTCTACTAGAAATGGGAAACATTGAACATGAAATATGTGGTGAAACTCGTCCTGTTGCAGTGCGTACATAGCGCCACTTTTAACCAGATTACAAACAAGAAGAAATTTTGAAAAACTGCACTAATAATCAGAAATATTAACTTTTAATTATATCTGCCTTTTCTGGTCCATTTGATTGAAATGGTTGCTTTTTGTTTTTTTGTTGGACAACACAATTGGTTTATAGTTTTAACCTCAGCAGAGTTTTCACTAATTTGCCAGTCTTCATGGTCCAAGTAATCTGAAGTATCTATCCAAGGATTTGGGTGGAAATTTAAAGCATTTTGATCGTAGCTGTTTGACATGAATGATAATGTGCACGTGATTTGGTCCACTCGTTTTGACCCAGATATATAATGTGGTGCACAGGTTACTCGGTAGGTGGCGTCAAGAGTCCAGAATAACAATCCTTCATGACTGAGAACAGCAGTGGGCCCTGAGGTATCAGGCTTCGAATCTAAGCTAGAAAATACAACAAACAAATAACGTATTTAATCAACATTGCAGATAACAAAAACTATTATGTAGTATTATGTTCACCATGCAGAAAAACAATGATAACAATGATATTTTGTACAGCCGATGACCACATAGCTGTGGTCGACAACAGAGCTGCCTTTCAGTTTGTCAATTAATGATGACCGATGATTATCTTTACATTTGACCTTGTTGGCGCAAGGACGCGACAAAAAATAACTTGATGTGAATATTTTCGAGAGTACAGATACACTTTAAAGACCTTGAAAATGGAACGACAGCTCTGTAATTTAGGAAATGCTGACATAATTACGTCATATGCAGGCTCATAATATGTTTCCTTTGATGTGGACATGCGCTACATATATGGCTTAACCATTTCATTTTTGTGAAAAGTATGCATCTTAGACCATAGCTGCTAGTATATTTTGTTTGTTTGTTTGTTTGGGGCTTTACATCACTTTCAACATTAGTTCAGTCATTTCATGATGAGACATATTTATAGCAGATATAGTGCTGCCTCACTGAATTGTCATGACGCAAGTCCTTGACATGACAACCCACCGGATCACAGATTTACATGGACAACGGGTTAATCCTTTAGCACGCTCATGTGTGAAAATGTATCATGAATTCAATATCGGCATGGCCGGGGATCGAACCCACGACCTTTTGATCACCACAGAGGAACAGGTGCTTATAAGCTGGTACTCTAACCAACTGTGCCAAGGCCCGTGGCCTGCTTCCAGTATAGGCCAGTACAAGTGATATAATCATGATTTCAATGACAAACACACCAGTCTTCATGACATGATACATGTTAATGTTTTAAAAGATGAACATATTTATCATACCAGAACATAAGAAAACATTTGTCATACCTGTTTTCTAAAATGATATCGGGTATCCACATTCTGTTAACTGGAATCACAATATGTTGTAAGCCATCGAAATGCGAAGGGTTCCATGTAAGGCGGGCGTCTCTCCATTCCTGAAATGAACCAGAGTTCTGCATGACCTTACATCCCCCCAAAAGAAAAGACCAAACTTGATATGGAAGCAACATGGCAGGTGCAAGGTGTGAGTTTTGCCTCACAAAATCTCCTGAGGGCTTAACCATTGAAAGAAATCCCTCTCATTACTGTTTTATATTTTTGTTTTGTTGTTTGGGGTTTCACATCAATTTCAGTTTATTTCAGTCACTTCATAATTGGACTTACATATGGTGCTACCTGACTGAATTATCATGTCGCGGATACACTGTAAAATGAAAAGCATGAAAGCCCAAACTACAGTGACCGGCAACTGTCCGAAACCGGCAGATAAAACTCGGACAATCTGCAGGTTTGCTGAATGCGTGAATTTCCTGATAATTCTGTACATATTGAACATGTATCAATTTTATTCTACACGCATATGTAGTTAACGATCTACTATCGATGTGAGTCGTTTTTACTCAGTTTTGAAAGATTTTGTGAAAATCAGGAGTGAAAAATATGAAACACTCCAGCATCAACAACTTTAGAACCAATCTGCTAGTCATATGTCAAGCTTGTTCTTGCTTGTCATTTCTCGTCTCGAAAATGAAGAAAAAATACTATTTTGAAAGAAATATAATTGTAATTTTTATCAATATAGAAATATATTTGTAATTTTATCAAATATGCTAACAAATTGATCAAATTCATTGCGTTTTTGATTTATAACAGGGAATGTATATTACAACAATAAATGTACCACCTTTGTTGTTGATGCTGGAGTGTTTCATATTTTTCACTCCTGATTGAGAAGACCAATTAGTACTTATACCCAAAGACATCGTCAAAATAGACTTGAAATCCTTTGATTTTAGAAATACCATGCACTGCCCATCCAATTTAAGTCCCGACTCTGTAAGAACTCGACTTCCGGCAACTAACAATCAAACAATTAGGTTCCCTTTAAGTAAACATAAGATGTCAGCCCTGTTTGAAAAATTTTCTTTGTTATTTCTTCATCTCGGCATCGTTTCGCCATTGTTTACGAGTTTGAGCAATCAGGTGAAAGTGGGTCAGTTTATTCACGGGAGTGACAGCAACAATCTGGAAACTCCACAACGTTGTGGTCCTTCTGACGTCATATGAAGATTCTCCCTTTGCGTTTCCATGACGTCATCACTTGGACTCTTCTAAATACCATTTCACGTTGTCATGTGTAATATTGGCTAAAAAAATGAGGAAAAAACACTACAGATTACCCCCGGATTTGCATTTACAGACATTATGACTAGGAAAGACGATGACATTGGTCATAACTGCAACAGTCAATCGCCGGAAGTCGAGTTTGATTACTGGGGAATCTTCAATATGATGGGCAGTGCGTGGTGTTTCCAGAAACAGTGGATTTCAAGTCTATTTTGCCAATGTCTTTGGATATAGTAGCATTGACCTACCATATAAGTATTGGCTCTGATGGTGACGGCATGTCTGTTGACGTCATAATGCAGCAACTCTTTCAGTCTGAGTCCATGTTTGACTGCAACAACCTCTGTGACGTCATTGACCGGACGTGCCATGCGTATGCTCTCAGTGTAATTCCCTAGTAATCTATCAATGAGCAGTACCTCTGTACTTCCATAAATATCCTGAAATATACAAGAGGCTCATTTGTTATTCAGCCGTGTTGTTTGACCAAGGACATCAATACCGTGGTTGGGGGGGAGGAGGTACTTTCATAGTCAGTGTTACCGGGGAAGCTGGGCTGAATAGGGTCCTTTTTGCTGATATTTTCCCTAAGACAGGTTAAGATATTTCAACATTTTCCCTAAAACAGGATACTGCTTTTCAATTGTTTTGCCTAGAACAGGGATCAAAATCTCCTTTTCCAAATCTCCTAATTCAGAGCACGTTGTGTCACCTTTTTAAGCTGTGAGGGTCCATACAGGGACCCTCACAGCTTAAATTGGTATTATTATTATTGGTATAAAAAATCCATGAGGAATCTAAATATGTCGGTTATGTATGCTATGTTTAACAACTGGAATGACTAACAGAAACAAATTTAACAAGACTAGTATGATAACATGAGAATGTATAAGCATGCAATGGAAGTAAATAAAACTGTATGAAAATGAACCAAACAGATGATTATAACTAGCAGGGTGTAGGCTTCATGTACCAACACATGATCTGAAAACACAGATCAATGGCATGCATGCTGGAACATTACTCGTACACCTTCATAGTTGGAAACTACGCCCCCTCGCGATCTTAAGCAGGATTCCACTAGTGATAAAATGAAGGGATGAAAATGAAGGAATACAGTGAGATGAGTATCAGCGTAATGTAACATGCCGTTGATTTGAGATGTTGATGGGCAAAGGAACTTCAATGACTGACTGGTATTTAGCAAAGAGATCTCTGTGTTTATGCTTAGTTTTGTGTAGCTGTTTCACTAATGATTTATAATGAAAGCCCTGTCTCATCAGCTTCAAACACAGAAATTCATGTCTATCCTTAAAGTCTTTGAATAAGTCACATGCGCGAGCAATGCTGATGAGTCTAGAGGCATAAACTCCATAGGCAGGCTTTTCCGGAATGTTTGAATCCTTCACAAAGGGATAGTTCACAATATCAAACTTAAAGCTGTCTCGTTTGTCATAGAGTTTAGTGTGAAATTGTTTGTTGTTGATCTCAGTGTAAAGATCAAGGTAGGAAGCCCTATCACTGTGAGTGTTTTCCTGTTTGATGCTGAGTTCTTTAGGGTAAATATTGGACACGCTCTCACTGAAGTCTTTGTTGTTAAAGCTTACAAGGTCATCTATGAACCGAAAAGTATAATTAAAAGATTTAGCTTTATGAATGTTATTCTTTTCCAACTTCTCCATGAACTTGTATTCATGTGACATGAGGAACAAATTAGCCAGCAGAGGAGCACAAGATATGCCCATTGGAATTCCAATGATTTGCTGGTGAATGGTGTTTCCAAATGTTACATAGATGTTGTCAATGAGGAAGTTGACCATATCAATCAATTTGGAACTACTAACGAGGGTGTAATTTTTTACATCTTTGTTAGACCAAAAAGCATTATAACTATTGACGGCTATGAAAGACTTTTTGTTTTTTGTAAAGGAAAATTGGATGAGTTCATGGATATGGGTTTTAAGGAGGTTATGGGGAATTGTAGTATAAAGGGTACTAAAGTCCCAGGTACTAATGCATTCAGCATACTGACTTTCATTACACTCAGCTAATTTAGTTTTTAACTGAATGGAATTATCTAGTATCCACATCCGGTTGGTGCCTGTATAGTTGAATATACCTTTACAGTAGGTTTGCATGAATTTATAGATCACGCCAAGACAACTGGTGACTGCAAGGTCCATAGGCTTTAAGGGAGAAGCGCAAGAAGCTGCAATGTATCTAAGTTTAGGAGTGGCTTTATGCATTTTCGGCAAACCATATATAGTAGGAAGGTTTACTTTATCTGCATTGCATTTGAGGCCAAATTCCTGACAAACGGACACTTGACTTTGCAACAAATCTTGCTGGTTAATATCTACAACCTTATAAGAACCATCCTTGTTGTCATTTGAGGATAGGTGTAGTTCACTGATAAGTTGCTGGATATACCACCTTTTGCATATGAAAATGATGTTATTGGCGGCTTTGTCAGCTGGAGCCATAACATACAAGTGCTGAAGGGATTCCAACTCCAATTGAACTGACCTTTTAGACAAAATACGAGGACGGTAGGACTTCACAGTCTTTCTGAGTTTGGCAATTTTATTATCTACCAGGAGCATTATTTGATTTCTATACTCTTGGAGATAGATGGGATCTACTTTCTCATCTTTTGCCCACTTCTTTATGTAAACATCAACAGCATCGGCAATCAACTTACGATTGTGGTTCCAGGTTTTGGTATCATAAAGGTTTTGGTATCATAAATGATCGTTAATCGGGACGGAGCTGTCAGGAAGACATGACACCTGAGAGCCTCGGAGCAACAATTTTAGATGACACAAAGGCTACAAACAATTCCCCTTCAAAGCTTGAGGTGGGAAACAATGACAAAAAAGGTCTTTGATCATAAAATTCAAATGATTTTGGATGACAATGGTGTGAAAGCGTGTGATTGTCTGACTGAAGTGACATGACCAACTCGTCACCTTGGTGTGACTGCCTCACATCAAAGACAATAAAGTTTTGTTTTTCTCGATATCATATTTTCATAAAGTTCACACTTGTCTTTGTATTGTCTCACTGATTTCAAAACTGTTTTCGGTTTATTGATAAGTGGTGTACTTTTTAAGAAGTTATTGACTCATACAAAATTTGTAGCGCCACCTATGTGCGAGTGATAATTGGGGACTTTCGGGAAGGAGAATAATAATAATAATAATAATAATAATAATAATAATAATAATAATAATAATAATAATAATAATAATAATAATAATAATAATAATAATAATAATAATAATAATTAAATTGTACATTTCTATCTTTTGTGTGGTATTAACAGACAATGGTTAATTGGTTTGCAAATCCAGGAAGTAGAAAAGACAAAAAAATAATGATTTGTGGGAAATTGCTTCCCCCAGATCATCTTAACTGAGCTTCTGACTACCAGATATCAGATATTTGTACAAAGTCTTTCTCCCTAGCCTGGTGGTAAAACATGCGTTTCATTACTGGTGGAGTGCTACTATTATTAAATATACAATTATAAAATATGATTAAAGTATGAATACGTGTACATGACTTTTTGTTAAGTTATATGGGTCTCAATGTACAAATCCAAAACAGGGTATTTCCTTATTGCATCACCCCAAAGTCAGGGTATCATTTTAACTTTGCATCATCCCTAAATCAGGATATCAAAATTTAAGTCAGTCCTGAATCAGGATATCAAAATTTAAGTCAGTCCTAAATCAGGGTACCAATGGAGATACAATATTTCCCTAAATCAGGTTCTGCGTTTTTCAATTCCAGCCCAGCCTCCGCGGGTTAAAATCATGAAAGTACTTTGAACATACACTGTCTCGTGTCAAAGTTTATTAATGTTTATCATTAAAGTGTGAAGCATTTATGTTGGCATTGTGCCCCAGGAACCATGAAATTGGAGCAATAAAAGAGATAAGGTTTAATATTCTTCATCCATAGTTAAAGGTATGATGTAATAACGTTGCATAAAGGTTCGATATTTAAGTTTGAAACAGTATTTCAGTAATAAAAATGGACCCGAAAAAAGAATATGTTAAATGTTACACTCATTTCTCCATGTTACATGAACAAGTACATAATGTTATTGTTTCCTCTAGATTTTAGAATCAGACAATCAGAATAAATACAATCAGGATAAATACAATCAGAATAAATACAATCAGGATAAATACACAAGTAGACATTTCATGTTCAATGTGGTTAAAATCTGCAGCAGACATTTACTTACCCTAATATAGGAAAGGAATACCAAAACCTTTAATATCAGTAGCATATTGCTTCCAAGCACTTGGCAACACTAATGCACAGATAGTAACATTGATGTAAATAGGACACATGGATATGTTAATTTAGCATTTATTACAAGAATTTAGCATTTAGCATTTATTATGTAAATTAAACAATTAACTGACCGAACATGATATGACAAAGGGTCATCTATGGAAAAAGATCAATCACACAATCATGATCAAGTTCCAAATATGTCATCATTATAATCATTATTATACCGTTTGATATCTTTCAAAACTAGTGTCCAAATAGGTTTTGATATTTTGTATGTGCATCAACATTGATATTCTCTTATATCTCATTTATTTGTCCATGCAATTAATAAAAACTGAAACATTGGTTTCACTAGTTCCAGATGTATACCAGGCACGTATTTTATTATGTACCAGTCCTCAATTGAAAATAGGTGACCTTGACCAATTTTAGATAGTCACAAAGCCAAATGTAATAACTAGAGGAGTGCGTACCTCTCTATTCTAACAACAGTTAAGGAAAAGAATGCTACACACAATCAAAGCTATTATTATATTTTAAAGGGATATATTGTGAAAATAGACAAGGATAGGGGGCGGGGTTGTTGGGCTGGGTGTTATTATGGGCTGTAGACATAAAATACAAATGTTTTTGATGGGATGTGACCATTTGTTGTATATTATAGTGTTGGTGTATGTTTTCTTATTAGTTTCTTTTATCTTTTTCAAGTTTTATTGCAATGGATCAAATTGCAAATATTTTCAAGCTTTGCCAATACAGGAGACAAAAAAATGCATTTGTGACTTTCACTCTTGACATAAGTAGCTTGCCTCTTTTTGGTTTACCGGAAGCCACAACCCTTCTAAAACTCTGTGGATAGACTAGTGGCAATAGATAAGAAATACATCACTTATTAATAAACAGCTGGGGAATCTGCTTGGAAAAGCAGTGGCTGCCAGGTTTTTATAAAACCATTGGTGTAGTGAAATTAAAATGAGTTGTTCTGACAAAAAGTCTGATATATTATGGTGACAACATCTTTGAATAAGCGACATCTGTAAGCTGGACCATTATGAAATTGTGATTCTGCGACACAATAATGGTCATATCAGGTCGACTTTTGAGTCGGCAGTGAGAGTAGAACCCATGACCTCCCGTCCTCCACTTACATGACCAGTCTGAAAGAAACACTGTCGGCAATGGGAGTCGAACCCATGACCTCCTGTCCTCCACTTACATGACCAGTCTGAAAGAAACACTGTCGGCAATGGGAGTCGAACCCGTGACCTCCCATCCTCCACTTACATGACCAGTCTGAAAGAAACACTGTCGGCAATGGGAGTCGAACCCGTAACCTCCCGTCCTCCACTTACATGACCAGTCTGAAAGAAACACTGTCGGCAATGGGAGTCGAACCCGTGACCTCCCGTCCTCCATTTACATGACCAGTCTGAAAGAAACACTGTCGGCAATGGGAGTCGAACCCATGACCTCCCGTCCTCCACTTACATGACCAGTCTGAAAGAAACACTGTCGGCAATGGGAGTCGAACCCGTAACCTCCCGTCCTCCACTTACATGACCAGTCTGAAAGAAACACTGTCGGCAATGGGAGTCGAACCCGTGACCTCCCGTCCTCCACTTACATGACCAGTCTGAAAGAAACACTGTCGGCAATGGGAGTCGAACCCGTGACCTCCCGTCCTCCACTTACATGACCAGTCTGAAAGAAACACTGTCGGCAATGGGAGTCGAACCCGTGACCTCCCGTCCTCCACTTACATGACCAGTCTGAAAGAAACACTGTCGGCAATGGGAGTCGAACCCGTGACCTCCCGTCCTCCACTTACATGACCAATCTGAAGGAAATACTGTCGGCAATGTGAGTCGAACCCGTGACCTCCCGTCCTCCACTTACATGACCAATCTGAAGGAAATACTGTCGGCAATGTGAGTCGAACCCGTGACCTCCCGTCCTCCACAAATATAACCTAGAAAGAGAAATATCCCTAGCTCCACCAATGGTGCTGGCGGAGCCGATAAAATGGAATATGCTTTGCAACATAAGAAGTTAGATAATTTTAAGAAAGCTCATTTTCAAGAAATATTTAAATGAAGAATGTTATCACCGGACGTTGTTTGTATTTGCCCTTCATTCATACTTTATCCTGTGAATCATACTTCCGAATATCAGTACATCATACTTCCGGTTCCTTGCAATTCTCAACCTTATTTTCATATTCTTATTCAAAGTCAGGCTAGGCCTGTGATTTGTCAACTTACTGTTTT
Source organism: Amphiduros pacificus (assembly GCA_949316495.1). Classification (NCBI taxonomy): domain Eukaryota; kingdom Metazoa; phylum Annelida; class Polychaeta; order Phyllodocida; family Hesionidae; genus Amphiduros; species Amphiduros pacificus. The sequence goes on along the minus strand of OX439012.1, from coordinate 28,588,196 downwards.
GACTATCGGGTACATCGTCATTGACGAATCAAATGATCCACAGATATGTAATATTATCAATTCAAATTCATGCTGCGTGCGCATAGCGTGCATAATCATATCTGACATATATCAACTTGACCCTTTAAATTCACTTGTCTAATTGAAACAAAAACAAATAAAAGTATCACCATTAGCGGTCTGAATAGATGGCCTTATAAGAATATCACTGGCCTGTCCTGTACATGTATTTAATTATAAACTCCATTCTATTGATGTAATATAATTCTTGAGTTTTATCTGTGATGATCACCACATGTCTCTACCAGACATGTCTGCTGTACATCACCAGACTCTACAAGCAGATAGCACAGCTCGCTTGCTCCATAGATTAGAGGTCAAAGAAAACAAAGAGCATCAGTCATCAATCATCACTCAGGACTGAACAACCTCTTCCCTTGCTAACGTCTACACATGGCCATAAACTACATTCATGAATAATACTAAAAAAAGACAGGGGACTCTGATGTTGTGCCAAATTGATTGTTAAATGTTCCCAAAATGCTTTACCAGAACAAAAACCGGACTATAAAGATGACGTTGTGTAAATTGGATGTATGAGGTGAAAGCTATTCCTGGCTACCATGCAAATACTCTGTATGTAAATGTAAGTGTTGTTTTATTTGTGGGATTATGAAGAGTAGGGCATTACACCGCATTGGCAGGCGTTGGCGTAATATAGCTTCGTATAGATTAAGTCCTAAAATACATCCAAAGAAGAAAATGGGAATAAGTGACTTGTATGTCATATTGCATTGAATGTCATATCAGGTCAATTTTCACGTGCCTCATTTTCCCTTTCTGTAAGTAACTGCTGGTTGCAGTGGGGCTCAAACCCAATACCCCTGTCCACTTTTGACATATCTAACTAAGGCATAGATTCTGCGCATGCGCGATCGGTAAAACATTTAGAAGAAGAGTATAGAGTAGTAGACAATGGTCACCTTTGAAAGTTGATGAGGCTGCAAGAGGCACGCCATTATAAAGTGGGCAAATAAGCTAAAGCATTCCCAGATGGGGGATGAAGGATTGTCTATTCTTGTACATAATATTTCTACTGCTATATTGCAATCCATAATTGTTCCCCTCATCATCTAATCACCATAAGCTACTTTGGATATAACCAACACCTTGGGCTTATTGAAAGAGGAATAAATTCTGTCATTGCATGGCAAACTACTATAAATAGAATGATTTACCAATAATTGATTTAACCCATTTTTTTCATGTTCAGGAATTATGTGTAATTTAAGTGGCCAATGACTCAGGCCCAGAATCGATCCTCTATGCCAGCGAATGCTGTGATTTGAGCAATGGACCAATCACATGGAATCAATAACTGGTCTCAGGCTGACCAAAAGAACACGATTACTGTAAATATTATTTCATCCAAAAATATCCACTCTCTTTGACTTGATCACTACTATGATGCCTAAACTTGATTGCATTGATCTTTGAATTATGATGTTGCTTTGGTGATGAGTTGCAAAAATGTAAACAAAACAAGATGAGCAGCATATTTCTCAGAAGGTGAGCATGGACTTTTTATTGATTAAGGCTATCACAAAAAAATAGCGGCCCCGGCAAGCTGACGATGTAATGGAGAGGCTATTATGTTATCAGTATTGGCAAGTGTCCTGACCTCAGCCAGCGTCCCAAGTTGACATCAGCACGCGTTTATAGCGATTTTATCCAGGAACTTGCTGCAGACACCTTCGTTCCGTCACCATGCCCGCACCTACTCCGCTCAATACGTAAGTTAATGACACCCATTATATACTTGATTTAATGTTAATTTGTGACATCAAATTTGTATGTTTATCTAAAAGCGTTAATGCACTTGAATCATTTTTGCTTTATTTTCAGCTTAAATATTATAAGTAAAAAATATTGAATGCTCCTATTTTGAGCATCTATTGATTTGTGTTTGGGTTCATTGCTAATCAATATGTGTAATAATGCAAGAATTATACGGTATAATAGTATTTTAGAAGATATTCAAGTTTAACTCTTTGTGTTGGTAATTTTATTTTACATAAATGAAAGGGTCCATGTTTTAAGTTCACACTGATGAATTAAATATTGGAGTATTTTATTTTTATACAAATGTACAATAAATATGATCATGATATGTCACCACACAGAAGGTTGAAATAGTCTTTTATTATATTTAAAGTCTCATAATTATTCTAGCAAACAGTTGATTACGTTGGAACCAATCACAAACTTTGTTAAGATAAGACTCTAGAGTTTCCAAGTGATTCCAATATGATTATACACATAGATATACAGTTCAACATAATTATTCAAAGTATCATGTTAACTTTCACTCACAATTTGATATTTAATTTCTATTATAATAATATCTATGTAATGAGAGCAATGTGATAAATGGTATGAGTATTGATTAAAGTGATTCCAAGATGCATTATCAGAGGTAGGTGGGCTCTAAATGGTGCCGGACAATGCCCGCTTGCATGGCCGGGTGGGATGACCTCGTGCAATTTTTCTGCACAATTTCTGAACAAATCCTAGCGATTCTATTAAATAACGACTTTTTGACTTGACGAAAGGTATCAGATTTAAAAAAATGTTTTTACGGTAATGTTTGTGATCCAAAATCTGGATTTCTTAAACTTGGCGACCTTCCCGCAGTACAATTGGGCATCAATCAGGATAAAATTAATATCCAAGTAATTATATAGGTCAATATGTAACTGATGAACATGTTATTTTATTGAGAATTTGGATTTTATAGTTTTATTTAAAAATGATACTTTTTGACATCTTCTAACCGAGTGGTATTGCGTCAAACCATGGCACTACACCAATTCTGAACGACGTCTTAATTTCTCACAAAAAAATATCAAAATCGCATCAAAATCATCACAACATTTAACAAATCCCTTATATCTGAGTAAATATAATAGGGTCTAGATTATGAATATATAAAATTTGAAGTAAACCTTTTTGATTTTTTAAGTGTATTATATACACATTCTTGTGTTATAATTGGATATAAGAATCTTTAAAATTCAATTTCAGGTGATCATATACTTATAAATGTAATTGAATATCCTGTTATTTTCTGTAAAACTTGGGATTTGATAGTTAAAGTTTTAAGTTGAGAAAAAACATATTTTTAAATCTGGCCACTGTTCACCATTAGGCGCGGCTCAAATTTCACCCGGCTCTGTTACGATTTAGTATCCAGCCAGATTTGCGATGCACCAATGAGAGCTGTCCCGTTCCTAACAGTGGCGAGCGTCCGCTAATAACACGATTATGGTCCAACTTTGTTGTAAGCATCCGGAAAAGCTTGAAATGCTCGGATTAGTTTAGATTTTCTGCCCTACACCCCTCAGAGCTCCCCACCCCTGATTCTCCAGATGTTGTCTAATGGTCTATCTTTGCCATTCTCCAGTTTTTGTCTTATGGTCTATCTTTGCCAAGCTTGTGGTCATCTTAATGGAGGTATACTCACATAAGTGCAGTCCTCACATTTATACAGTCCTCCTCTTTGGTTCTAATTAGTATGCTGACAAGGTGAGATGCTTCAGGTCCCCATGTCATAACAATACTTTCTCACTTCATGTCTGCCCTATATACATGTATTACCTACCATCATACAGGCAGTTATTTTCACATATAATTTATAGTGAACTGTGTATGAAGCTTGGGAGGTCATTGCATATGGAAGGTCATATATAATCCTGTGTTTTACTATTGATACATACTTATTAGATGGTGACTCTATCGGGATATGCTAATTCTATCGGAAAATGCTAATGTCTTGAAAACATGATTTTATGTAAATGTTATTAACTATCAACTAATTAATGTGTTAGCACTCAAGAGTTAAAAAACACCACCATTGCACTTTGTCTTCACTCAGTATCCAGCTCAATTTTCAAAACATGTATGCAAATATTGGATAAAATTTAAATTTGTAAAATGATTAATGAGAATTTAAGCAAAAAAGCAGGAGAACATGGAAGGGACGTGACTTGTGGACATGGCAACGAGGCTGGGAGGCCAAACATTTCCGGTTCCGTTAAATGAACCAGAACCAGACTGCTCCGTTAAGGTTTTCACTTTGTATTGATTATTTTTGCATAATCGTAAATCTTCTATGAACTAATTTAATGTACCTTTCTTGTTTTCCAGACAATTATGGAAATAGGTTTTCATAAGGGTTGAGTGTCGCATTGAAAGTGTGCCACCTGAATAAGAATATATTTATAGCTTAGCCTCGATCTCAATAAATATGTCAAGCAGAATTGTTTGACCCAAAATATAGTGCAGTAATCCTGGAGCACCGGCTTTGAGCTGCTGGGATAATTGATGGCAGAAATTCAAGGATTGCATTAAGGGCTCTCAATGCTGATCTGTTGTTGAGAAGCCATGAAGGGGTCCATTGAAGTGAATCCTAGGCTACTTAATGGCAGGAGAGGAAGCTCTAATGGAACCAATATACAGAAACAACTCTCCCCTCAACTCAAATACTAATGAATTACTCTAATAGTGAGACAGACATGAAACTATTTTTCCCAGTTACACTTCATGGCCAGGTGAAAAAACGCAAAGTTATAAGCGATCCCAAATTGTATGTTGACATGAAAGCACTGAGTAGGCCATAGGACATGCGGTATATCCCTGGAACTAGCGGCATTACCATTTGATCATTCTGCTGTTGCATAAAAGCCCAATAATTAAGCTTTATCAGTGAGTAGGTACTTTTGCCTGGCATGCTGATATGTATTGAAATGCATTGTGGGATATGGTCTATAGAGGTTCATGATGTTTTATGTGCTGAGCCAGAAATTGCTTTTAATTCAGCTTTTAAATATCTGATTGTTTCGCCCATAATACAATCACATTTAGTTAGAACCAATTAGTTAATACGGCAATTGATAATACATAAACAACACAACGAGAATAACTTATGACAATTGGTCTCTTCTCCAAGCAATTAAGCAATGTGTGTGCAGAGTAATAACGATATTGAGGCTGAGGATGTGGAGTGGCCCGGATGTAACTGGAAGCATGTGGTCAGTGTAAGGGGAGTAGAAGCAGGAGACCGTGCACCGGAAACAAGCTTACCTCCCGCCGTCAGCACCAGGGTTTGCCATTGCCTTCACCGGATTGCGCCAAGAGTATGCCTACTTTATCGCATTGTTATATGGATCCATATCCTTTATGATATTGTGAAAGGCTTTGTTTTGCTTTTTTTTGCATGGCAGTTTCAGATGCGCAGAAAAAGCTTTGGCAGTTGCAACAGGGTGCTGGTTGCCTCGGTTCACAGCTTAAACAGGTTGGAAGAAAAAAAACTGAAGGATGCTTTGTCACAGATGCAAATAGCAAATATACTAAGTACACGTTTGACCAGAGGATAACACGTTATTGCTATCAGATTGATTTCTCTGGTGAATGATAGGTACCTGCAGGATTAACCGCCTAATCGCCTGTCTCGTCCTCGGGGTAGGCGTGAACCATTAATCACTAAGCTTCACCGACAACGTTGCAGTCAGACATGGCTAGTCAAGCGTGACGCTTACTAAAAGTTGATATCACCATGGTCAATATCATCTGTATTTATTTTATAGAATTATTTTTTCATTTCAGTGAAAAAGGTCAGGCCTCCTCCTAGACGGAAGAAAATGTCATCCGGGTCTCAACACAACGGGAAGTCACGTGATGGATTTCATAATCACATGATCGCAGACAACTTCAACACATTAAGTGAAGTCAGTGATGCGATTAGAAACGCTGGGCTGGAATCTAGCAACCTCATATTTGGTAAGCAAGGAAATTATTGATAAATCTAATAGATGGATCATGTAGAATAGGAAATATGAATATGACAACCCTCTTTTGTCCTGCAACCACAATAAAAGATAATTACAACCTCATCTCATTTTAAATATTGTTATGAGACAGAGCTAATTATATGCGTAAATGCCCTCTCAACCTGGCGTGTTTAGAGCTTAAACAAAACACTTGTGCCAGATTTCTGAACAGTTCTGTGTTTAGTTTGAGTTTTTTTGCCAAACTAAAAGTGCTAAAATATAACATCAAATCAATTCAATCTTAATTGAGTGCACACCATCTGACAAAAAAAAAAATCATTAAAACCAAACATGGAGATCCAATTGAAGAAAATGAAAACTTTTCATCTTGTGTTTTCCGTTTTTCTTCGTCTTGCTCTCAGAAAAGTCTGGACATTTTTAGGCCAGGGTCAGCGGTTCTATCCAAACACTAAATGATGAATATATTTTCATTAAAATATTGCATTGTGTTATTTTCCATACCGATATATATTTTTTATAAGTGTTTGCTATAGCTCTATCAGAATGCAATAAAAATGTATACCATTTTCATTGTGAATTTTATGTTGATTTCAGGTATAGATTACACAGCCAGCAATCTTCACCAGGGAGAAAAGTCATTTGATGGGAGAAGCCTCCATCACTTGGAGAAAGGAGTGTTCAATCCCTATCAAAAGGTAACATTTAGATCTACACAGTGGAACAATAGACACTTCTTATATCAATCCTTAACAAAGAGCAACATTTAAATCCACATGACGGAATAATAGGCATTCTTATATCAATCCTTGTCAAAGGGTAACATTTATATCTACATGGTAGAACAATAGACACTTCTTATATCAATACTTATCAGAAGGTAACATTTAGATGTACATGGTGGAACAATAGACAACTCTCATATCAATACTTATCATAAGGTAACATTTAAATCTACATGGTTAAACAAAATACACTTCTCATATCAATACTTATCAAAAGGTAACATTTAGATGTACATGGTGGAACAATAGACAACTCTCATATCAATACTTATCAAAAGGTAACATTTAAATCTACATGGTTAAACAAAATATACTTCTCATATCAATACTTATCAAAAGGTAACATTTAGATCTACATGGTGGAACAATAGGCAACTCTCATATCAATACTTATCAAAAGGTAACATTTAGATCTACATGGTGGAACAATAGGCATTCTTATATCAATCCTTGTCATTTGGATTTATAAGCAGATGCAATGCCGGTGCAGTTTTGTCAAAATAATCAAGGAGAAAGATAGTTGAATTCTCCCTATCTGCTCTCCCATATACGCTGCATTTTTAGAGGGCTGTGATCGTATTTGACCCAATTCTTTGCACACAGGACATCCGGGAACAGCAGCGACAGCCAGTTTGGGGCATTGTCGCCTCTGCCTTTCATCTTTCCATCGTTGTTTTTCTCAGTTTCGCCTTCGTAATGTTGACATAACTTACGTAAATTGCAATATACTTATATAAAGATTACACAACAAACACGCTTTAGCACTGACATTGCCGTGTTAATGTACGATGTCAGTCTGAAATTTCTCTCCTATCTTGAAGCAAGGCAGGCGGAAGTTTACAACGCAATATCTTTCCCGTCATGCACTGCTCTCTCGCGTCAATTCGTCATTTTTTCAAGGACTAGCTAAAATTCCGGGAGAGCAGATAGCGAGAATTTGCCCTTGAACCATCTTGACCTTATTAGCAAGGTACACATGGCTGTGTGATTAACATGGTCGGTGTATTATAATTGATTTTAGTAAGATAGCTTGCTTGTGTCACAGTTTCGTGGCCACGTATCATTTAAGCATATCCCAAACTTCTGTAAAATTGACTATGACCTCTGTTACTTCATGAATGTTTAAAGAAATAGAAAGATGATTCGACTTGCTTTGTTATTTTGTATTAACAAACTGTCTAAGCACTGTCACTGGGACTCAAAGTCCTGCTCTTCTCGAAGAGTAACTAGGGTTAAGTCTTTTACATTATCACATAGACTTGTTAACATTGACAACGGTCTTTGATGATCAGTCATGGAGCGCTGGCTGGTATGATAAACAATCCATTAGCAGGTATCAACCTTTCTCGACCATACTGTATGACCAAAGTACTTGTCTCAGTCAGTATTCGAATCCTGGACCCTTAACATGGGAGACAGATGTTTAACCAACTGAGCCACGTCCCATCCTTGGACCATCTTGATGATACAAGGAAAATAAACATGATTCAATAAGACTACAAGCGATAATTTCCTGATGAACGATAAAATTTACAGCTCGTTATGTCTTTTTTCCTTAAACGCATGAAAAGTAATAACGATTAAAAAATGTGATGATTTCATTTGCAGCATTTACTCTGGTCAGTTGTTGCCTTTGCCATTTAAGCCTTGTCAGTGGCAAGTTTTTACTTCTTTTAGGGTTTGTCAGCCTTCCATGACCTACATTCCTCTCCCTGGTATTATAACAAAACATACCGAGTCGGGAAGCTGGGTGAGCGGATTCAGTGAGTTGGTGATTGCGGAAGGATACCCTGAGCCGAAGGCGAAGGGTATCCGTCCGCCATCACCAACGAACAGAATCCGCTCACACAGCTGACCCGACGAGGCATGTTTTGTTTTTATACCTCAGACAACTACTGTATTTAAAAAAAATGATACATGAAACAAGATATTTATCGTTAAAAACATTTGTAAACAAAGCGCACCTCATTTGACCCCGTCACGTGACCCGAAAATGGCGCATACAGCCATAGACTGGTTGCCACCATCTGTGTATATACACGATGTTCTTGACACTCGATGGGGGACCAGTCTAAAGATGGCCGACGCAAAATAGTTTCAACTAATCAATACTTTACATATAATCGGCATGCTCGTATTCATTCGAAATCGCATCAATACGCGCATCACTGAGGTATAATGCCGTATGCTCATGCACAGTACACACTACTCACAGTGCTGAGTGTCAACGGCTTGTCAGAATAGTGACACCATTTGAGAGTGAGACGTCATAAATTATGTTAATGAGGTCACCTGACCATACATGGAACACTACTACTATTATCTTTGTTAGAAACTACTCCTTTTGTTCTTTTTGAAATATCAGTTTTTGACAATTTTTCAAGAATAATAAACGGAATGTATACTATGTCCCTTCTGCCATTCCTAATATTTCACCATTTTCTTTCAAATGTTGCCAAAATCAAGCCAATGGGTGCAGCAGACACTGTGTTTGAATTAATGACATAGATATGTATGATTGTGTGACCAACAGGTAATCGCCATTTTGGGCGAGACGCTGGAAAGTTTTGATGAGGATGGTATAATTCCCGCCTTCGGCTTCGGCGACATCCGGAGCAAGGACCGGCGAGTGTTTGCCTTCAAAGATGAGGTAGACTTTCTTAGGCATGTACGTCCGCTTAGTTCTTAGCCAGTCACAACTAACACATGAAACTCTTGATGAAATCTAAACTTAAAAGACAAAAAATACAGTCACTGACAAAGTTATCTTCACATTTTTTTCTTTTAGATTGGTCAAGTTTTGAAGTGATAGTGCTCCATGATGATTTCAGGTTTAATCAATATTTTTAGGTTTAATCAATATTTTCCACGCAATATGATGAACAGAAGAACATCAAGAACATGGCATGAAACAAAATTCATGAATGATCAAGTGTGTAAAAACTTAAAATAGATAAATATAAGAAAGTCAATTAAATTTAGAGACATTTCATGAAGGAAACTTTGCCAGCGACGATGAGGAGCGTTGATGAACAATACTGATAAAGCTGAGATACTACTAAATAAATATATTAAAAAAACTAACAATATTGGCAATAGAATGCATATTTATACCTGATTTGGTTTTATCAGTTCCCTCAAGAGTTTCATTTTAACACTAGACGAATTAATAGAATTAAACTTGCATTTCTGCGGTAGTTTATTATAGGCGAGACATTTAAGAGCTGATTTTAGTATCACTATGGCAATTGCTCTAAGACGATAAAAGCAGATTTCTTCTTTATGATTTCTGATTTTATTCCTGTCATTATCAAAAGTATCAAATTCTGTTTAATTTTGAACAATGTAAAAAATGACACTTTAATTCATAAAAAGGTGGTATTTCTGCTTTGGTCCTAGTGCGATTGTGTCTTGGTATTTCAAGTGATAATATTTCATGTGTAATACAAGATTTTGAATTTGTACCAGGGTTTGTAAACACAGGTTATATAATATAAATCATGACCAAATATTTGATCAAAATCCAAAGAAGAATCAAAATAATTTTGCTTAGATTTTACAAATAGTATTTTTGAGGAAAAAAATGAATTTGATAAATCTTTTGGTCTTTTTGGATAAAAGACATGGAAATAGTTTTACCAATTTCTACATCTGGAAATTAGTATAATGCATTCTATGTTTAACTATCTGTAACAATCATTTGATACAATATGCATTATTGAAATATTTGGTCAAGCACTAAACTGGTGTTCTCCACTCAAGTAAACTATATAACACATTACAGTAATATTAGGTTCATATTCACATAACACGTTCGCTGATTGTTAATGATATGACTGTAAATTTAATGATTAATTTCACCTGAGCTTCTAGACTTGCTTTTCCTCCATATTTTCGTCACTGAAACTTACAATATACTTAACTACCTTTGAAACACTTCCAAATACTTTCACAACTTTCACAACTTTCACAACAGTCACAGTCAATTGCATCTTTAGCTTTTAGCTTTCTTTGTGTAGTACATGTTTGTATTAGTTCAGTTTCTCATATCTTTACTTTCTTCATACATTCCTTATTTAACACATTAGAACAATCTCTTTCCACGGTTGTATGCATGCACTTTTTCCAGCTTGTTGCAATTACAGACATATTATTTGATTTACACTTAGTTTAAAACTTAATACCATATGCTACACTAACAAACTTCCAAAATTAGACTTATTACTATTTGTCATTACTTCCAGGAATTTGTTTTCAAAATGTTGATATTATTTATCGAAATATAACTAATTGTTCATTTTCTCTAGTTTATTTTGTAAAATCTACTAATGACGACTTAAATAAGATGTCAATACTCTCATGATTTGCTGTTTTTATCATTTAAAAAAAAGATTCCTTCTCAAAATATAAAGCAGAAATATGAATTTAAAAAAATGACTATTAAGCTTTCCTTAACTCTTTAATATTGCCCGGTGATGAAATCTATTGGTAGAAACTCTTTTCCCTCTATTCTCCATGTGAATGCCACATTTGTAAATGATGTCTTTAACATTAGTATATGTTTTAATGACAGGGGTACTGTCAGGGGTTTCATGATGTGTTGGACATATACAATGCAATCACCCCTCACATCAGAATGAGCGGACCAACAAGCTTTGCACCGGTCATAAACAGGGCCGTGGAGATCGTCAAGGAAACCGGAGATGTAGGTGGTGTTGTTACTATGTCGTAAAATATTTACAGTGAGCGACATGAAAACTGCGGACGACATAAAAGCTACAGTTCCGGTTTTTGAGCATTTTAAGTGCAGCTGCACCTACACTAACCGATCGTCAGTGTGTAGTATGGCAAAAATGTGTCAAGAAGATCGGAGTGGCAACATCGGCATTCTATTAATAAACTGAACCACAGCTCTCATGTCGATCACTGTATATCAATTCCACCCAAATGATCTCGTTTGTATATTTTCAAATATATACGTTGAGTGACAAAATATCATTCAAGTCTAAATGTTTAATAAATGTTATTCTATAGATGCATCTAACAACCATATTTTTTAAAACCTTTTCATTGAGTACCTCGTGCTAGTAATGGAGAAGAATATTTGAAATAAGGAAACATTAAACGTGTCACTAGATCTCCGACTCTAAAGGTTTCTATTTCAAATCATAATAAACACTAAGATTATAATTGGCAAGAAAACATTAAATATGTTTTTATACATTTCTGATGAAAGTGTTTGAAGTGACGGAGAAGAAAATTTTAGACAAAAACATCAAACGCTAAATTGTTGATTGAAATAAATTCTTTTTCAATTTATAATAAGCAATAAGAAACATAATTGGAAAGAAAATATGGACATTTTCTTTTGGTCATTTGCGAGAAAAGTGTTTGAATTGACGTATTATTTCAGTACCACATACTGACGATAGTAGCAGACGGTCAGGTGACGATAGAGGAGCCGACGAGAGACGCCATCGTCGCTGCCTCCCGGTACCCGCTCTCTATCATCGTGGTAGGGGTGGGTGACGGTCCATGGCAGACGATGGAGGAATTTGATGATCGTCTGCCTTCAAGGTCATTTGACAACTTCCAGTTTGTAGACTACAATAAGGTCATCAGTGAAAACAAAAGAAACCCTGAAGCCGCTTTTGCTTTGGCTTCGTTGATGGAAATACCGGAACAGTACCAAGAGATACAGAAGATGGGAATGTTAGGCAATAGAGGTCAAGGCCGTGGAGGTCACAGTCATGGTCATGACCCTCAACCTCAGGCTTATGGTGGGCCTGGCTATGGTGGCCCGAGCTACCAAGCTCCCAGTCAAGGTTACCCTAAGCAGGGATACGGAAATGACAGTTATGTGAATCAAAACCTCGGGCAAGGTCAGAGTCATGCGCATGCAGGCTACAGAGGTCAAGGTCACAGTAATCAAAATCATGGAGGCCAAAACCATGGGAATCAAGGCCATGTAAGAAGTCATCAACAGGAAAATATAAATCAAAGTCATGGAAATCAAAGTCATGGAAATCAAAGTCATGGAAATCAAAGTCATGGAAATCAAAGTCATGGAAATCAAAGTCATGGAAATCAAAGTCATGGAAATCAAAGTCATGGAAATCAACCAGTTCCAAAACATCGGAGTCATGGGGCTCCAAAACATGAAAGTCAAAGTCAAGGAGTTGCAAAACATGCTGGTCAAAGTCAAGGATCTCAGAGTCAAGGTAGGAGAGCTTCTAGAAGTCATAGTAGTGTGGGTCAAGTCTATGATAGTCACCAACAAGATAGTAAAGGTCATGCAAATCATGATAAAGGGAATCGAACAAAGAGAGCTGCTCAACTCCAGCGAAGTAAAAGCACAACTGAGAGTTATGATAGCCCGGGGCATCTTGGACGTAGTAAACTGGTAAGACATGAGAGCCAAGATGTCAAAGCAAAAGATGTCCCAAAAAGCGATGATGTGGACTGAACTGATAATTATTATCATCCTGCTATAGTGGCGACACCTGGCAGGCTTATTTGAACTATTGAGATTATCTATAATACACTTTTATCACAGTTTCATAACAGTGTTGTAAACAAAATGTGATGATTTGAAAAATATATTTTCTTTCTGTCTTTGCCGCTTTTATTGCGAGTGAAATATATGTTTTGTATTTCTTTCAGACTGAAAATAGTTGTTTAACTACACTGAAATCCTCTCTCTGGTAAAGGTATTTTTATTGCAGTAGAATATTGTCTTATTTCATAAAAGAGTTCGGTGCAACTTGTATGAACTTTTGTAATTTTTATTTTTCAATTTATAGCCTTTTTAAAAAAAAGATTGTACTTTCATCATACATGGAATAATTTAGTTAAATTTTGTCAGACCCAGATTTTTAATTAGTATACTATTAAATTTAGCTTCTTTTACAGACGATATCACCATTGATAATACAATGTATCTACTATCTACCAGAGGGAATTTTTAAACTCAGATTTTACTGTGTAAATATTCCAATGTACTATGTTGTAAGGTTCACGCTATTTGCATAAATCTGCATAAAAATATTAATTTATGATAGAAAATATAAAAACTTCTAAATGTAATGACATGTAATCAGATACAAATAAAGTTTGTTTGGAAAAAAAGACACAAATATATCTGTTGCACTGAACCCTTTATAAGTTTTAGCTTAGAATTTATTTTGTTGCATTGAATTATTGAATATGATTTAAACATATGAAAATATAGCTCCTTAATATATGTAGACATATCTTCTAAACACATCTAAACATATATTTATCTTTTACAAATATAGATATATTTCTTTTAATTTATACACATACCCTATTAATGTACATAGAAATACCGTATGTATACATACGTAAATTTAGACAAATTTCTGATTGCACTATTTTTACAAAATAGCCAATTCTAGTTAGAGTGTGGTTGCTGAATTTGCTAACAATAACATAATTTAACGTACACATGCATTGCACCTCTAATATCTAATAGTTATTAATAAAAAGTACGCGTTGACCACCTCCAATATGATCTTAATGGATTTATTTTACATTTCAGGGTTGCACACATTTTTGATGGACCCAAACCTATTAGAGTATTTAATTAAAAAAATAACGTTATCAAAAAAACATTAACATGTAATTTGATATAGGCCTCCTGCCAATCTCTATTATAAATGATTAAATATAGAGGAGGTGTACAGTTCCCTTACCGGTTATAAATGATTAAATATAGAGGAGGTGTACAGTTCCCTTACCGGTTATAAATGATTAAATATAGAGGAATTGTACAGTTCTGATTCCGGTTATAAATGATTAAGTATAGAGGAATTGTTCAGTTCTGATTCCGGTTATAAATGATTAAGTATAGAGGAATTGTACAGTTCTGGTTCCGGTTAAGTTATGCAGTTCCCGTGTTTACTTCTAAACAGGATAAAGACAACATGGAGATCGGCAATTGGCCTATGATAGTTTTTTCTCTACATTATTAGTCCATTATTAGTAGTTTCACACATTGCTATTTATTACTCAAGTCTCTAAGATTTCAGTATTTGACCTGACATTTCATACAAAGCTATTTTTTAGGGAATATGTTGTTTTTAATGATCATGCTTTTCCAAAATAGAAGCATTTAAGTACCTCAATCGTCATATACCTAAAAGTATCATTCAAAGCCAAGATTTATCACATTTCAGAAAAGGGATAAATAGCAATGTGCTGAATTAGATATGAATATAAAGACATGTCCATTATGTGTAAAAAAAAAACAAAAAAACAATATTATGTTTAATTGGATTATAAAAGGCTAGACATGGCGATATAAAATTATCAGAGATATCATTTGTTTGGATCTGTTTGTCCTTCATCACGCCTCAGACATACCTCCCCAAATAAGATAAATCGATAGCTTCATTGAATCTTCAAGACGTCTTTACATTTTTATACAGATTTTACCAAAAAAAATATTCCCAAGCATTTTAAAATACTTAAGTTTTTATAACACTAATTACTGATTATATGAACTGATATCTTCATTGAATATCCATGACTTCTTTGCATTTTAATCAGATTTTACCAATAAAAGATATTCCCAAGCATCTAAAATACTTGATATTTGAATAACGCCGATTATTAAGCTTGGCTGTTAGGGTTTAAACTTTTACTTTTTAAGATATTCACGTAAATGTGTTTTATCACATGAATTACCACACAAGCATTGCTATATCATAATCAGTTTTAAGAGAAATGCTCAATTTTGTTTATATTTTTTTATTTTAGTGTCCATGAATAAACGGAAACATGAAAAGATTACATTAATTTAACATTTAACAAGTTTAGAACACCCCCTGCTGAATACATTGAATACCCTTCCTTGTTCCTCCGAATATTATAAATATTTTCTATTGAAAACATAAATTGTATTATGACGGACTTTCTTTCTGAAGAAAAATTATATATACATTAGTTTTGCAATAATTGTACTTTCACACATGTGGATAACGCTGAGTCAAAAATGTTATTTCATTTTCCATAAGTATTTTGCTGTTATTCCATAATTACCGAATGAGGGTAAGAAAAATGGAACTGGAACTTTGAGTGTAAGAAAAGTCTCTGAATAAAGAGAATATTGTATGACAGAAGTATAATTGTGAATAGGCCTGTTATGTATAATTATAATCTCATTTTATTATCTAACACAAAAAGTTACTGTAAAAGGCCAAGATAAAATTTGTGGTTCACATGACGTACATATGCGGCATGCTAAAAAATAAAAATGACGAAGGATGAAATATAAAGTTTAAACTAATCATAGCGTATTCTACCAAAGTATAGTTTAAAATGTTCAAAGTGAGTGAATAAACAAAATGAATGTGAACCAAAATGTATTATCTGGCCTTAAAATGGTGGCGCTCAATATGTTGTACTGCTGTCTGGTCAGAATATGGTGTAAACTGTTCTCTTAGTATATTACATTTGTAAGATTTGTCTAATTATATTTGCTGGGCTGATGATAACCATGCAGCCAAATCAAATCAGTAGGATTTCAACATTTTACAATGCTAACTTTTCCATTTACCAGAGCTTTGTGGAAGATGTTTCATTTGTTTAAACATAAAAAAACCTTGTATCACAATGAATTGTCTGTATTTGTAAGCCTTTTTATAATGTGCTGTGTAATCATTTTTCTATAATCACGATCTATCAGAAATACGTCTTCATAAAACATTAACATACATGTATATGCACACACATGCGTCAAAAACGCACTCACGTGGGAAAAATCCCCACAATGTCTCGCCGGATTTGAGATTTGTAACGTTAGTAACGTCATCTAGTGCGAGAAAAGTCTTCATTTTTTTCTCATTCTGTTTATCTTTAATACATACACACACATCATAACAATATGTGAGACTCACATGTAAAGACTGATAAGCGCAAGTGTAAAAACTACAGCTTTGTCTTAAATATGAAATCTGTGAATATAGTTTTCAACGAACAGGTTAAACCTTTCAAGAAGACTGCTATGGATTTTGTGCTGGAAAATAAAAAGTCACCTTACAGTTTACAGTTGCAACAGGTACTTCAAATCTAAATACTTCTTGAATATTTTCAAAACATTATATCGCATTTTGAAGAAAAATGTACACTGTAAATAGTTGTACCAGTAAATGTGCTATTAATTTACAGCAAAAATTGAAGGCAGTTGTTCCCGCACACTCTGCCGTAGGTTAACATCAATTTTATTGTATTTTTTCGTGCAAAGTACTTTTTACAGAGAGAAAGGTATTTTCCTCCGCAGCAACTTTTGCTTTGATATATTTCAGATTATAGCTTGCTTTAATAATCATTTACTTATCCGTGTTCCGGGGCCGTCCATTCGATGTTGGTGTGTCATTGTTTCTCCTAAGATGTCTTTTGAGAGATTTCTTTCAATTTATTTATTTTGCAAAAGATGAATGTTTGAAAATCCGTTTCTGGCAGAGCAAACTTTTGTTTTAATTAAATGGGTTGGATTTATATATCGAAAGCTTAGAATTTTCCTTTCATTTTAAACATTTGGATTACATTGTATAAACTTATTGCCATAAACTTTACAGCATTGTAATGTTTTCATGATTTATAGTACACATATCTGTTATATGACAGAAGTATATAGTTTTTAGGCACAGTAGAAATTGCTGTAAAATACAGCAAAATTGCTGTATTTCTACAGAAGTTACTTCTCACAGTGAGCTCTGCTTTGTTTGGAGATCAACATCATCGTGGCGAGAGAAGGCTCAGGAATGGGACAAAAACTCCTCCTGTGTAATAGACTGGTGTTCGACTGATGATATTGTTCACTTTTAAATGTATAATGACAAAATAGTATATTACACTTATAACCGGATGCATAGTAAAGGCCAAATAAAGGCCAAATAAAGGCTGAGTAAAGGCCGAATAAAGGCTGAGTAAAGGCCGATTAAAAGCAAAGTAAAGGCTGAGTAAAGGGAGAGTAAAAGCCGGGTAAAGGCAGATTAAAGGTCAAATGAAGGCTGAGTAAAGGCTGAGTAAAGGGAGAGTAAAAGCCGGGTAAAGGCAGATTAAAGGTCAAATGAAGGCTGAGTAAAGGCCGTGTAAAGGCATAGTATTGTATTTTATACCTATGTGGTGTCAGAGTTCACTTTTTCCATTTAAAAAAATGAAATATTCTTGTTAAACATGCTCTTATATGAATATTGTCTTGCTGGTGTCTTACTGAATATCTCTTTGCATATTAATTCATAAAATGCTCTTAATATTTTTACAAGATAATTTTGTACTCAGCGTTTAAACATCTTATCTTTTGTGTCATGTGTATTAATGGTGAATTTCTAATTAAATGAAAAATTACAAATACAAGAAAGCTTTGTTTCATATTTTATTTCACACATATATACAAATAATTTTCAAGACATTGATTTGTAAACCAGGTGTGGTAAAAACCTAATAATAAAATATTCTTTTGGATCAAAACTGAATATAAAGCGTGCAAATGGAAAATATTTTAGAGTTTGAAGAGTTAGAGTATTGGAAAATATCACAATAACTTTACATATATTCATAAGAGATAACCTTCAAGAGAGATAAACTTCAAGAGAGATGACCTTCAAGAGAGATGACCTTCAAGAGAGATGACCTTCAAGAGAGATGACCTTCAAGAGAGATGACCTTCAAGAGAGATGACCTTCAAGTACAGAGGTGGCTGAGATATGTTTGTATCAGGAGAGGTCGCTCCTTCATATACTTATCGTTTGTTTGAATGTGTCAACAATGACTAGAAAATGGTAAAACTTTACAATAGAATATAATAGCACCATCATCGGTCAAAATGGAATTAAATGGAAGTACAATAGACAATAAACCTACATGGTGACAAGAACCCACATGTTGACATGAACCTACATGTTGACATGAACCTACTACTACATCTTGACATGAACCTACATGTTGACATGAACTTACATATTGACATGAACCTACATATTGACATGAACCTATATTTTGACATGAACCTATTAACATGAACCTACATACTTACACGAATATGTATGTTTACACGAACTTATTTGTTGACATAAACTTACATGTTTAAATGACAAAGGTAAACATACAATATGACATTTTTTTAAATGGTAGTCAACAAAACTGGGTGGAAGACCGTAATTACTTGCTCACAACAAACAGGGAATGATTCTGTATGGCTGACTGGATGGGATGGAAGCAACAATGAAATCCTATACATCATCTGTAGGAAAGACACGTTAATTATTTATTCCCTTTGATCCCCCTTATATTTATATATTCCTCTCAGACACTGAAACTACGATAATGGCATTTCAAGTCATTGGTATGGCCAACTACTTTAACAAGACATATGCAAACTTCCTTACTGCCAGAATTTGTTATTGAATCCTATTGGCTCCGTCATCGCTATACAATCACAAAACCTAACAATTAATTATTGCATCATAAATACCTTGAGACAATATCTATTTATTTGGTACTAACATGCTTCTGTAATTTTGGACGGCATTATTTCTTGATATAGAATTGAATTCCTTTCCAAGCATACACGAGATCTTTGAAGACATGGAACTGACTTCAACTTGATTAATATTGATTTTATCTAATTTGTTTTTAAAAGTATAAGAGTAAATAAAAAAACTCTAAAAAGCAAAAAAACCTATCTCTGATATCTCTGAAGGGACAAAGTCGTCATGTCATAAGCGGCGTGTACCGCCAATTTTAAAAGTAAAATGCATCTCTTAGGTATGTGACAAATTGAGAAGTCCCAATCGTTTGATTTCCTTGTACTGGTCCGGGATTTCCATTAAGGCGTGCAGGGCGAAGGCCGCCTCAGAGTTACTGGTATGCTTGGTGACGACCTGCTGATAGTTGACAAACTGGAAGTTATCAAAGGCTCTGCTGGGGAGCTTGTCATCAAATTCCTCCATCATGTCCCAGGGCCCATCTCCAACCTGCCACATACAACGCTTTTATATTAATTATTGTATAATATTAACTTGTGATATTTATATAGCACCGATTCTCAGACACTAATTACAATCCCTGATAAGGAACAGTAAAGGACCTCTCAAGTGCACGGATGTTTGGTTGGAATTCCGACCATACATCCGGGCACCAACCGGAAATACGTCATAATTTTTTTCAAGGGTTTCCTGTTCTATATTGAGGTGAACTCATCAGAACAATCAGAAACAGAGTAAACGACCAAATTAAAACCGTTTATATGAGAGTCCATGAATGTCCTACTTTTGGTTTGGACAAGGATTGTCAAGCTGACTCCAGATAATATCTGCTCATCGCGCTTGTAAATAAGTTGACAAACTCCACCAGAGAGCAACATGGTTAACCTATCACTTCTGGACAAGGTAATGGCTCACTACATTCATAAACTTTCATGTAATTGCCTATCCTACTTATCCTTTTCTTTAAACGAATTCAGATTAATAAAATGTGATATAATTGACTTTTATATTAAAGTATTTGCACAGATAAACACATTTATAACGAAATGAAACATGGAACTATTTTCTTCAGTATTTTCTGGGGGTTGTTATCAAGCGGAACCACAAATAAAATGGTGGTTTTGTTTTCAGTTTGGACACTTTCAATTCAATAATTATGATTCAACAAAGGGAAAATGTTAACAAATGAACACCAGACAACTTTACATTCAATAGATTCAATAGCAAACGATGTTGACCAGTGAAAGTAATTCTGGAAGAATACTAATCTGGAATGGCTAGAGGTAATAGTTTGCATGTGCCTCTGGTGGAGGGTGAACAACTGGATGGGATTCGAAGGGATATAGTTTGAATTTCAAGCTGCAAGTTTATGAAAAGTCTGCTAAATGCTTGTGTAAATAACAGCGTTTATAACAACGTAGTGCTGTTTCTTCTTTAGGAACTGAATTGTGGATAAATACGGTGAAATTAACTTACTCCCACCATGACGATTGAGAGCGGCACCTTTGAAGCGGCCACAATGGCGTCTACTGTCGGCTGCTTCCGGTTCACCTGACCGTCTGCCACTATCACCAAGATGTGGAACTGCAACAGTAAGACCAGTAGATTCATGATAATGGAGTGGACTGCAAGTATCATGTAAAAGTGAGATAAGAAGGAAAGTTTGGAACAGGTGCAATGGACAGGATTTGGAAAAAACGAAACGAAAAATGCTTAGCATGGGATGACTAGATGGAAACAATAAACATAGTAGGATTAGAAAGGAATTACTAGAGAAATGTGTCCATATTAGAATAGACAGATACAACTCAAGGTGTAAATATTCAAAACGTGGAGCAAACAGAAACATTTTCATTTATTGCATTGTGGGATGGATCACATTCATTAAATTCGGTGATTCTTTTTTGCAAGAGTTATTCATTTAAGATTTCCTAGAAAAGTACATTTAGATGCCATGCATGGCAAAGTTCTTTGGTAGTTATAATTTACAAAAAAAGTGCACGTTTCTTTCTATTTTAACTTACAGATTGTGGATTACATGATGTGTTCCTGGTTAATGTATATATATATATATATATATATATATATATATATATATATATATATATATATATATATATATATATATATATATATATATTCCTACCTCCATGGTTCTCCTCACAATCTCGATGGCCTGGTGAATGAGGGGGGCGAAGTTAGTGGGACCATTGAGGCTCACTGTGGGGGTGATGTCATTATAAACATTTAGGACTTCGTGGAATCCCTCGCAGAACCCCTGCAATAAAACAGAAGATATAAAAATTAAAAGTTAAATATGCATGATTAACGAGGATGAAGCATATTTCTAATCAAATTCCAGAAATTCTAGAAAACAAAACACAATATGACTGAGAATCTTTTGGTATGTGTAACATGATTTGATGAGATATCCCTATTATATTACCAGAGAATCCCATACTCACAGGACAAACCTGATCTAATAGAACCGGGTTTCCCTTTATAAAATTTCCTTTATTCAATTTGCATTTTTATTGATTTTGAACTTCCCATGCTCCCTAATAAACACTGAAACAAAAAGAATGGTGCAAATACAAACTTGATAACCCATGCATGCATTCTGTAAACATAAAATGGGCCGATTCCCTGCAACCCTTATTCTGATAATTGCCTGCAATACCTTGAGGCTGAGCGGTCTTTATTGATTGCCTGTTAAATATAATGAACACTCAGAACCATTAAATGTCTGATGGCTCCCTGATCAATACATAAAAGTAGGCTAAAATGTTGTAACACAAAACAAGCATTATCTCATCTGACACTTATTATAGCTACCCATAAAAACATACAGCATTCCATAAAATGAAGGAAATTTAGATGAACCACAATAATTTAGATGTACTATCTTCAAACGAGGCTCAAAGCGCTATGAGCTAACATAGTCTGAAATAGCGCTATACACATATTTATTACTATTATCATCAATATTGGAAATATATAAGCTCTAACAGTAATAGTTCATCACAGTTCTGTGATTGCCCGTATGTGACATCTTGAATTATAAAATTAAGCAAAATATCCCAATATTACAAGGGGAAATTAAGATATAAACTTTGAAATCAGTTTTCGCAGGTCATTCTGTTTATTTTGTTTATCATCTCAGAATATTTACACCCCATTAGGTGTAAACTCAAACTCAAACTCAAACTCAAACTCAAACTCAAACTCAAACTGAGTTTGGAGATATAACACTATTTTCCATTACACCGGAAGGTATGCTCGTCGTTCAATATTACACTTCCTGTCGTCATTGCCCAATATTGACCTTATTTGATATTTGAAATTCAGCGTCTAGTTATGGTAGCCACGCTGCGTAAGCTCTGAGTGCCCACGAGACAAAAGTGGAGCGGCCAACATATCAAATCAAATCTAATCAAATCAAAATCAAATCATACATGTGAGTCATACCCACCAAAATATCATACTAGCGGAACTGACCAGTTCCAGGTCACGACCTGTACACGTGATCATTTGGCTGCCAGAGACTCAATCAACCAATCAGTGCAAAGCAGAATCTGTGGGTTATATTCATTTATTCATTCACCTATTAGTGCATAGCTTTATTTTTTATGAATAGTCGTAACATGCGACCGATCCTGAATGAACCTCTACACCATTGACGGCAGGGACTGATATGAGAGAGAAGGAAGACCTGTTGTGTTGGGTAATAAAATACCGTGTGGGGAATACAAAGTTGAACAAGGAAGTATATATTCATAACTTATATCAGACATTTTGGTGCATCGGTCTGTGCACAAGGTCTCAACTCTGTTTATTATACAAACCAACTATAATATATCGAAAATAAAGGATTCTATGGAATTTAAAAATGTGTTTCTTTGTTGATCCAAGTTTAATGAAGGTTGTTTTGACAATCAAAATTCCAGCTCAAAAATGATTGTCCTTTAATATTGATTTGTATGTGTATTGAATTGCTCCCTGGAGCAGTGAAAGATTGCGAGGCATTGCTGACAACACCCCACAGAGAACAACAGGGGAACTCAGACAAGGTATCAGCAACCTAGAGTACAACAGGGGAACCTAGACAAGGTATCAGCAACCTAGAGAACAACAGGGGAACCTAGACAAGGTATCAGCAACCTAGAGAAAAACAGGGGAACCTAGACAAGGTATCAGCGACCTAGAGAACAGCAGGGGAACCTAGACAAGGTGTCAGCAACCTAGAGAACAACAGGGGAACCTAGACAAGGTGTCAGCAACCTAGAGAACAACAGGGGAACCTAGACAAGGTATCAGCAACCTAGAGAACAACAGGGGATCTCAGACAAGGTATCAGCAACCTAGAGGACAACAGGGGACCTCAGACAAGGTATCAGCAACCTAGAGGACAACAGGGGACCTCAGACAAGGTATCAGCAACCTAGAGAACAGCAGGGGAACCTAGACAAGGTATCAGCAACCTGGAGAACAACAGGGTAACTCAGACAAGGTATCAGCAACCTGGAGAACAACAGGGGAACCTAGACAAGGTATCAGCAACCTAGAGAACTACAGGGGAACCTAGACAAGGTATCAGCAACCTAGAGAACAACAGGGGAACCTAGACAAGGTATCACCAACCTAGAGAACAACAGGGGAACATAGACAAGGTATCACCAACAGTAGGTAAAAATAGAATAAACAAGGTATCAGCTACTGTTAGCAATGCCCAATAGAGAACAGTAAGGGAACCAAGATAATAGATATATAGACATTAACGGACATTAGAGGCAACAGGGAAGCCGAGGAATAATGACAATTGATCATCTTCCTATTGTCATAGAGAAAATAGGGAAACCTAGGCAAGGTATCATCAATAATGAGAACAACCCCACAGAGAAAGCAGGGTAAACCAAGGTAAATCATATTCACATATATCTCAGAAAACAATTGGTTGGAAATTCACATGAATTCAGATATAAGTATATTAAAAAATAGCCAGACAATTAATGGTGGCAATTAATATGATAAATATCACCACAAACCTCCCAAGGCCACCATGTCGTGCCTGTTTAATATACATCAAATGTGCAATTAGAAAATTAGCTTGCCTCTCTTTTCAAGGGGAAGACAAATTGATCTTTGGTGGTTTTGTCCCCGAAGCCATATGCTGGAATGACCCCGTCTTCATCAAAGGGTTCCAGGGTTTCCCCCAGGATCGCCATCACCTACAAATAGTAAGGCACCTTAAAGCTTTAAACCTCTCTACTTAATCATCATGGAAGTGCAGAAATATATATATATTTATATATATATATATATATATATATATATATATATATATATATATATATATATATATATATATATATATATATATATATATATATATATATATATATATATATATATATATATATATATATATATATATTTATATATATATATTATAACATGAACTATAATTATACATTCAGTACATTATTGTGTATCGTTGACAAACATTTACTATTCAGGCTAAAATATTATATTTATAAATAAATCTTTTCAAATTAACAACAAAAGTCTTTGAAGACAAAGAAATCAAATTTTTAAAGGGAATATGGACACAGGTAGAGACAATTGATGCCGCTCATAAAAGCCACTTTACCGGCCTATTTATCAAGTTAACTATTGATTTTTGGACACAAATGATTAATTGAGGTTATCGACTTGAGTCATATCAATATATTAATTACTTTTTGGTATGGATTAAAACATCCCTTGGCGATATCGTGGAGAGATTTGCCCCCAAAAGTCGCTGCTCCCTGCTTCTTATTGCTGGCTGTGTAGTCAATCCCTGCAAAAAACATAATAATTACATTCTACAGGCCAGGCCAAAGATTTTACAACAATTAACATTATACCGTACAGGCCAAATTTCTTTTTCCCAATTTTACTGCTAGTGATAGCCCCGAATATAATTTCATGGTCTGATATGAAAAGTGTATAATTTTATGATTTTCTTTTGTACATGTCTCACACATATACTGTTTGTTTTGATGCATATTCAATATAAAAGTCTTTTTGACAAATATCGTTATTTTTTGAAGTGCTAAAACAAATGCTACAAGAATTGTTTTAATTTGTTATTTTCCAAGTTTAATGACAATAAAATGGCCTGAAGTTGATTTACAGGTTTTAATTTTCTTGCTTCAGTAACTCGCCTAAATTCTGAATGGTACATCCCCAAACAATGCAAGGTATGTGCCAGAACTATTGTTTTTGGTAGTCACAAACAAAAGATGATGTCCTTAAAAATAATATTGACCCGTCTTAATGCTGTGATATATTTACTAAATATTAAGGCTGTATTTCTGAAGCTTATCTTAATGACTACCATAATATTGCAGTTATCACTGTCTAGATCACTAATAATACAAAAGAGGTAAAGGTCGCAAAACTGTGATTAGCCAATGAAATTGAATCAAACTAAAACAGTCTATTGTATCTGTTTACAAGTTTTGTTTCAAGTTTTGTTTCAAGTTTTGTTTCAAGTTTTCCTTATAATTCAGTTGCATGCTTTTTAATATTCAATAAGAATTGTTATCAAGACACTTTACATTAACTTTTATCCAGGAAACTGAAATAAATATTTTTAGGGACCGGAACTAGGAATTTTCATTTCCTGTTCTTAAAGCCCCTCACTCAAATATGACATCTATTGGTAATAGAAATGACAAAATAATAGAAGAAACAATACTCTTTTGCAATGGTTAAGATAAAGTGGTTTTGAATGACTGTATACAATCTAATCGATTATCCATGAAATATGGTTATCCACAAATATGGTTTTAAACATATCTGTGTAGAAAGGAATTGTCTCTTTTAAACCTAAGATTATTAAATTTTCTTTATAAAATATACCTATAAGTGGGGCCAATGTCCGGGGGATGCTAAACAAGAATCTATATACCAGACAGAACATGTATTCTCTATGAATTCTACAACAAATGTTAAGGTTAAGGTCCTAGAATTGTGCCTAAGACTAATATGTATCAAGATAAGGGCCCGGGCATTGGCTCCCCCCTCTACTTTGTCCAAAACAATGTTTGCATGTCATTTCTCTTTCAATCAAATTTCATATGTTTACCCGGCTCGATCATGTATACTAAGAACTTAAATAACAATTATACATTACATAAGAAAATGCCGTAGTATATGATAATAAAATGATGATTACGATGAAGAGGAACCTCTGCTAAATATATTTTTAATATACAATAATCTGTTTTTATTTTTATCCTGAAATTGGTCCTGCAAAACATGCTGCACAGTTTGATATATTGATTTATTGATGTCAAGCTTCTTTTTCAGGAGACAATAACAACTTCAGCATTCGGCCCCGGCGCCTGTTGTATGTGATATGTTGCTTTTTTGAGTCTGATATTTCTCAAAACTAAAACTAGAAGTATATTATTGCATTTTTCATGTAGTGCAAATTGATGAATTATGTAGCTTTTTAGAGAATTTAAATAAAGAGCTGAATTAATCCGAATGAGACAGATGCAAATAATTTTTAAGCTTTAAATCTATATTATTATCAGGTAGTGACATGCTTTTAGATTTTAATATTGGTTCTTTTATAAACAAATATGGTTAAATATCCTAAACAAAAATTAAATGGGACAGAAATATTGTACTTACCAAAAATTAAATTGCTTGACTCAAGTCCAGCATTTCTGACTGCCTTACTGACCTCGGCCAGGGTGTTGAACTGGTCCATAATGACATTAACATGGGTGGCACCACGTGCCCTCAGGATGCTGTTCTGGGGAGCTGACATGATGCAGGTGACTTCTTCTCACAACCAAATGATCCAGGTCCACTCTACCGCGATGTGTGGCGAGTGTGTGTCGTCTCTGTAACTCAAGGCTTTGATTTATTATTGGTTCGGCCCAGCATCGCCCCTTGTGCGCAGCACCAGATAATGCGGCCAAGCATTGTCCCCAGTTGGCTGCGTTAGAAAAATCAGGTAATATATATATATATATATATACTAGATGAGCCAAGCACTGTACGGATTGTTCTAGTGCAAATGATGTAATGTATAATCTACATCTGCTGAGAACTGTTCCCCCTTGATTGCACTAGTAGTGACAATGTAATACATAATCTAGATCTGCTGAGTACTGTCCCCCCTTGATTGCACCAGTAGTGATAATGTAATACATAATCTAGATCTGCTGAAAACTGTTCCCCCTTGATTGCACTAGTAGTGACAATGTAATACATAATCTAGATCTGCTGAGAACTTTTCCCCCTTGATTGCACCAGTAGTGACAATGTAATACATAATCTAGATCTGCTGAGAACTGTTCCCCCTTGATTGCACCAGTAGTGACAATGTAATACATAATCTAGATCTGCTGAGAACTGTCCCCCCTTGATTGCACTAGTAGTGACAATGTAATATATAATCTAGATCTGCTGAGAACTGTTCCCCCTTGATTGCACTAGTAGTGACAATGTAATATACAATCTAGATCTGCTGAGAACTGTCCCCCCTTGATTGCACTAGTAGTGACAATGTAATACATAATCTAGATCTCTTGAGAACTGTTCCCCCTTGATTGCACCAGTAGTGACAATGTAATATATAATCTAGATCTGCTGAGTACTGTCCCCCCTTGATTGCACTAGTAGTGACAATGTAATACATAATCTAGATCTGCTGAGAACTGTCCCCCCTTGATTGCACCAGTAGTGACAATGTAATATATAATCTAGATCTACTGGGCACTGTTCCCCCTTGATTGCACTAATAGTGACAATGTAATAAAAAAATCTCGATCTCTTGAGAAGTGTTTCCCCTTGATTGCACTAGTAATGACAATGTAAAATATAATCTAGTTGTGTTGAGCACGTTATTTTCTTGATTGCACTAGTAGTGACAATGTAATGTATAATCTAGTTCTGCTAAGCACTGTTCCCTCTGGATTGCACTAGTTATGGCAATGTAATTTATAATATAGATCTCCTGAGCACTTTCCTTTCTAGATTATACTAATTCTAATACTATAAAAATGATCTAGATATAACAAGCACTGTCATTTTTCTTGCTGCATTAGTAATAATGTACTATATAATCTAGATATGATAAGCACCGTCCTATCATACGATAAGCACTGTTCCTTCTATGCTACACTGGAACTAACAATGTAATATATGATTTAGATAAAAAACATTGTCCCCTTTATGCTGCACTAGTTCTAATAGTGTAATATATGATCTATACATGATAAACACTGTCCGTCCCGTGCAGTACAAATAGTAAACATTGTCCCCTTTACGCTGCACTAGTTCTAATAATGTAATATATGATCTATATATGGTAAACATTGTCCTTCCCGTGCAGTACAAATAGTAAACATTGTCCCCTTTATGCTGCACTAGTTCTAATAATGTAATATATGATCTATATATGATAAACATTGTCCTTCCCGTGCAGTACAAATAGTAAACATTGTCCCCTTTACGCTGCACTAGTTCTAATAATGTAATATATGATCTATATATGATAAACACTGTCCGTCCCGTGAAGTTCAAATAATGTAATATGTAATCTTGATATGATAAGCAATTGATTTGATTTGATTTGATTTGATTTGATTTGATATGTTGGCCGCTCCACTTTTGTCTCGTGGGCACTCAGAGCTCAAGCATTGTCCATTGAATGCTGCACTGGTTCTAAAAATAAAATACATGATCTGCAGATAAATTTGTTAAACACTACCCGTTAAGTGCTTTGAAAGACAGTTAATTTATTGAAACTATGTAATACAAACTTTTATATATAAATATCAAAATCTTGTCATTTTTAGATAAATGGTTGGAATTTTCTGAAAACACGGGCCTGTCCATCTGTGCCAAATTTTTACGTTCTCTCCTTAAATTCAGCTTCGGGAATTCATTGGCGTCTACCTTTCTCAAATATGAGAATATTTCGAATCTAAACTGTTTGAAAATGATTTCAGCCAAGATTTAAGTGAATCAGTAAAAAATTAACACTTCTTATTTATGATAAAATGTTCAAAATGATTTTTTTATAAAAAAAGGTCGTAGCAACTTGGCAAAATGATGGTAACTCGCCTGACCAGGTTATTGATTGCAATTGCGACACAATCGGCTGCGCTATTATGCTACAAATTGTCCCAAGATGGATTTTCAATACAAAGCATCTGCGTTGATGCGTCTATTAAGTTCCCTGCAGTTTTGTTTCATGCCATAATGTACTCTTCACGTGTGATGATAATGCCATAGCGGAGTGTATCTATAAATATCTGATCCCTGCTAAAATGTTTCTCATCAAGTGGATTCACCTGAAACAGGGCAGACAGAACTGAAACAGGGCAGACATTCCTGAAACAGGACAGACAGAACTGAAACAGGACAGACAGAACTGAAACAGGGCAGACAGAACTGAAACAGGGCAGACATTCCTGAAACAGGACAGACAGAACTGAAACAGGACAGACAGAACTGAAACAGGGCAGACAGAACTGAAACAGGGCAGACAAACTGAAACAGGACAGACAGAACTGAAACAGGGCAGACATAGCTGAAACAGGGGAGACAGAACTGAAACAGGACAGACATAGCTGAAACAGGGGAGACAGAACTGAAACAGGACAGACAGAGCTGAAACAGGGTAGACAGAGCTGAAACAGGGCAGACAGAGCTGAAAGACGGCGACAGAGCTGAAACAGGACAGACAGAGCTGAAAGAAGACAGACAGAGCTGAAACAGGGCAGACAGAACTGAAACAGGGCAGACAGAACTGAAACAGGACAGACAAAACTGAAACAGGACAGACAGAGCTGAAAGACGGCATAAAGCGTTATCATAATAGGGCTTGTGAGGGTAGACAAGGTTATCATAATAGTGCTTGTGAAGGTAGACAGGGCTATCATGATAGTGCTTGTGAGGGTAGACAGGCCTATCATAATAGGGCTTGTGAGGATAGACAGGGTTATCATAATAGGGCTTGTGAGGGTAGAGAGGGCTATCATAATAGTGCTTGTGAGGGTAGACAGGGTTATCATGATAGCGCTCGTGATGGTAGACAGGGTTATCATAATAGGGTTTGTGAGGGCAGACAGGGTTATCATAATAGGGCTTGTGAGGGTCGACAGGGCTATCATAATAGTTCTTGTGAGGGCAGACAGGGTTATCATAATAGGGTTTGTGAGGGCAGACAGGGTTATCATGATAGGGCTTGTGAGGGTAGACAGGGCTATCATGAAAGTGCTTGTGAGGGCAGACAGGGTTATCATGATAGGGCTTGTGAGGGCAGACAGGGCTATCATAATAGGGTTTGTGAGGGCAGACAGGGTTATCATAATAGGGTTTGTGAGGGCAGACAGGGTTATCATGATAGGGCTTGTGAGGGTCGACAGGGTTATCATAATATGGCTTGTGAGGGTAGACAGGGTTATCATGATAGTGCTTGTGAGGGTAGACAGGGCTATCATAATAGGGCTTGGCTTGTGAGGGCAGACAGGACTATCATAATAGGGCTTGTGAGGGTAGACAGGGTTATCATGATAGTGCTTGTGAGGGTAGACAGGGCTATCATGATAGGGCTTGTGAGGGTAGACATGGTTATCATAATAGGGCTTGTGAGGGTAGACAGGGTTATCATAATAGGGCTTGTGAGGGTAGACAGGGCTATCATAATAGGGTTTGTGAGGGCAAACAGGGTTATCATAATAGGGCTTGTGAGGGTAGACAGGGTTATCATAATAGGGTTTGTGAGGGCAGACAGGGTTATCATGATAGGGCTTGTGAGGGTAGACAGGGCTATCATAATAGGGCTTGTGAGGGCAGACAGGGTTATCATGATAGGGCTTGTGAGGGTAGACAGGGCTATCATAATAGGGTTTGTGAGGGCAGACAGGGTTATCATAATAGGGTTTGTGAGGGCAGACAGGGTTATCATGATAGGGCTTGTGAGGGTAGACAGGGCTATCATAATAGGGCTTGTGAGGGCAGACAGGGTTATCATGATAGCGCTCGTGATGGTAGACAGGGTTATCATAATAGGGTTTGTGAGGGCAGACAGGGTTATCATGATAGGGCTTGTGAGGGTAGACAGGGTTATCATAATATGGCTTGTGAGGGTAGACAGGGTTATCATAAAAGGGCTTGTGAGGGCAGACAGGGTTATCATAATAGGGCGTGTGAGGGTAGACAGGGTTATCATAATAGTGCTTGTGAGGGTAGACAGGGCTATCATAATAGTGCTTGTGAGGGTAGACAGGGTTATCATGATAGGGCTTGTGAGGGTAGACAGGGTTATCATGATAGGGCTTGTGAGGGCAGACATGGTTATCATGATAGTGCTTGTGAGGGTAGACAGGACTATCATATTGGGCTTGTGAGGGTAGACAGGGTTATCATAATAGTTCTTGTGAGGGTCGACAGGGTTATCATAATAGTTCTTGTGAGGGTCGACAGGGTTATCATAATAGTGCTTGTGAGGGTAGACAGGACTATCATGATAGTGCTTGTGAGGGTAGACAGGGTTATCATGATAGGGCTTGTGAGGGTAGACAGGGTTATCATGATAGTGCTTGTGAGGGTAGACAAGGTTATCATAATAGTGCTTGTGAGGGTAGACAAGGTTATCATAATAGTGCTTGTGAGGGTAGACAGGGTTATCATGATAGTGTTTGTGAGGGTAGACAAGGTTATCATAATAGGGCTTGTGAGGGTAGACAGGGTTATCATGATAGGGCTTGTGAGGGTAGACAGGGTTATCATGATAGGGCTTGTGAGGGTAGACAGAGCTAATATTTGGATCCTGCATGAACATATAGAACCTGAATGAACATGTGATATAGCCATATTGCTCTCCAATCTCATGACATAACTCACAGGGGAGTCTGGATACCTCCAAGCCATATTCCACTGCCTCGCTACTTGAGCTAACATAACATGAAGGAAATTTGCAACAATTTTCAAAATTTATATTTCAAATTGAAAATGAAATAAAAGTGCGGGTGCTGCCGATATCTGATTGATACTAAAAGTAGCACATGACGAACAGAGGGTTAAGTAAGTACTCGCTCCATGTATATAATCGCATAAATGCCAAAATCGTAACCTCTGAAAATATTTCAATTAGATGATGGATGTGTTTAAAAGGCCTAAAATAAAATTTACCATCATTTGATCAATTTCTAGCATTTAATAACCACTGAATTATCAATTCCATGACTTCATCTTATCTGGTGATATATAAACATTCCTTTACAATGAATTTAAAAAAAGAAGATTTTAGCTTATATTTGAAGTTTATCTTTTAAAATCATTTTGTGTTTGTGTCCGGTTGTTTCCACACACTTTCAAATTACCCCAAATCGGTCACAAAAGTCATAATGTGAAACGTGAGACGAAAATTTGTCTAACACTAGGTAGCACCACTATATGCTACATGAAAGAGATCCACTTTAATGTGAGTTTTCGAAACAGGCGACCCCTGGTGGCAGAATTGTTGATGGCCAAGAAAAATAATCAGCCAGGTGGCGTTCTGATGAGACCACACACCAGGATGCGGATGTGGGCCCGATCTCAAGTGAAGGACCTCCAGTAGGAGGACGTGGGCCTGATCTCAGGTGAATGACCTCCAGTAGGAGGACGTGGGCCTGATCTCAGGTGAATGACCTCCAGTAGGAGGACGTGGGTCTGATTTAAGCTGAATGACCTCTAGTAGGAGGATGTGGGCCTGATCTCAGGTGAATGACCTCCAGTAGGAGGACGTGGGCCTGATCTCAGGTGAATGACCTCCAGTAGGAGGACGTGGGTCTGATTTAAGCTGAATGACCTCTAGTAGGAGGATGTGGGTCTGTTCTCAGCTGAATGACCTCCAGTAGGAGGACGTGGGTCTGATTCAAGCTGAATGACCTCTAGTAGGAGGATGTGGGTCTGTTCTCAGCTAAATGACCTCCAGTAGGAGGACGTGGGCCGGATCTCAGGTGAAGGACCTCCAGTAGGAGGACGTGGGCCTGATCTCAGTAGGAGGATGTGGGCCTGGTCTCAGGTGAATGCCCGGCAGTAGGAGGATGTGGGCCTGATATCAGGTGAATGACGGGCAGTAGGAGGATGTTGGCCTGAACTCCAGTAAGAGGATTTGGGCCTGATCTCTGGTGAATGAAATTGTATCATGAGTTCAATCTCGGCATGGCCGGGGATCAAACCGACGACCTTTGTATCACCACAGAGGAACTGGTGCTAATAAGCTGGCGCGTCGCCTTTAGAAAGTCTCCGAGAAGGAAAAGGCCTACTCATGAAATTCAATAAGGGACATTAATGTTGCAAAATGTTATATTGGAAGTGCATTCACCCGGTTGGTTTTGGGGGCAAAATCATGTGTGGTGGTCTTAACCAAGACATTGCATATTCTGATACAATGTTCAACCAACTTTCAGCCATTTGGTTTTGGTGCTTTCACAACTTGACCAGACCCATCACAAATGATTTTGACCATAACTCAAAGTTGTAAATGCATTCGGCGCCCTCCGCTATTCAACTTTTTAATCCCTCACATTCAGGAAACAATTGTGTTGTTTGATATTTTTAATTAATGTAAGTTATCTGGGTATTATATTTGAATAAGCTATAATCAGTGAAAGATTACATTTTGGAAGATTTGGAAATACAGTAAAGATTGTCAAATTTAATAGTTTGATATCTTTACGGTACTCTAAATATGTGTAAAGTTGTAGTTTATACAAGTTAATGCAAGAAGTAAGAGAGGAATCATGGAATTATGCATCTAGGTGAGACATTACAGCCAGGGACATTTCATTATTCTGATATATGATCACCTAATATTGCTTTTTTTTGCTGTATGTTGTATAAAATGTGTGGTAAACCATGGGCAGATTTAATTAATTTCTTCATTCTTAATATATCAGGACATTTATATTAGGCATCAAATCCAAATTATCCAGAAATTAATACATTCATCAGTTACAATAATAAGTAGACGTTCATCTGGAACCATATTTTAATGGGATATTTGCCAGATTTTAATACAGAAATGTGGTCCAGTTTACGTTTGCACAACGGGGAGAAATCAAGACTACCTCTGCCGAACTACTTTCACAGATCACCCGTCTGCCGAACTATTTTCCTTTTATCTTATTTAAAGTTTCTTTTCATATTTACATGATTTTGAAATGACTAAAATGTTTGTTTAAATATATTTGTGTACATATATCATAAAATTAGTCAATCATAAAATAAATGAAATCAATTTTAGGCCAATTCTCCAACAAATCAATTGTTCGAGGCAATTTCTTTTTTTCAAAATAAATGAGAAATTAAGGCAACTTCATTTCATTTTGTTAATAGAGCATGCAATACGGGTCGGCAGGAGGTGAAGGCAGGAGTGGGGGGGGGGGGGGGGTTGCTTTGTGCACTTCAAAATTAATGATTTAATTAAGATTTAAATATATTTACCTTCATTTTCGTTTGTTTTCATCACCTCAAATTTTTAGATTTATAAACGGATTTGAGATGAAAATTGTTTTTGAAAAGTATAGGGCATTGGGTCCCTGTGACAGGCTTCCGCCTAACCTGATTGTACTGAAAGGTCATTAAAAACCTAAAATTAATTTTCATTCCGATTCCATGTTAAATCTGACAACGAGTACGACATCAATGTCTTATTATACCACATCAGTTTAAGAGGAAAATTAATTTGTTGATATCTTATTTCTTCTCAAGTATTGTCCCAGTCACAACGGGAATCAAAGTTGACGTCTTTAACTTCACGTGTCTGAGCGTCCATTTTCCAGTCTCATATATTTTTGTTTGTGTGACAATGACATATCACATCCACGACATCAGCGGAATACAGTTTATCTGATAAAGTAGCCAATCTGCATAAAATACATATATTGTGCAGAATGATACAATATTTTTTATTTGTTCTACTATTTGCACGGCTGATACATTTGTATATCATGGATGTCTGTAATCGATTTTAGAGAAAATGTTCCAATGTACAAAGAATAAGTCGCTGTTTTAGCTTTTTAAAGTTGCAATGTTAATGTGAGAATACATATACATCTGATTTATTTTGATTAACTGGAGGGCATGGGCAATGGCGCAGTTCGTTAGGGCGCAAGCTTATTAGGACCAGTTTGATTCCTGATCATAATAATAATAATAATAATAAAAATAATAATAATAATAATGATAATCATAATGATAATGATAATGATAATGATAATAATAATAATAATAATAATAATAATAATAATAATAATAATAATAATAATAATAATAATAATAATAATAATAATAATAATAATAATAATAATAATAATAATAATAATAATAATAATAATAGTAATAATAATAATAATAATAATTATGATGATGATGATGATGATGATGATGATGATGATGATGATGATGATGATGATGATGATGATGATGATGATGATGATGATGATGATGATGATGATGATGATGATGATAATAATAATAATAATAATAATAATAATAATAATAATAATAATAATAATAATAATAATAATAATAATCATAATAATAATAATAATCATTATAATAAAACTTATATAGCGCATTTACCAAACCAAGGTTTGTTCAAAGCGCTTTATTCATGAGGGCATTGAATTCACATCACAATATCTCATTTGTCCTGATAAATCTATGACTGTGCGGGACCTGCGACATAACACTTCAGCGGAACAGCCTTATATCTGCGAAAGGTAGGTCTTGTCATGATATAACTAAATAACTATTGAAAGTAACTCAAAATCTTTTAAATATTATACTCAGAACGCACAACCAGATGACGGCATCCAGCCTTATAGGATGTAATGACGTATCTGCATGAGAATGCCATTATATTTAAGCCAATTATTTCTCAGAAGAATGAGTCTTAGACAAATTTAGCCCCTCCAATAAACAATACGTGTGCATATTGTATATATATAATATATAAATGCATGGTGGCTGAGAGAATGATTAATGGTAAGATGGCTTTCTCTCACTAATGACTTTTTCAGCATTCTTTGGGCTATATATAGCTATATATAAGGTGATAAAAAAGAGTGAAAACCACGAACCACGGCATTTGATAACCAGTTATGAAGGAAAAAAAGAAGGAATAAATAACTAAATAAATTGCTGTTTTCAAGCATCACTTGAACATCTTTTATACTCGTCTGTAGTATGAGAAAACCTTCCTAATGGGAATTAATAAATTCTGCTCTTTGTGACCATAAAACAATTAATCACGATAATAATAATAAAAAATTTATATAGCGCTATTCCAGACAAGGGCATCTGTCTCAAGAGGGCGCTCATAGTCAAATGGTTGCCAAGATATAACAATAGTTCCTCTTTGACACTCCATGGTGACAACTCAGATCATCTCCTGTATGCGATGGAAACTCAGGGGGTCAACAAGCGGAAATTTGACAGCTCAAAACGGCCTTCAATGTCGCTGATAAAATAATGGGTAGAACCAGAAAAAGTGTCCCAAGCAATGAAAGATACGAACAAGGAAAGCATGGAATGAAGACTAACATTTAATACATTAACCGACCATGATATTCGTCATTTTAATCTTTGATAGTGGCATAGCCCAGCAAAAATAACTTCATTAAACATATTGAATGTTTAATGGTATATAGTGCAATCAGCTATTGATAGATAAACAGTGCAAATATGATATTAAGATATACATGTATTCTCAGTGCAGAGAAAGACCAGTTTTAGTTTTCTCTGAATTGTGACTTTGGCTTAATCTTGAGGGAGGTTGTTAATTTCAAACTCACATCGTTCAAGCAAATGTCACCGGTGGTGCGTTTTTTTATGCAAGCCTTATATAAACTTCTCCATTTTGAAGACAAAATTGTGAAAGCAACAAAATTAAGTGTCAGAGCAGAGGCGACAATGTACCGAACAGGCCAAAATACCACAATGTACTAATGTACAATATACAATTTAAAACATGTTTCTTTAATTATAAAACCATCGTGTCATAATCTAAAGCGAACCGGAAGCAGTGGATTTCAATCACGTGCCGAGTGGCGGGCCCTGTGTCGGGGTGAAATTTATTCCTTTGATACATTTAATTAAAATCGAAAAGAAAAGGAACATGAAATAACACATTTGAAGTTAACTATCAGTTCATCCTGACGAAATCTCCATGAGAATTGGTTCCAAATATGAAAGAGGTCGGAGAACATCGGCTAACATTAGTAAATGCAAAACTCAAGGTCTTTATGCGTGAACTGCCTTAAAACTGAAATTGCATGTATAGATCTGACAACTAAGTAAAAAAAGAAAGATTTTCAAGTCAATTTTTGTCTGGTTATGAAGAGTTTTGATATTATTTGTTTTTGGCCGATCAGGAGGAGTAATTTCTGGACTGCCCGGTGCTATCCTGGTGACGGATAAGTGCGGGGGCCGATACTCAGCCGTCATTACCTCCACAAATGCCACATAATTGAAATATCACAATCTCAAAACGAGGCGCGTTTCTAAGATAGTTTGATTGATTGTCTTTCTCAATAGGTACATCAGCATTCTGATTTGAATCCTGAGCCGATTAGTAACTCATATCCTGTTTAGTGATTGGCAATTATTCCACACAAGCATTATTCTACATATTTTATCCCATTGGTGTATGTTCGAGACTTATGATTTGATCAATGAAACTGATATAGAACCTATGTAATTATAAATTTAGTATTAGTATTATCACAAGTAATTTGACAATACTGTGAAATATATATAATACATAATATATATATATATATATATATAATACATATATATATACACACACATATACACACACACATATATATATATATATATATATGTGTGTATATGTAGATCTTAAAAGGATGTCTCACGAAATCATGAATAATGTTTATCAAGGCACTTAAAACGACTAATTAATAACCTGTTAAAAAACCTGATAAAACCCATTAAAATCCTGGAGCTTTGTAATATGACTGAAAAACAATATTTTATCCTGATATGCTGCTTTGTAATATTCCAGTCTAAACACTCATAAAATATCTTATTTTGAGTGATA
Source organism: Amphiduros pacificus (assembly GCA_949316495.1). NCBI lineage: Eukaryota > Metazoa > Annelida > Polychaeta > Phyllodocida > Hesionidae > Amphiduros > Amphiduros pacificus. Next base: position 28,549,921 of record OX439012.1, on the reverse strand, counting down.
GTTTAATGGCACAGCGAGAAATATAGAGAGAAATAGCTTTTACCTACTATTACAAGAAGATATGGGTGACAAACTTAAAATTTCTTCAGGCTGACCTACAAAAGAATCTGTAATTTAAACATACTTATGAATACAATGTATACATTTGTATTCCATTTGATCACAATCATAGCACATTTTAACACTGAAAAAGCGACTTTTTGTTCGAGAAAGCAGCTGGAACCACATACAGCTAAGGAAGGTTTATGGGCCGGACAATTATCATGCATTAGTATTGCCAAAAAACAATAAAAACTATTGAATGGCAACATTGCATGTTAAGACAAACAATACAAATTTGCTATTTTCTCTGGAGGATTTGATTGCTTTCTTTTTGCAAGAAATGCGATGCTAGTGCTGTTTTTATTAAGATTAAGCTGATGAGACTGATCCCCAAGAAACAATAATTTCTTCAATAAACACACTTTATTACAATATAAATGAGACATAAAAGACATCTTATAAGAATTAGGAATGCAATGTTATGCGGTCTTCACGTGGTAGAAAGATTTGCTTTTTATGAAATACACTTTATTATGAAATAAACTAAATAACAGACATCGCATGAAGATTTGAAAGTTTCTAATGTCCATTAATGCAATACTGTGTGCTTTTATCAAGATAGGATATCTGCTTTATACAAATACAAGCGACATATCACAAACATCCTAGAGAACACCGATAAAATGAACTGCCACTCAAAGCTGATGACCTTCCATTGTAATGACACGTTTATGGTCAGAGATCACTTGATTCTCATTGAAGTAGACTTGCCCACCTAGGCAGGAGACCATGAAAATTGGACAAATACTCCTGCCAATCTCTCACTGATTGGTCCTGATCACAGCGGCATTATATCAATATTTGATAGTGTGATATAGGTAGCGGTCAGTGGTTATGAAAACACCTTACCCTGACTTTTAATGTTATCGCTGTGATATATCATGTTGGTCATTGCCTCTCCTGCAGAACCTACAGTGTGAGGTTCCTGTGATATATGATATAGACATTGCCTCTCCCACACATCCTCTTGCCTGCTTATATCAATATGCACGTCATTCATGGTGCAGTTATCAGCCATTGGAAGATAATTGATATTAGTCCCTTCATGATGGCAGCGCTGGATTGAACTTACTTCAGTTAATTGTCTGATATGTTCTTTGCACTATCAGTATAATTGAAGGCATATGAGGAAGGGTTATCAAATAGTGTATGCTGTCAACTGTTAATTTGAATCAATAGTTCAAATATATATTAAGTTAAAGTGATTGCGAGTGTTAATCGTGTAAGGTGGGTAAGGGAACAGGGACTAATCAATGGAACTGGGAGTGGTCAAATGGATTGGAAGTGGAAAAAGGAGCCGGGGTAGTTGAAGTGACTGGGACTGGGAGGTTAATTAAGGGGGCTGGGGAATGTTAAGGGGACTGGGAGTGGTTAAGGGGGCTGGGAGTGGTTAAGGGGGCTGGGTGTGGTTAAGGGGGCTGGGAGTGGTTAAGGGGGCTGGAGTGGTTAAGGGGGATGGGAATGGTTAAGGGGGCTGGGAGTGGTTAAGGGGGCTGGGAGTGGTTAAGGGGGTTGGGAGTGGTTAAAGGGGCTGGGAGTGGTTAAGGGGGCTGGGAGTAATTCAGGGGGCTGGGAGTGGTTAAGGGGGTTGGGAGTGATTCAGGGGGCTGGGAATGTTTAAGGGGGTTGGGAGTGGTTAAGGGAGCTGGGAGTGGTAGAGGGGGCTGGGAGTGATTCAGGGGCTGGGAGTGATTAAGGGGGCTGGGAGTGGTTAAGGGGGCTGGGAGTGGTTAAGGGGGTTGGGAGTGGTTAAAGGGGCTGGGAGTGGTTAAGGGGGCTGGGAGTAATTCAGGGGGCTGGGAGTGGTTAAGGGGGTTGGGAGTGATTCAGGGGGCTGGGAATGTTTAAGGGGGTTGGGAGTGGTTAAGGGAGCTGGGAGTGGTAGAGGGGGCTGGGAGTGATTCAGGGGCTGGGAGTGATTAAGGGGGCTGGGAATGGTTAAGGGGGCTGGGAGTAATTCAGGGGCTGGGAGTGATTAAGGGGGCTGGGAGTGATTCAGGGGGCTGGGATTGGCTAAGGGAGCTGGGAGTGGTTAAGGGGGCTGGGGTGATTAAGGGGGCTGGGAGTGATTCAGGGGGCTGGGATTGGCTAAGGGAGCTGGGAGTGGTTAAGGGGGCTGGGGTGATTAAGGGGGCTGGGAGTGATTCAGGGGGCTGGGATTGGCTAAGGGGGCTGGGAGTGGTTAAGGGGGCTGGGGTGGTTAAGGGGGCTGGGAGTGGTTAAGGGGGCTGGGGTGGTTAAGGGGGCAGGGAGTGGTTATGGGGGCTGGGAGTGGTTAAGGGGGCTGGGAGTGGTTATGGGGGCTGGGAGTGGTTGAGAAGACTACTGGTCACTTACTATGTAACTGGGTGGTTTCATTAACACTAAATGCGAACTCAAATTGTTTCGTTCTGAATTACACCAGAAAATGAGATTAAATGAACATAATATAATTTCCCAATGGCATATACACTTAATCCATATACTACATACAGTTTAGGGATGGTACATAATCAATGTAATGAGGCAGATGGATAACTGGTACTGAGTTGTTATCATCCCAGCCACGGTCCGATATTTAGAACAAGTTTGCCCTAAATAGAACTTACCATATTCCTGAGACAGACGTATTTGAGCTAAAAAATTACTGTTCAGTATGAGCCGACATTTGGTACAAGACAAATCTGTTCTTCAGTTAGCACAGTCTAAATTTCTCATTCCAACTTCTGTCTCCAGTGATCATATGATGAACTTGATTTAAGTGATCCACAGATTCTTAAACATGTAATTTATGTTTCCAATTCTAATTTATTTAATGAAAGAAACCATATTATGTCAAAGAACTTTGTGAAAATATTCCTCATTGGCCAAAAGTGATTGTTTAAAAAGAAATAGATACCCTGACCTACTCTGAGGCCCTGATAGGTTATAGCGCAACTTTGATTTTTAAACAGCTTTGAGGCCAAGAAAGGGTTTTCATAGATTTTGCCCAAAAAATTCTTGGAATTGTTGCATTTGTGACATCATTATATCATTATTTGGAAATGCTGCACACATGCTGGGCTATTCTGGAAGCTGAGATGGCTCTTTATCAACTGTTTATCAATTTAGCACAATCTCCAAAAGTATAAATCTGCTCCAGTTTATTAGCACCAGTTCCTCTGTGGTGATCCAAAGGTCGTGGGTTTGAACCCCGGCCGTGCCGGGATTGAACTCATGATACAATTTCCCATATGAGCTGAGGCCCATGCCTAAAGGGTTAACCCGTTGTCCTTGTAAATCTGTGACCGGGTGGGTTGTCATGTCAAGGACCTGCGACATGACAATTCAGTGAGGCAGCACTATATTTGCTACAAGTAGGTCTCATCACAAAATGACTGAAATAATGTTGAAAGTGATGTAAAACCCCAAATAAACAAACAAAACAATAAACTGCTCCAGAGTTGGCTGAGGAAATCATGTTCAATTTGAAGTTGGTGATTAATACGTATAGGATTAGGTATGGTCACATGATCATTATGCAGTATAATCGTCAAGTGAAACGAGACGATTATACAAGTAATGAGCGAGTGGCCATACCTTATCTGTTTTAAAATTTGGACTCACAAAGCACTAAAACGGATTTGAGTACATATTCTGAAGTTCAATATATTGATATCAGTGCATGAATGTATATTTCATGCCTATCACATGGTATAATCAATTTCAATTTCTCCAAATTTCAAAATCATTCTTTTCAACAGTGAATATACAAAGCCATTTAGTTTATATCACACTTTGGATAAGAATTGAATGAGCCTTGATTTCAATTTTCAGCATCATATACTGGTTGGATAATAAAATAAGCAGTATCAAAACTGAAATATGTCACACTAATCAGTATTGTCAGGTAAGCTCAGATCTTTTTGTTAATGACTTCATGTACTTTCAATTATCAAGTCTTCAAAAATTAGTTTTGGGTTTATTTGTTGTCTTTAATTTATTTCTTCAGGTAAGTTTCAGCTTCTTTGTTGATGACAACTGGCAATTCACAAGTTTAAAAAAATTAGTTTACTTATTTCCTTTAATTTGTAACCAAATCAAACAAGAATTACAGTAACTATTATGAATCGCAGTCATGATATTTCTGTTGCAAAGCTGTAATGTTTTGTATCACAGTCTTTCATTTAATATTATCATAGATTTTCTTAAGAAATTATAGAAATCTACATCTTGAATTGCTGGCCTCCAGGTTGCATAATGGGCATGTCTCATTTCATGTCTGCAGTGACTTTATAGAGGCCACTATAAACCATTGTGTTGTGCAAGCATTACACGATATAAAGTACAGCAATACTGATCTGTGATTGGCTAGAGAAACTAGGCCATATTTTAAATTGATATCAGTGCATGAATGTATATTTCATGCCTATCACATGGTATAATCAATTTCAATTTCTCCAAATTTCAAATCATTCTTTTCAACAGTGAATATACAAAGCCATTTACTTGATATCACACTTTGGATAAGATTTGAATGAGCCTTGATTTCAATTTTCACCATCATATACTGGTTGGATAAGAAAATAATCACCACAAGCAGTATCAAAACTGAAATATGTCACACTAATCAGTATTGTCAGGTAAGCTCAGATCTTTTTGTTAATGACTACAAGTACTTTCAATTATCAAATCTTCAAAAATTAGTTTTGGGTTTATTTGTTGTCTTTAATTTATTTCTTCAGGTAAGATTCAGCTTCTTTGTTGATGACAACTGGCAATTCACAAGTTTTTAAAAATTAGTTTTGAGTTTATTTATTTCCTTAAATTTGTAACCAAATCAAACAAGAATTACTGTTATGAATCGCAGTCATGATATTTCTGTTGCAAAGCTGTAATGTATTGTGAATGTAATATAGAAATCCACATCTTGAATTGCTGGTCTCCAGGTTGCATAATGGGCATGCCTCATTTCATGTCTGCAGTGAGTTTATAGAGGCTACCTATAAACCATTGTGTTGTGCAAGCATTACGCGATATAAAGTACAGCAATACTGATCTGTGATTGGCTCGAGAAACAAGGCCATATTTTAAATAAGCATAAAGTCAGACTTCCAAACATGAGCTGTCTGCAAACCAAATGATAAAAATAGGATTGATCTCAGCCATGTGCCTATATATAGCATTACTTTAGTTGTATATGAGTAAAGGGAGAATTGACATTGCATTGATCACACAACTTCGACACTATCCTAGCTTTTCAGATTCCCTATGCTTCCGAATATCATGCATTTAGCATGTTCTCAGGAATTTAGCATCACCTCGGGGATTTAGCACGTTTTCACTGATATAAAACAGTCAGAACTGTTCTAAATATCAGGCCCAGTTACCCATGACTGATTTACAAAGTGACAGTCTTCTATATCTTGTTATGTGCTGGAAACGCAGTTAATACGAACAAACAAACATATAATTTAATTGAGAACAGAATTTTCAATGATGTATCGGCTTGGGCCTCATGACACAGTTTTAGCTGTGGACTAATTTTGGAATTGCTCACCGCTTTGAATTATCTCCATCCTTATAAAAATATCCAGAAAACATGTATTTGTTCACAGTACGAGTGACACAGAATAGACTCAAAATCATAAATTCGCACTAAGTAATGTCATTAAAGGAGAGATGTGCTTCCCATCTACGGTATTTTCTTTGATAGAAGATGTGAAGAAAACTCTTATTAAAAGTTGGAATGAAACATTGATAAACGTTGTATTAAAATATCATATTGCAGTACTTCTACCCAAAAATGTAGTAGACATGAAAGGCCAATATCTTTCTCACCAATTTATGATTTCTAAATGTTTTTTTTTCTCAAAATCTTTGCATAATTCCTTTAAAAGAGTACTGATCGAATTTTATTCAAATGTGTAACTATACACATTATACAGAAATGCTCATAGATTGATATTTATAGCTTTTTAGAAGCTTCAATATTTCATCAAAAGGAAAAAAATAGTTGATAAAAAATAACATACTTCATCTTGATAAAGAGGACTACTTCGCGATGGCGAGAGAGGCGGACGCTAATGACACATCACCGCCACACAATTACGTCCGATAACCTATTGCATTACTGCGCTCATCACGGACGCTACACCAGGAGTGATAAAACTGTCAAAACTGATAAGTTTGCTAAGATGAAAAGCCAGAGTCTGTGACATGAGCATTCTCTCTGTGACCTTTGCAAAGGCTTTCCCTCTTTAAGCAAGACACCATTTCTTACCGGGGTCAAACCATGGCATCCGACTTGTTTAGTATTCAAGGCAGGGGCGGGTGTATTTGATAGGCAATCATAATTGTGAATGTTGTGTGGTGTTATAACTCTCCTGACCTTAGTCGGAGGGGCTGATATACAATACTCTGCCCAACAGCTCAGTGACTCACCGCTGATACAGACACGGTAACTCACCTTTCCCTCTGTGGATGAACTTTCTGTTTCTGAATTATCACATTTGAAATAAAAGTCAACCACAGTCAATTAGGAGATAAATTTCTATAAATAGAACATATGGTTATCTAATGTCATGATTTCAGTTGTAGGAAATAAATTTCCATTGTTCCAGTATTACACAATGTGTTTCGATTTAGCGAAGCGAGGGCTGGTATTTCCATAATGTTTAAAGCGCAGTTTACATCAATAATCGCCCTATAAACCAATACTAATCATTTCTTTTCATTTTCATGTAGTATTGCAGTTTATCGAACCAAACTGGACATAGGCAATAACAGATAACGGCGCATGCGCCATGCGAAATATAAACGTATTAAACATGAGTTGTCTGCAAACTAAAATAAGAATAAGTTTGATCTCAGCATGTGTTTATATATAATATTAGTTGTATATAAGGGAGAACTGACATTGCATTGAACATTGCATTGAATATTGCATTGAACATTGCATTGAACATTGCATTGAACATTGCATTGAACATTGCATTGAACATTGCATTGAACATTGCATTGCAATGAACGATTCGCCACTATCTGAGCTTCCCTATGATATCAAATGTACTTAATATGATTTTTGAATTTAACCTTTTGGCTGTTTATCTGATAAATAAGTAATAATATTATACTTGTTTTTATCTCACATGAAACATTTTTGAACTCTCCAATGAATCTTCCACCTGCAAGATGTTTAAACGTGGGGAACGTGTTCACAATGCACTTCACCTTTTATTTTGAGCTGGGGAAGGTAACAATATATAATACAATGGCAGGTGGGACCCAACGTGTCGAGGAAGACAATGGACTGCCATTAACAGACATACTTAAGGTAGATAGATTATTCATAGACCGCTGATGCCGGGCATTGTAACTGAGATTAGCACCTGTCCTTCATCCCTTTGATGTTTGCCGATCACTATCTCCAACTAACGGGAAAGGACAGTCAAAAAGAAAAAAGAAAAAAAATCAAAAATACTCAATCTCCACCATGTATGTGCCAACGTTTATCAATTCAAAGCACAATAATAATAATATTTATTTTGGTAAATAATTTTATTTGTATGAGAGAATGGCTGATATCTAACTTTCAGACAAAGATTGCTTTGTATCAGAGGCCTTATGGGTTGTTAAAATGTGCTTACTTTATGTTCAACTAACTGGAAAACAAATATGAGTTATGTTATATCATATGGCAAAGGAAGAAACAAACATTTTTGATGGTTTTCATGGACATGCTTTACTACTAGTCTCAGGCAGACGTCTTGTTTTCTTTGAATGTCAAGAACAAAAGAAACAGAAACATAAGATAAATGATCATTACATTTCCAGGAGTCAGGTGCATTACAAAGTTGATGTATATCTACACCAGTCCTGAATGCCAAAGCCTTTGACTTAACAACTACAAGGCGATGGAATGGCAGCAAATAGTCACACAAAGCTATCTATGTAAAACGTATCAATTTTTATGCAAGCGCAATGATTTTTTGCCTATTGGTATAAACCGTGTTGTTTTCTGTTATTTGATAATTGTTTAAAGGACAGCCTTCTTTTAGAGAACTCCTTTCTCTTGTGACGTCATTACACACGCCTGCAGGCATTGGCAATGAGATCTTTTAATTTTCTCTTTCATATCGTTTGGCAAAACAATACAAAAGTATATGTAATGGAATCTTGCATTGTTTCACACAAAGCATATAACAATAATAACGGCGAATGAGCTACGCGAGATAGTTTGGTTAGTTCTGTTATATTATGATTTTTTGTAACACGGATGGTTCCCTTTTTGACAATCATTGCCGCCGGCAATGATTGTCAAAAAGGGAACTATCTGTGTTATTCTGTGATCGGTATGATCATGGGAAATGCGTTGTCATATCCTGTGGGTTGTAATTCGGTTTTTTCTATGGTCATTATTGTTAAAGCAACTGACGCCACTGTGGAGTGTTCATCGCGTGCATGCGCTATAGACTGGTACCCCGCCGAGTGTCAAGAACATTGTGTGGATACACAAAGGGTGGCACCAGTCTACATGCACTAGCGTATGAATATGTTCATATAACAAGTAAACAAAGATAAAGAAGTGCATGATTACAAAAAGTTGAAGACGGCAATATTGTCATCGATGTGCAAAATTATCAATTCATATTGCTTGGAAATGTTATCCAATCGATAGAGCATGAAATTTTTTTGTTTTGTTTGTATGAATATGTTCATATAACAAGTAAACAAAGATAAAGAAGTGCGTGATTACAAAAAGTTGAAGACGGCAATATCGTCATCGACGTGCAAAATTATCAATTCATATTGCTTGGAAATGTTATCCAATCGATAGAGCAGGAAATTTTGATGGATAATATGTGTTCCTATAACTTGTAAACAAAGATAACGGAGTATGTGATGGAAAAATGCTCATCTCCAAGTTTACCGGCTCGGCAAAGCCAATTGGCATCCCGCCGAAATGACAACATCGTCATCGCCCATCGCTGCACAAAATTATCCCTTTAGATTGCTTGGAAATGCTTCCCAATTGCTAGAACAGTCAATTTTCAGTAAGTTTTGTTCAAATTTGGTTTAAATCGGACAATTAGAACAGAAATGATATGCAAAAGTCTGATCGATGCAGCTGTCGATGATTTGCGATAGCGCCTGAGCGATAATAGAGCAACTAATTTCAATAATTTCAACTACCCCATTAGTTTGCAATGATTGTTTCATTTTGTGTGTGTTTTTTTTGTTTATTTTAATTTTTGCTTTATTTGTTGTAATTTTTGTTTTGTTTATTTTAATTTTTGTTTTGTTTGTTAATTTTTTTTTCTCATCCGTGTTACATGTGGAGCACCACTTTTTCTTGTTTATATCTCATAGACAGGGGTGGGAGAGCTCTGACTGAATCTGGGTGCTAATCGATGCATATCTGGGTGATATGACGTCATACCATAGTTTTGAACAAATTCTGAACCAATCTGGGTCGATTCTGTTAAAAAACAACTTTTTCATATCTCATAAAAAGCATCAAAATCACATAACAATCATCACAAAATTTAACAAATTTTTCTACAGTTGAGTGTATAACAGTATCTTGTTAATAATAGTATAAATTTCATGATAAATCAATAACGTTTTTATGGTAATATTTGTGCCCCCAAGTCTGGAATTACTCCTCTTTATGCACTCTCAAACTGGGGCACATTCCTGTGTTAAAATGTGGCAATAATCTCGTTAAAAATCAATTTCAGATGATTTTATACTTATATATGTAACTGATGAGCATGTTATGTTTTTAACATTTGTGTATGATAGTAAGTATATGAAGATCAAGGCTGTGTTTCAATATGTGCAGTCCGTAATGCAGTGCGCAATGCAGTGCGTCATAGAGAGCGTCATGGTGTTCACATGTATGCGTCAGTTTTGTGATGTTTTCACGGTCAAACTTTTAATTTGGTGTCAAAATTAGACTTGTAACCTATGAGAAACCTATGCGTCACTCTATGCGTCAGATTTTCATTCGCTACCCTATGCGAAAGGCTATGCATCAATTTACTTACGGATGTCATTACGGACAGCGCTGCATGACGCGCTGCATGACGGACTGCACATTTGGAAAAACAGCTTACAGAATGCAACTTTTTAATTCTAGCCATTGTCCACCATACGACAACAGCCAAATACCACTCAGATTGGCTGTGATTAAGGGCCCAGATGTGTTGCGAGCACACAGAATGACATCATTTAGCGCCCAGATCAGTTGTGAGCATCCAGAATGATGTGATTTGACCAGATTGGTTCAGATTAACTGCACAGATTGGTTCAGAGCTCTCCCACCCCTGAGGAAGTTTCTCCCAGTTTGTAGCCATGACATCATGACTTGGTCTCTTCTGAATGTCATTTCACATTGTCAAGCATGATGTCGGGTAAAAAACTGAAGAAAAGATGCTAAAGATAGCACCCGTTTCTGTATTTAGAAACATTATGACTGGGAAAGATGAAGAGACAGGAAGTAAGTACAATTAATCGCCGGAGGTCGAGTTCATTCAGTAGAGAAACTTCAATATGATGGGCAGTGCGTGGTGTTACTGGAAACAGTGCATTTTCTATCAAGTCTATTTTGTGGATAAGGTGGATAAGGGTATAGATACAAATCAGGCTTCATTCATGATTGAATATGTGCATTTGGAGAGATTATTTCATAAGTTACCAGCATATTGTTGTTCTCCAAATGCAATCTTTATTTGATGCAACTGTGAAAAAAAGCATTGGGTGATTGATTCTGCAAGAATCATTATTATTGTTTTTGACCGGATTCTTCATTTCAAAACCGGCCCCACTAGCACAGTTGGTAGAGTATAGGATCTGTGCCTTTAATAGTTATATAAGTGGAGGACGGGAGGTGGTGGGTTCGAATCCCACTGCCGACAGTGTTACTTTCACACTGGTTAAAAGGCTCGAAACCTGATATGGCCATAGTTGCTGAAAGCGTCGTAAAAAGACCATTTCACAAATTTCATTTTCTTTATTTCAAATAGTCTGCCAATCGATTTATTCTCCCAAAGGTGTCCCAATCAGTTATGAATCTGTAAACCCATTATAGGCTTTGTAAACCCATTATAACCCCTTAAGTTGAAGAATAAATCACTATATTTAGTGGAGAAATTCAATTATGAAATCTGCTATTTTCGCTTCACTATCTTCAAGCCATATAAATCCATTATGAAGCAATTTAAATTCAATTTAAATATAGATTCAATTTAAAATATCATATGTTTTTTTTGTTAAAATTTCGTCACAATAATTAAATTTGATACAAGAGACTTAACACAAAAGTCATGTAAAAATGCTCAATTTAAAAAACATTTTACCTTTTAAAGAAATGCGTTCCCTTTAAAGCTGACATTCTACCTGAAAGCAATGCGCATTTCCCCTGAAATGTGTCAAATCTAACAAAAATACCATTAAAAAACTTTTGGCAAATTCACATACAGAACTAGGTCAGATGCCTCCTGAACAGACGCCATGCTCCTTCCGTTCATTTGCCTCCCTCAAGTTGAGCATATTCTTTTTGCTGTAATCAAGAAAAGCATATCGCAGGAGGTAATTTCTCACACAAATGAGCGTCATCTCTGAGTTCACTTACCGGAGGAAGAAACCTTTTTAAATCTTCCAAAAAAGTAGCATACAATGAAATAATTAACGTCAATTAATGAATTGCTACATTCAGTTGGGATTTATCATCAAGTCTCAAGATGTGATGAATAGGAATTTCAATATTGAAACATTTTTACACCTGTATGTAGTATTATATATATACTGAAAAATTCACGTGTTATCCACGTGAAGAAATTCAAGTCTTAATCCCATGAATAATCCATGTCTTAATCACGTGAATAATTCTCGTCCTTTCCACGTGAATAATCCATGTCATTTTGATTTGCATATTTCATCAATTAAACACGTGGTCACCTAAACCAGAAAATCGCGTCTTGAAAATCTTTTCTTAACCATGACATAAACGGAAGCAGAAAACCACGTCTTGAAAATCTCATCTAAACCACTTCTTAGACTAGATCAGAAAATCCGTCTTACAAATCATGTTTTAACCTCGTGAACATCTCGTTGCCAACGAGTGTTTAATATTTCAACCAGAAATCCACGTGGTTTTCACGTGGCATCTCTGCTGGGATACTGGCATAAAACTTCACATTTCAGCCACTACATGTCTATTCTCTGCATATCTGCACAGCTGCGGACACTGACATTTAGCTTTACATATTAACCTCTACATGTGTAGTATGTAGAATTTAAAAAATTCTACATCATAATAGATACTTTGCCAGTGGCATACTGTTTATGAACATGTTTAAAAATGAACGGTTTGGAATACGTATTTTTCTCTCTTGCAAACCTTTCTTATTTAAGCAATCATTTCAGAAATTAACATATTTAGTTGAAGTCATTTCGAGTGGATGTTCTTGTAAATTTGAGTTCAATCTTGGCACGGCCAGGGTTCGAACCCAAGACCTTTGGATCACCACAGAGGAACTGATGCTAATAAGCTGGCGCTCTAACCAACTGCGGCACGGCCCGTGGCCTTTAATTTTTTTTATATTTAAAAAAAAAAAAATATAAATGTTTATTTTTCCATTGTTTTGAAGTCGGCAACTGTGATGGGATCAAATCAATTTGAATCCATTGTGTAAAACAATGAGTTGTGATGAACAACATTGGTTTGACATACATTTCAACTACCCAGATTGAGTAAAATCGTACACTTGTCCTTGTAAATCTGTGACCGGGTGGGTTGTCATGTCAAGGACCTGCGACATGACAATTCAGTGAGGCAGGACTATATCTGCTACAAGTAGGTCTCATCACGAAATAACTGAAATAATGTTGAAAGTGATGTAAAACCCCAAACAAACAAACAAACAAACAAACACAAGATGAGCAATGGAATAGACTATGATTTTAGAGTTCATGATAATGACTCATATTGGCAATAGATTGCAATGCCCCAATTCAATCATGTTAAAAGTTAGAGTTACACAATACACTCAGGATGGGCAATGGATTGCAGTCGTTAAATGCAATTCACATAAGAGATGGACATTATTTTGCAGTCATACAAAACAAACCTTAATGCAGAAACAGATTGCAGTCCTTAAATACAATCAGTGTAAAAGATGAGTATTATATTGCAGTCATACAAAACAATCATAGTGATATGTATTTATATGAGAAATAGGCAATTGATAACATGGAAAAACAGACATGAAGAAAATTCACAAGTTCTGAATGGTAATTCCACTTGATGCGATTGGTCAACAGAGGGGCTGTTATGCCATGGGAAGTGATCTGCTGTCAAAACACATGTTTAGCTTTTGTTGATTGTCAGTATCATTGTATGAGATATATGTGACAACACGGGGTCCCGTCCAGGGATGGTGTCACGTGTGATGAGAATACCCACTCCCAGGCATCACTAGTCGATAACTATAGCATGGAGGTGGTTAATCTCACATTCTATAGAGATTAAATCATTTATTTATGATATCTATATGCTATTTTAATGAGCTGCGAAATACGTACTGGGATAGACAGTTACTAATGACAAGAGCGTGCAATTTTCTGCGTCAATATACAGAGTGGTCAAAGCAGTTGTCATATTAGACATGATAAACAAATTGCTCAGCTAGATGCTACATTGGCTGGAGGAGAGAGAAATAGGAAAACAAGATGAATACCCAGTCACAACACAACAAGGGGATACAATACATACTCAAGTTGTACATCACAAGAAAGGCTCAGTCAGAAATATTGCAGCCACCAATGAGAGGTAAAGATACTGTCAGTTATAATTTCTATGATTTTTTTTTATCAAAATAGATTATGTTTATTTGAATAATGTATTTTGATATGATTTGATGCATGTGACATACTGATGTTGAAAATGGTCCAACACCATGATATTAATAAATAGAACATTAATTGTGTGTATGTTAAAATTCTGGGTACGATCACTTATCTTTGTCTCATCCCAGATCCAGTTCAAGTTTCCGCCTATAATTATTATGAAAAACATGTGATATATTCTGTTGCAGTTCTGTTAATCACTTATCTCTGATCATTTCGTTTGGTTAGTCTGTGCACTATCTCTTATTTATGACCACTCGTTTTGGTTATTATAGTTGATGATAAACCCTATATATATATATATATATATATATATATATATATATATATATACACTTAATGTCTTGCCCGTATGCAATCCCTTTTTATATAACCACTTAATGTCTTGCCTGTGTGCAAACCCCTTTTATATAACCACTTAATGTCTTGCCTGTGTGCAATCCCTTATATATGACTACCTAATGTCTTGCCTGTGTGCAATCCCTCATCTATGACCACTCGTTTGTCCGTCCATGTTTAAACCCTCTACCTGCCTGTTCAATGGAAATATAAGGTTACTAGATTGAACCTCTAAGTGCCTTTGTCACACTAATTGGGACCATAAATCCATGATATATTCATTATCATGTGTGTCGTGTGTCATTTGGGATCAACAATAAGTGATCAGTAGTAAATGAAACGTATATATGTTGGGACTATATGAAAATAAAGCCTAATTATTTGATGAGTATTTCTAGTGCGGCACTGGTTTTACATCATGGTTTTGATTAAAATAAGAGAGCTTTGGCTCAATATTTGAATCTGTCTGAAACAACAATGTTTTTAATTAACAATAGCTGTCTCTGCATTTAGGTTATTTTTGTGTGCGAAACCAATGTTAGGGGCACTTGTGGCAGATCATATTCGTTGTGACTGTCATTTCCCAGGGCGATTATAACTCTGCTATAGTGTGAAGTATAATGATATTAATCCATGAATCTGGCTGACATTTGCCTCAAATTGGGAATCAATTCCAGAAGATGACCTTTAGCATACGATGGCTATACCGTAAGTCAATCCGAAATGACAGCTACACATTTGAAGATTGTGTATATATTGAATTTTGCATCAGTGTGATAAATATCACAAACCATAACAGAAATTCCACACGGCTATTAAAGGCAGGCTATTCTTTATAAAAATAGCAAAGTGCTATGATAGACAAATTATCATTATATATATATATAAATATATCAAACGTATGTAGTAATTAGGCCTCCTGGCAATCTATGTTCCCAATGATTCAATTCAGAGGATTTGTACAGTTCTAGTTCCGGTAAAGTTGTGCAGTTCCGGTGGGGGAAAAAGACAACGTGGAGATAAGCAATAAGCTTATTGTAGAAAAACATGGACCAAGTCGGGAGAGACATGATTATCTGTGAATGTTTGTAAGCAGAATGCTTAACTCTGGATGGCCTTAAATGGCTCTGCGGTGCACATATGAATATATTGTTTAATCCATAGCCCAGTTTGGAACATGTTAATAACTTTTAGAGAAGATGAGACAAGATGAAATTGATGAAAATAAAAATCAACATTTACCAGATAATCCCCCTGTCACTGTTGAAAGTCAATATTTCAAAGAAACTAAACAGGAACTTGACTATTTTATTGGTATTTTTATTCCATTGGATAATTTTATTAAAATTCAGAAATCTCAAGGACTCAAGGGTCCACAACATAATCTTCTAAAATGTGAATCTGTGAAAGCGTGAATAGGACTCTGAAATAGACTGTGAAATCGTGAATAGAACTCTGAAATATACTGTATCTGGACACGATTGGGGAGATGATAATGGGGTAGTCCTCGGCCAAACATCGCTTTATGTCACATCAACAATTGTCATAATGACAATATTACAGTGACATTAATTATTCATTTCAATGAGATATGGTTGTTATCTGTGTTGAACTTCGCAATTAGGCTTGCGTACATTTATTTTTTTACTCTAATGTAAACCTACACTCCATTTTGTCCCTGCTAATTAATTAATAAATTATTTTAAATATCTATCAAGTTTCACTGTTGACAATGATGTATTATGCGTGGCAGGTTTTTTTTCCATAAACAGACAAATTATTTAAACAAGGAATATTCATGTGACACAAAATACCGCAGAAATGAGATAGTAAAACATTGAAAAAGAATATTTTCACGGAGTTTGACAAAGAAATCTTTGTTTTTCATTTTGAAATCTTTTAATGGTTATCTTGAAATCTGTTTAATGGTTATCTTTTTTGAAGGCATAACTTTACCAAAAAAACAACAAAGTACAGTCACATACGAATCTCAGGTAAGATTACAAGTATAATTTCCGAATTAGCCATTTCTTATATTTTTCTGTGTAAAGGGTATCTCTGTGAGTTGATGGCGAGTGCCCTCTGGTGACAAATATTTGGAAGAGACTGCAATTATTCCTTCCAAACTTTGTCATTTTCAAGATAGTTCCTTTTTATCCCAGAGATTATGTATTATACAATTTTCTATTCTCTCCACAAAAACAAAAATGATTACAGGATGGGAATGAAATTGATATACAGGATGACTTTATAATTAATAAAACAATGGCGCGGATGCTTAAATACTAAAATAGTCAGTATTTATAAACAAGCGACTCTTGAAATATATGAGCAATGTTTATTTCGATCCAAGCTAAGTTGATTTCATGTCGTTATTTATAAACAAGCGACTCTTGAAATATATGAGCAATGTTTATTTCGATCCAAGCTAAGTTGATTTCATGTCGTTATTTATAAACAAGCGACTCTTGAAATATATGAGCAATGTTTATTTCGATCCAAGCTAAGTTGATTTCATGTCAGTATTTATAAAAAAGAGATTCTTGAAATATATGAGCAATGTTGATATCGATCCAAGCTAAGTTGATTTCATGTCAGTATTTCAAAGCACATAAAATGCTAAATAATTATTATTAAGTGGAACTGTCTGTTTATTGCAAAATGATTACAATACAAGGTAAATATATCAGTAATCATTTGATATGAAATAAGCGCTGTTAGAGTACAAATAAACATTAACAAACATTATTAAAAAAACATCGGCCTTGAAAGATTTTGATATAAAATTCGACCAATATTCGACCATTTTGATTTTGGTGCTCTCACAGCTTGGCTGGAGCTATCATAAATTATTTTGACCGTAACACAATAGGTGCGAATGCATTCGCTGTTCTTCCCGTTCAACTTTTTAATCCTCCACGTTGGCCCCGTACCAAATATTTTCCTCTCAATTTTTGGTATTTCCTCTCGAGCGATTAGCACGTCATGTTGATTTCTGATTTCCATATTTCCATAGCCTAAGACAGCCTAAAATACAAAAAATAACAAACATGTGAGTCGCCATCGTGAGGCCATAGTGTAACCATATTAGGTAACTCATGGCCGCCATTGTGAGACCATAGTGTGACCATATAAGGTAACCCAGGGCCGCCATTGTGAGACCATAGTGTGACCATATAAGGTAACCAAGGGCCGCCATTGTGAGACCATAGTGTGACCATATTAGGTAACCTATGGCCGCCATTGTGAGATTATAGTGTGACCATGTAAGGTAACCCAGGGCCGCCATTGTGAGACCATAGTGTGACCATATTAGGTAACCCATGGCCGCCATTGTGAGACCATAGTGTAACCATATAAGGTAACCCAGGGCCGCCATTGTGAGACCATAGTGTGACCATATTAGGTAACCCATGGCCGCCATTGTGAGACCATGGTGTGACCATATTAGGTAACCCATGGCCGCCATTGTGAGACCATAGTGTGACCATATAAGGTAACCCAGGGCCGCCATTGTGAGACCATAGTGTGACCATATTAGGTAACCCATGGCCGCCATTGTGAGACCATAGTGTGACCATATAAGGTAACCCAGGGCCGCCATTGTGAGACCATAGTGTAACCATATTAGGTAACCCATGGCCGCCATTGTGAGGCCATAGTGTGACCATATAAGGTAACTCATGCCCGCCATTGTGAGACCATAGTTTAACCATATAAGGTAACCCATGGCCGCCATTGTGATGCCATAGTGTGACCATATAAGGTAATTCAGGGCCGCCATTGTGAGACCATAGTGTAACCATATTAGGTAACCCAGGGCCGCCATTGTGAGACCATAGTGTGACCATATTAGGTAACCCATGGCCGCCATTGTGAGACCATAGTGTGACCATATAAGGTAACCCAGGGCCGCCATTGTGAGACCATAGTGTAACCATATTAGGTAACCCATGGCCGCCATTGTGAGACCATAGTGTGACCATATAAGGTAACCCAGGGCCGCCATTGAGAGACCATAGCGTAACTATGTCATACTAGGTGGTAGATAGATTCTTTTAAAGGAGTAAAGCATCAAGTCACATCATGACAATATGTTATTTTAATTCATGACTTGTCATGACTGGCTTCAAATCTGACTGTTTTTTTGTATATTTGATGAAGTTCAAACTTCAAGAGTAACTTTTGAAAGTTCAAATTCACACTAGCAATTTCTCATTGCTCTGCAATAATACAGAGCATATTCTAAAAGATATTTAGAAACTATATAACTCATTTTCTACATTTCTCCCTCTTACCTATCACTGTTTGTATCCTGTCTATAAAAGCACATATGAAGAAGTGTCAAATTACACTTTCCGAAATATATGGGATGTGAAATGAAAATGATATGTTTTTCATATTTACGTGCATCAATTTTAGATGTCATTTCTGTTTTCAAAGTTGTCTTATATATGGGATATCATATCCGCCAGTTAAACATCTCTGTGTTATGATTTGTTTAGATTTTACCCCTCGGCAAATTTTGTCTGGAGGGTATTGTCAAATCCGGCACTGACACTCTTCGGTCATGTGACAAATTCAAGATTGCATTAACCAATTAAAATCATTGATACATAATATCCTACTTTGTTCTATTCCACCTTTGCAAAAGGCAGAGTGGTCTGTGGGATTCAAAGAATTTTTCATCAGTTAAAATAATAACAGAAGGTGTCCACTTCATCTTTGTGAGCGTTATGTCTTAATTTGGATTAATGCGCATCTCATTCTACAACAACCAGATAGATCCAATTACTCTTAAAAAGGAGTAAAGCATGGAGTCCCATCGCCAGGTTTCCATTATTGACTGCGGGTGCCTGTTCCCAGACGCCAACAAAGTGTGGCCACCATCGGCATGTAACCATTGATCAGACGTGAAAATATAGGCCATAGTCATGTTCACAACCAAATAACCGACACAAAAGACCGTTCCTTGTTTTTCAACTTTTGACCGACACACATGACCGTCCCTTGTTTTTCAACATTTGACCGATACGCATGACTGACAAACATGACTACCCTTTGTTTTCAACACATACCTTTTCTATGAAATCACACTATGAGTATGAATATGAATATAAAGTAAAGAAAATATGAGTATAAAGTAAAAAAAAATGTATGTAAAAAAGTAAAGCTGACATATATATACTGCTGATTCCAAACAATGTCTGCTCAAAGCGGTTGAGAGTAATTCGCCAGGATTCGAACCGGGAATCCCTGGGTCTTTGGATAATCATATTTTGAGCTATTTCAGATAGATTTTACCAGAATAAAATATGACCTGAATAAAATATGACGTGAATAAAATATGACCTGAATAAAATATGACCTGAATAAAATATGACCTGAATAAAATCTTTGACCTAGGAACATGGCTTTCTCATATCGTGAAATGAGGTTGTTTACACTACACAAAGAACACTGGATAACATGGGATTGTGTCGATGTTATTGTCCTATTCACCTAAGAAGCCATTGTGAATGTCCTTGCTGTCAGAGATGATGGTGCGTGTGAAGGAATAACTCTGATTGTTCTGTATGCTAATTACAGCCAGAACCAGGCAACCAGATCCCCCTGGCGGTATACAGTTACACCTTGAGCACTCACAATCCCCATTCCTTTAAGTTTAAGATCGTGTTCGGAGACACTTAACTTCAAATTTTATTCCTCTCAACGGATATGTAATATCCACTGTACAATATTACAATATGTTAAAATTACAGTATCTCTTCTGATTAAATTACAACCAATAGGAAGAGGACTTTCATTCTGCCCACACCTGCGCAACTCTCGTTCTGACGTGATATGCCGTTAGTTCAGGCCCATGGGGACCGCCATGATTGTTTGGTTAAAAGGTCTCAAATACAAGACCAGGTTGGGCAGTTGCGTGTCATGGTTCGCTCTGGCTTCAGAAGCAAAATATATCAGCTGCGACGTGAAAGAGATGAAAACAAAACTGATGATTTATACAGACCCAAATACATCAACTGATCATTTATATTTTGTAAGACAGACTTTATCTTACACCCTTGGCTTATTACAGAGTCCCTCCGATGGCAGCTATTGCTTTCAGAGCAATTAAAGTAGCACTTGTTTTGGGAAATCGCATTTGTTCTGTGTCTGCAGGTAAATGTCGTGTCTGCAGGAATCTAATAAATGTCTTCTTGTTGAGCGAGACTTCTGCTTGCATGTCCAAACATGGTAGACGGCCCAGCTTCAAATGTACCTAACGATACATACTTTTAATGCTAGTCATGTCAAAGAATGATACAAATGCGTTTATATATCATATAAATGATTGCTTAGTTTGAAAGTATGCTATGTCCAAAGAGTTTGTGTTAGATAATGACTGTAAATAGTGGCTTCCTGTTCCACGCATGTCACGTTGCTTCAACATCATTTCTATATAAGATTGAAATATGAATTTAATTCATATTAATAGCATCTTACTACCTGTCTCTTGCAATACCAAACTGCTACTTCAATTTTTGTATATTCTAAACACAAATACGTGAAAATAGATTGTGTAAAAATATGTAGAATTCTTTTCATACTATTTGTTATATAGATGTTATAGATAAAGTCAATAGGTTAAGTTTCTATCGCTGTGCCAGAGTCAAATACAGCACGGTCGAGTTATCCACACAACACCGGGCGCTAGCAGGCTCAAGCTAACCTCTCCACGTGTCTGTCACGATCAAGAGATCTCAGAAATGGTAAAAACAAATGTCATTCTCCATCATTGAACATGATTGGCACATTTAGCGTAGGAACCACGATGGCTCAAAGACTGTCATCAGATTCCTTTAAAACGGATCAGTTTATCTTCACAATATATTTCAGCAGAGATATTTAAACATTAAATGTATTAAATGTGGCTGATTTCAGTTTATTTTCACAATATATGATTTTCCTTTGAGTGACAAGAGGAGGCATTTTCAAGCCTACGTTAAAAGAAACATGTATCTTATTGTGAGGAGATGAGATCATATAAGATTATCCCCACATCACCGCGTGCACAATGAGGCTTAAACACAGAGAACATTTCCACACACAATGTGCAATTGTATTTCTAAGCAATACTGAGTGTTACGCTAAGTTGTGATCTATTCCGCAAAGTGTCAAGGTTTCCTTCAAAAGCTTTACATTCTTATTGGTTTTTGTTCTTCAAGTTCTCTGCATTCTTTTCTATGGCAGTGCAACATGTTTTCTCTCCTCAATTTCTTTCACAAAACATACAAGAAAGGTCGTCAGCTGTCTTGAGGGTCATGGGCTGTAGCGCAGTTGGGGAGAGCACAAGCTTATCAACATCAGTTTCTCTGTGGTGATCCAAAGGTCGTGGGTTTGATTACCGGATGTGTCAGTGTGGAATTCATAATAGTATATCTCATAGAGGCTGAGACCCGTATCTGAGGTGTAAACCTATTGGCTTTGTGAATCCCTTACTAGGGGAATTATCATATCAAGTAACAGTTCAGTAAGGCAGCAATATATTATCGTTAAGTATGTCTCGTCTTGAAATGACTGACGTAATGTTAAAAGTGACGTAAAACACCAAACAAATAAACAAATAAACAAAAACAAACTAATGTCTCGATTCTTAAAGAAAATTACTTGTGGATCAGAGTGTTTTTATCAAAAATGCATCTTCATCACAAGAGATCAAAGGTTAAACTTCACCAAAAAAAATCAAATATATCTAAAAACAAATATCATGTTAAGTTGTTGAATCCAAATCTTGGAATTAGGCCGGAATTAAGTGGAGATTAGAACATTTAAGTTAGAGTAGAACTTGGAACGGTGGGTCCCTAGCCAGCCTCAATTGGTATCACATCAGGTAGTTAGCCCCATGCATCACGTGGGTACAGAGTTAACTTATTGCGTCACGTGTCACCCTGGCTGGTCAACTGGGCAATATTGGTTGACAAAGTGTCCAATGGATGATTTGGATTTAAACAGGGCATACAAGGCTGTGTAAGCATGAATTCAAATTCACTGGTCATTCATTTTCAGTTTTGGCCACACCATTGCACCCAAAATGTGATTGTCCTAAGCACATTGTTACATGATTTATCATCGAACATTGTATAGCAGATATAATGTTAAGGGGCTATTCCCCATGTAAACATTTCAATATCTGTGATATAGTGCATCACAGTAGAACCAGATGGTAAAGGTTATTGTAGTGTTGATGCAGTAATGTCTCACATTAAAATTACATTGTTACAGTTATGAGCTGTTTGCAAACAAAATAATATGAATAGATTTGATATCAGCCATGTGTCTACATATAATATTACTATATATGTATATGGACCAAGAGCATTAAAACTCTTGCACCACATTTCTGGCAATCTGATGTATCTAATTAAATTTTAAATAGTTAGGTATATCCTAAAATTTAAAGGATATTATCCATACAATGCTAAGATAGCAAAGCTATTTTTAGAAATTGTAACCCTTACCGTATGCTTCGTTGAAATATTTATTTCATGGAGTTAACATTTTTGTGTTTCAAGAATGACAGAAGGGAGAATTGACATTACATTGATCACAAAATATCCGCACTCTCCTAGCTTTTCAGATTCCCTGTGTTAGAGTGATTGTTATTTTGGATTGTAGTCTAACAGAGTAAAAAGCTTACCTCAGCATCGTCCAATCTTATCTTTTTGATGTGCCAGTTCAGGATAGAAAAGATCTAAAATATTCAAAGAGTTTGAAAACTCTTTCTGCACTTACTAACGTCTCTGCGCATGACTCTTAAATACGTTTTATATATTCAGCCATTCTGTCCACAATCAAGTTCCCATCCATTTCAAGATAGGCCACAGATATCTTATATATTTTAGCCAAATATTGAACTTGCTATGCACTTTCTCCTGTCTAGCCTTTATCATATTGGAGTTGGCGTCTTTCCTGTATAGTATTTGATTTAGTCTGTATGATTAATCACATAGCATAATAACTTGACAGTCAGAATTAGTAGGCCACCCAGGTGCCATTCTCAAGAATCTATTAATCTATTAATCGCCAACCGATATGATATATTGTATGCCACAACATTCTGACAAGTTGAACTGAAAGCAATCAGAGACAAGGGAATAATGATAATCTAAATCAGAGCATTTTCACAATTTCAATATAAGTTGCAAACTAAAGTGAATACCACGCACAGAAAATTGGATACTTAAACCTTACATGAAGTATACATCAATATCTTTTCAATTTTGATACTCTTATACAAATGTTTATATCAGGTAAAGGCAAAAAGTTAATACATATATCAGGCTTCCCCGTGACCTCAAACTGTTAAAAATCATTGATTCAAGCAAGTAAAGTTGTGTTTTACTTCCACCGTTTTCATTCACCATTTTCCATTAATTAAACACAGAACAGAACAGACTGAGAATTAAGTGAAGTGTCTGGAGATCACTATCAGAATCGTCTTGGAGAACAGTCTCTCGACTTTATCTTATGCTGGCACTTCATATAGTGCAAGGGTATAAGTCTCTTTAAAACCACTACGCTCTCCTATAAGCCAGAGAAAATACAGGCGCCTAGCGACACCGTGTCTGAGAGTAAAAAAAAGGCAAAAAGGCAAGAGGAAGTGTTTTTTCACTTGTCACTGTTAGTCCGGGTCCTCCAGGATATCAGATACAAGGGTTAGTGACACTTGGCGTGACAACTCCTTAATAAAGTTGTGCCGGTCTCCGGCCTAGGGGCCTGGCGAGAAGTGAAGCTTGTGATTTCAGTATCACTGGAGTGTTCTTGGATACTACTGTTACATCAACCCAAATTGTTTTTGTTGGAAGAAAAACCTAGACTTGGTTAACACGTCAAGCAGGATCAATCAGGTGGGTGTACGGTCTGTAATGGAGGGTGGCTTTCTTTGTTATGGAGGGTGCCCATGTTGAACATTGTTACAGCTTGGAGTAATTATTTACTCCAAGGTTACAGTGAGCGACATCAAAGATGATATTCAGTTTAACGCTTGATGGCCAAGGTTTACCACAATGTTTAGCCTTATGTACAAGTGCTAATGATTAATAATTATGCTTGTAAGTGCATTTTCACTTAAATGGTTCTCAAAATGTCGTCTGCAAATTTGATGTCGCTCGTTGTAACCCACTTGACCTTTGCTGATTGGCTAAATCCTTTTCTATGCAATCAGCTCCCAATTACTAGTACTTGCTTGGCTCAACATGTATTTTGCATTGTACAAACATTAATTTATCTAGATATATAGTAAATGCGACTAGGCAAACTTCATTTTCCTGGAAACTACTCAGTACATTTCTTTAGATTTATTTATAGATTTCATCTGTAACTAAAGTTACGAAACTAAAGATATGAAATGATATATGACGTCACAGCTTATGACCTTCAAAATACACGACCCTTGATGACTGGCCATAGGACAGTGGAATTTAATATTACATATTCCCCTTCTCTTAATTCTTCAAGAAAAATAGAAAACAATATTCTCTGATTTTTGGACAATATCTATTGAAAGGAAAGCTTGAATTTGATTTAGATTAAGATTTATATATGATATTGCACAAATTTAGATTATTAGTTTTTTTGTGAGAAATGTAGGAGGATAAATTACAATTTAGTAATGTTTCTTCTCTGTCAGATTCTTCTCTGGTCTGCAATACTCTTTCTGAGTTTTTGATTATTTTACTTTACCATGACGTGTTTTTTAAAAAAAGGAAATATATTGCATTTTGATGGTGAAAACAGGAGTAAGGAACAATCGTAGGGGATTAAACAGTTGAATAGGGAAAAACGGCGAAAGCATTCGTACCTATTGTTTTACAGGGAAAATACAGGGAAAATAATTTGTGATAGCTTTAGCCATGCAGTTACAATGTGGTTCTGAGCTGGTCGCATATATCGCATCAACATCCCTTTAATTTAAGGCCTAACACGTATTGTTTAGATTGTTAGTAGAGTCTATACTTTACTTTATTGTCACCCAAGTATTTGAAACCCACAAAGTTTCCCAAAACAAACACTTTGGCCTGATCTTTGAATTATTTTTTATGTCAGTTATTTTGGCACCATTTGTTTTTTTGTAACACGGATGGTCCTTTTATGATATCCACTGCCTATCGGCAGTGGATATCAAAAAGGGACTATCTGTGTTATTCTGTGATCGGTACGATCGTGGGAAATGGGTAGTCGTTTCCTGTGGGTTGTAATTCGGTTTTTTCTGTGGTCATAATTGTTCAAGCAACTTACGCCACTGTGGAGTGTTCGTCCGTGTGCATGCAAGATTCCAATTTGCGCATGCGCCCGAGCGTATGAATACTTAATTAAATGAAGTAAACAAAAGAAAAGAAGTGCGTGATGTAAAAGCAGAAGTTCAAAACGATGTCATCGTGCTCGCCTATCGTTGCATAAAATTATCCCTATAAATTGCTTGGAAATGCTTTTCAATAGCAAGAACAAGGAATATTCAGTAAGTTTAGTTCAAATTTGGTGTAAATCGGATAATTAGAACAGAAATAACATGTAAAAGTCTCTGATCGATGATTTGCGATAGCGCCTGGGCGATAATAGAGCAACTTACGTAATCGAGCCTGAAGAGGCACATCTTTGCACCCAGTTGTGCAAGAAAATTCGTTCATATACCAAATTAAATGTTTTTAATAGATGAATAAATATTTTTGATTTTTGTTTTGTCTGTTGTAATTTTTGTTTTGTTTATTTTAATTTTTGTTTTGTTTATTTTAATTTTTGTTTTGTTTATTTTAATTTTTGTTTTGTTTGTTTTTTTCCCATCCGTGTTACATGTGGAGCACCACTTTTTCTTGTTTATAATAGTTATTTCTAATAATATTTATTTTTCATAAAAGTTATTTTTTACAATAGTTTTTTTTTGATGATATTAGTTATTTTAATATTAGTCATTATTTTATCTTAATTATTCTATATCAATTAATTTTCAATTATTTTCGTTATTTTTGACATTCGTTATTTTTAAGAAGAATATTTATATCAGTAATTTTTTATTGATTACATATGATATAAGTTATTCTTTATATTAGTTTATGATTATTATTTAATTAACGATGATATAAAGATTGTTACTTGCAGTATCATTTTCTAAGCATTCAGTATCTAGTATCAAGCATTTCATAACATCTATATGAAGCTCTGTACTACAAACATGCAGATCTTGCTTAGGATTTTGCTTACGATGCTCGTTTTGATTTGTCTTTGAGGTAGTTCAGGGATCTTTTCATTTATTCCATTCATAAAATGCATATCAGGATTATCCGCCATTTTTGCTTTGTTTTTTCCGGTGGCATTCATGTCTGACCATGCATTCAGTCTGACAATGCAATTATCGTTGCCAAATATTCCTATTGCACAGCCGAGATATGAGTGACAACGTTGAATTAAGACAAATAGCAAGGCAGAACTACATCTCAATGTATAGACTACATATACATTAACAAAGAAGGTTTGAGATATTGTTTAATGACTTTTCAAACTCATATCCCATCAAACACTGTTGTATTAGTTATGCAATTCATGTTGATATTGATTCTCCCAAACAAGCCAACTGATTTTTGTGTTTCCATTTATCTTTCTTTCATCTTGTCAAACACATGCAAAAATATAGATTTACAAGCGGCTTTTGTCATGCACAGTTTTCAACCAGAGCTTGTAAAAGGTATGACCAATAACAGATACCCATTCTCAAGAAAACAACAAAACCTATGTTTTATATATATATATATATATATATATATATATATATATATATATTTCCAACAATGCAAATATGCAAATATGCATCACGTGTATATAATACTTAATAATACAAATAACATAGATAACAAGATACGGCATTCTCCCATAATAGTTTGAATACAAATATAGTGCGTATTTTTCCATGAGAAAATATACATGACTGAAATATTTCAGTGAGGCACAGCCACAAAATAATTTGTAATAGTTGTAGCCAAACTATGAAAGCAAAGAAAGACAAACTTTAAAACAAAAAAAACAGCCTTGGAACTATGCTATTCATTGATTTTTTTGTTTTAATGTTTGTGAACATTTTATAGAGATGCTTGCAAACTGCTTCAAATATGATCATTTTAGTTCTTCCCCATGAATGAATTCTGAGCATAATGGAAACTAGATAGAATGAATCCCATGAAAATACATCTTACCTGTCATAGCTAAGAACTCCGACCAGCAGTTTCAGAGGAGAAAATCAGAGTTGAGACAAAAATGACATAAAAAAATTCTCCCCCAAACTATGCCAATCACAGCTAACCATAATGGCTGAATGTTGGCCGAATATTGCAACACAATCTCATATTCAATGTCCTATTCAAATATATTAAGTCCGTTGGACGATTCTGTTTTAAAATCAACATGCACATTATAAAATTGTTCACTGTTAATATGCAGTTTTAACGTCCCCATTATCAGGTAGTCAAGAATATAAAATTACGTTTCTCTGAATGTGAGTTGCTATATGATATGCATACAAAGATTTAGATAGGATAGTAATTCAAGATCTTATATATGATAATGAAACCATTTATTCCTTTAATGTTTGATGTATACTTTGGCGATCAAAAAAGAAATTCTTTGTGGCATATATCTTTGATTAAACTGCATCAAAGTTCTCGCTCCCTCTGCCCTCACTGCCCTGTTTTGACGTCCAAAATCAGGACTGCCGCGTGAGTCATGCCTACCAAAATGTCATTCAATCAGAATTGACCAGGTCACGACCTATGACCAGTTGGCTGACAGAGACGCTAACCAATAATAATCTGGATGAATAGTCATTTATTCTGTCTCCAATCACCTCTCAGCCAGATTTTTATGAATAGTTATGACTTGCGGTCGATCCTGCGCGCACCTTTTTACCTTTGGTGACAGGGACCGGTGATAGAGAAGTCCTGTTTTGAAGGGTAATCTTTGATCTTTACAAAACATTGTTTCTATATGTCAGAGGGGCCACGGGTCGTGGCGCAGTTGGTTAGAGCGCCAGCTTATTAGCACCAGTTCCTCTTTGGTGATCCAAAGGTCGTGGGTTCGAACCCCGGCTATGCCGAGATTGAACTCATGATACAATTTCACACATGAGCTGAGGCCCGTGCCAAAGGGTTAACCCGTTGTCCTTGTAAATCTGTGACCGGGTGGATTGTCATGTCAAGGACCTGCGACATGACAATTCAGTGAGGCAGCACTATATCTGCTTCAAGTAGGTCTCATCACGAAATGACTGAAATAATGTTGAAAGTGATGTAAAACCCCAAACAAACAATCTATATGTCAGAGAATGAAAAACCATATTAGAGATATCTGTAGTATATATATCGTCCTCATTTGGATGAATATATATCGTCCTTGTAATTATAATTATTGGAAAGCATTCACTGCTGGCCCAGGATGTCAGTGTTAAGAATAAATACATTCAGGGAAAGCATAACAAATGAAATTCCATAAATGTAAAAAAGGCATGTAAAAATATAAAGAAAATATGTAATAAAATAAAACAAAATATGAATTCGGCAAAATTTCAGAGGTAGCCTAGTCAGACGATAGTTCACCAATATGTTTTCATATAATTTGTCTTTTTGATGTCATGGAACTTTGTGAAAATTGAAGACCTAAGACGTGTTTAATAAGCCCCTAACGAGGCTCCCCTGGGCGTCTGGAAATATAGTGGGGGACACAAGTCAATGAGACACCCATGTGAGAGTGGTATGCTCCTAATAGAAGTGAGGAGGGAAGTGTCATAGTCATCATAGCATGACCTGATACTTAAGCACCTCCCAGAGAGCCATTGTTGGGTCAATACTCCCCAGCCACACACTTCCGCATCCGGTGGTCAGAACTAGACTTGCCAAGGTAACAACATCCGGGAATCTTTTAGGTCCATGTGATGATAACCTAGGCAAGGGAACTTCCAAAAATAAAATAAAATAGTTGATCATAAATAACGCATATACTTTTTAAAAATATTATAACAAATAACAATATTATATCGTTGAAAGATAGGATTGAGGGTGGTTCCTATAATTTGTAAAGTTTAAGGGTTTAATTCAAGAATGACATGTAAGATCGTAAAAATATAAGGAAGAAACCAACATGGCGTTGAGTTATGAGATTGAGTTATGAGATGAGCATGGCGCTCTAGCACTTATATTTGCATATATGTTTGTTCAGTGTCACCACAACTGTTCAGGAATATAATGAATAATGGCATTTTCATCGAACCTTTTCTGTTGGACAATTAGGCTTTGTGCTCAGCATATTACAAATTGGCGGGACCAGGGGTCATTGCACAGTTGGTTAGTGTGCTCAAGCTTATTAGCACCAGGTCCTCTATGATTGTCCAAAGGATGTGAATTTAATTCCTGGCTGTGCGGCATTGAATTCATGATACAATTTCAAATATGTGCTGACGCCCGTGCCTGAAGGGTTAATTCATTGTCCTTGTAAATGGTTTACATATATGTACTGGAAGTCTGTGAGTGTAATCTACTAATCTATAATTGTCATGTGAAGGACCTGTGACATCATGATAGATTGATATCTACCAGCATGATAGAATGATATCTACCAGCATGATAGACTGATATCTACCAACATGATAGATTGATATCTACCACCATGATAGATTAATATCTACCAGCATGATAGATTGATATCTACATGCATGATAGATTGATATCTACCAGCATGATAGAATGATATCTACCAGCATGATAGATTGATATCTACCAGCATGATAGATTGATATCTACTAGCATGATAGAATGATATCTACCAGCATGATAGATTGATATCTACCACCATGATAGATTGATATCTACCACCATGATAGATTGATATCTACCAGCATGATAGATTGATATCTACCACCATGATAGATTGATATCTACTAGCATGATAGATTGATATCTACCATCATGATTGATCGATATCTACCAGCATGATAGATTGATATATACCAGTATGACAGATTGATAGATTGATATCTACCAGCATGATAGATTGATATCTACTAGCATGATAAATTGATATCTACCGGCATGATAAATAAATATCTACCACCATGATAGATTGATATCTACCAGCATGATAGATTGATATCTACCAGCATGATAGATTGATATATACCATCATGATAGATTGATATCTACCAATATGATAGATTGATATCTACCAGCATGATAGATTGATATCTACCAGCATGACAGATTGATATCTACCAGCATGATAGATTGATATCTACCAGCATGACAGATTGATATCTACCAGCATGATAGATTGATATCTACCAGCATGATAGATTGATATCTACCAGCATGATAGATTGATATCTACCATCATGATAGATTGATATCTACCAGCATGACAGATTGATATCTACCAGCATGATAGATTGATATCTACCAGCATGATAGATTGATATCTACCAGCATGATAGATTGATATCTACCATTATGATAGATTGATATCTACCATCATGTTATATTTATATGTGCCTCTGAATCAGTCAATGTCAGTGCGAAGTATCCATCTTAACAATGGTGTGCTATATGCATTAGCATATGAAATATGTAATGGATTTTATCACCAATTATCGTTAAAAGCTCTATCGCATAGTGAGCCTATTTTCCAATTGACCACCGATATTAGGTTTGTATGCAAATCTATTCTCAACAGATCTGATCTGGGCTCAGTATATTTGGAATATGGTAATATAGGGGTAGCTCATTGTTTATTCTCACACTTTGTCACGGACAGAAGGATTTACCATGTTTTAACTATGTAGTAGTGTAATGTTTTCTCACAAAATATTGGGAGACAACTTATCATATAATATATCAAAGTATCAAAGTATCGCAATGTATGACAACTACTAGGGAAGCCATTTGTTTCAACTTCAGCCAAAATGTGAAAGTGCTGAAACCGAAACCAAGATGGCCGAAAGTTGGTTCAAGATTGCATCAATATCGCAATAGGGCTGGACATGTAATGATCCATTTTGATTCACACCAAATCATATATTTCAATACAAGATTATGCATCGCTCACACCTTCCCTGTGTCAAATAACAAAGATTTTCCACTTGGAAAAATCATGCTCTGAGAGCAATGACATTATTGTGCTGTCTTTTTCTGTACTGTTGCAGTGTATTGAAACATTATTGTGCAAGACCAGATCATACCCCTCCATCCAAAACAAAACTACCACCATACTTTTATATACACAGTCCTTTGATGTGTTCAGTATTTCTTTTAATAATGTACTTTATCAAACAACGAAGATATTCATTCCAAAAATCCTATAAGAACAACATATCTACACTTCTTGGCGCACCGCTCTGATCGCATCCCGGCAGCTGACCACGTGGTGATCCTGCCGGACATGTCCGAGCTGAGAGGCGGCGGTGATGGGGAAGCTGCCTATAACCGCTTTATTCATCTCGTCGGCATTATCAGATCGAAGGGTCCAACGGTTACAGTGCTCTCCCCGCCGCCTCTCATTGATGCTACATGTAGGCGGAACTGGATCGTTTTCTGCAGCCGGCTCCGAAACTTCACTCTGAGTGGGTACAGCTACCACGCCATTTCTTCCTTCGGTGGCGCCCTAAACGCTACACTCGAAGCAGACGGCACCCTTCTGGATAAGGCGATATCCACGATTACCACAAGCATCAACGACCTGACGATCCCAATGAAAGTCCCGGCAACGGACAAGCCATCTTCAGCAACGTTGCTGTCGGATGAAGAAGATGGTGACAGTTCCTCGGCGACAGAGGAGAGGAGTAGGGCATCCACGTCCAGGCCGCCTTCTTCTCGCTCCTCTTCCTCTGCCGCCTCCTCTTCTTCCTCTTCCCTGAAGAGAACAAGGGGGAATAAAGACAATAGGATTTTCATCTCGAAAGATGCAGCCGGTGCCATTATTGGCAAAGGTGGCGCCACCATCCGTCGTCTGAAGGCAACCACCGGGGCGTCCATCGGGATCGTCAAGGAACGTACTACAAAGGGAGAGACATTGAACTTTGTGAATATCAGTGGTGGTAATGAGGCCACACGTAAAGCACGAAAGGAGATTTTTAAAATTATCAACTGGCCGGCACCTTGTCATGATGTAAATACGAATAAAGAGATTTTCCATAATCATAACTTTGTTTGTATATGTTCATGTTATAAAACTATTGTTAAAAATGATAAGAACATTAAAGGACAGCTTAGACTGCCCCCTATGGGTTTTTCTCAAACTATCTTATCCTTTGCAGTATGCATGAGTACAGTCTCAAAACACGTGGGTCGTTAGCAAATATAAATTTCTATCTTATCGCCCCTTCTCAAATAAAACTTCTCTGCAGTTCACCTTTTCAGAACGCAGCTAAGGTAATTTTAGATAGAAATATTGAATTATTTCCTTGCCAACATAAACTCACACTTGAGACCAAACAGTCTATCAGCTTTGACACGCTACTATCTGTGCATGGTGCCGGCGAGCATCTCAAAAACTCCATCAGAACAGCCAAAATTAGCATTTTGACGATGGATAATATCAATTTACAGGAACTACAACCTGCGGCACACATTATTCCATCATTCTCTAATAGAAACTCACTTGTGTCTTGTGGTAATCCTTCAAATTGTTCAAATTGTTGGGAGCCGTCTGCTTCGAGCTGTGCATCCCTTCCTCGTGGCAGCGTACAACGTGGCGCTTTACGGAAATACCCGAACCACGGCTTCCGGTGCCACGTGAACAGACGAATGACCACAAATCGCTACCATTGTCTATCAGATCCGGAAACACCCGAATCACATCGGCTCGTGGAAACACGTGGTCCGAACGTAAACATAAACAAAGACAATACACATCCGTCGTCTGCTGCGACCAATCACGTCTCAGGGCCGGCTCCAGCTACACGTGCTCGCTCTGCTCCACGTGGTCAGCCGCGGATTGTAAATAAAAAACATTCTCGTATTAAAAATCCTAATAGAAACGGGAAGAAAACATTAAATATTGGATGTTGCAATGTACAGAGCATATCTAGCAAGATCCTGCCAGTAAAGGACTATTTTACTGAACATGACCTTGATGCCCTGTTCATGACCGAAACTTGGATGCATGACTCAAAATCTGACAAGGTCAAAAGTGAACTTGAAGAAGGCTCACTTGAATTTGAGTCTTTTCCTAGGATTGGACGGACAGGGGGAGGATTAGGGATTTTATACAAATCTGAACTCCCTTTCACAACCAATAGGGCCAACCAACCAGTGGTCACCACCATGGAGCTCATGGAGTCATCCATCACATTGAAAGGTAAAAAGATAACATTTGTGGTGATATATAGACCTGAACCATCTAATCGGAATAGATATACCTACTCTGAGTTTTATGATGAGTTCACCCAGTTGGTTGCACATTATGGTTCATTTAGTCATGAGGTCATTTTCTTCGGTGACTACAACTTTCATGTCAACCTCCCCTTAAAACCTGATGTCATCAAGTTTAATGATATCCTACATACCTTTGATCTAACACAATGGGTTAAGGAACCAACCCATAGGTTAGGGAACACCCTTGATCTAATCATTACCTTCAGGGATAACAAACTCCTGAAGAGCCACCTGGTGGATGAATACTTATCTGATCATAAAATGATTAAGATGTACCTAGATATGTCACCCCCAAAACCCCCCAAAAAATCTATCAAATATAGGAATTTTAAGGGATTAGATCTTGAATCCCTAAGGGGTGACATCAAATCCCTAACTGATAGAAACACAACATGGGAACACCTATCCTTGAGTGACATGGTGAATTACTATGACAGGGAACTCACATCACTCATGGACAAACATGCTCCGATCAAGGTTGCCAAGGTCACTCAGCGCAAACCTGTACCTTGGATGAGTGACCAATTAAAGCTGGAAAGATCTCTCAGGAGGAGGCTTGAGAGAAAAATGAGCAAGACTGGCTCTCACATTGACAAGGAGCTTTATAACTCTCAAAGAAATAGATACTACTCAATGCTTAAATCTGCTCAATCAGCATATTTTTCCAACTTGGTTGAGGAAAACAAACATGACCCTAAAAAGCTTTTTAGAGTCATAGACACAGTCATGCACAAGAAAAGGGACACACCTATGCCTAAATCGGACTGTGAGATCACTCAGGCTGAGAAATTTAACACATTCTTTCTTGAAAAAATAGATAGAATCCGCCTGGACATTGATAATGCCCCATCCTGCCAAACCACGCCGCCAGGTGACACTGCGAACAATAGCACTACATGTCTGGAAAGGTTCAAACCCTTAACCATTGACGACGTTCGGAAATTGGTCAAAAGGTCTGCAAAGAAGTCATGTGAGCTGGATCCAATTCCAACCTGGCTCTTACTTGACCTCTTAGATGACCTCCTACCAATAATTACTTCCATAATAAATAAATCATTGATGGATTCAGCAGTATCGGAGAATATGAAAATAGCCATTATAACACCCCTGCTGAAGAAACTTGGTCTAGAACTGGTTGAAAAAAACTATAGGCCTGTTTCCAACTTAACATTTGTCTCTAAACTAACCGAGAGGGCGGTGGCCGACCAACTGGTCCCCCATCTTGTAAGGAATGGTCTTACTGACAAGTTTCAATCAGCCTACAAAGAATATCACAGCACTGAAACTGCTTTGTTGAAAGTGCAAAACGATATCCTGGGTGCTCTAGACAGCAGAAAGTCAGTTATCCTGCTGTTGCTTGACCTTTCTGCTGCATTTGACACTATTGACCATCAAATCCTTTTGGACAGACTGAGGGATAGATGCAATGTCAAAGGTCATGCACTCTCCTGGATTAGGTCATACCTAATGGACAGGAAGCAATGTGTGAAAGTAGGGATCCATAGATCCCGTCTCAAATCCCTAAAATATGGGGTACCCCAAGGCTCAGTCCTGGGTCCTATACTGTTCACCATTTACATGACTCCCTTATCTGATATACTTGCTAAATATGGTCTGAGCTATCATATTTATGCAGATGATACTCAGATCTACATCCCTGTTGACTACGCTTCTCCCCATCATGTGGATATAAGCAGACACAAACTAGAGGAGTGTGTCAGTGAGGTTAGAAATTTCCTCATATCAAACAAGATGAAAATAAATGATGGAAAAACTGAGATGCTCATATGTACTGACAGGTACAGTACTACCACCCATAACAGTAACCCTACCACAATCAAAGTGGGTGATTCTGACATTACTCCTAGTCAATCAGTAGTTGACCTTGGTATCACATTTGACTCCAACATGGACATGAAGGCCCAGATCAAGAAAATGTGTCAGAAAGGCTATTATCACATCAGGAACTTAGCGGCCATCAGACATTGTCTAGACGAGAAGACTGCTGTAACACTTACCCATGCTTTTGTTACATCCACCCTTGACTATGGTAATGGTCTTCTAGCAGGTCTTCCTAAAACTGACATCAGAAAACTGCAATACCTCCAAAACTCTGCAGCACGGGTAGTAGGAAAAATCAGGAAATTTGATCACATTTCAGGAAAATTACAGGAACTGCACTGGCTTCCTGTTCACGCGAGAATTGATTTTAAAATTCTGCTATTGACCTGGAAGGCCCTGAATGGTAAGGCTCCGCCTTACTTACGGGATCTACTCCTGATTAAAGAAGGTGAACGCTGTCTACGATCCAATGATGGCACCCACCTACAAGTACCTAATACGAGGCTAAGGACGGTAGGTGACAGGGCCTTCTCATCTGTGGGTCCTAGGCTATGGAATGCCTTGCCTACTAATATTAGGACAAGTACTTCAGTCTCCTCGTTTAAGAGTAGGCTGAAAACTCATCTCTTCAGGAAGCATGTCCTGAACTCAGCGCTATGAACAGACTTGTCTGGTATCAGCGCTATATAAATTTTATTATTATTATTATTTTTTTATTATTATCTCCATTTGGACCCCTCTCCATTCATGGTGCGATTGAGGATTACGATCCTATACCTTTTTAGTGCTTATTGGATTTAGACGGGCACTTCCGGTGTTGTTAACTGGGGCGACCCACAATCCATTTGTTGTTCTGCTCCACACTATCGCAAATAATTATTGATTGAGAACGTCGCCCTCTGTAGGACTTTTACTTATCTCAGTTGATTATTAACCAATCAGAATTTGACATATTTCAAATTGCGAGCTGTCAATATGGCAGACATTGTGTACGCTTTCCCTTCTGTCTGTCTCCTCCGGCCAAAGAGTTTTTTAACATGACATCATTGAGGAATTGAATATAATGTAAAAGACACGTGCAAAGATAGCAAATAAATATATATAACACAGTGCTAATAAATTTCAATGTGGTAGACAATGTCTTTGCTATCTTTGCACGTCGAGTAGGATATTTAGCAATTTTCAATTACTGTTTATTAAATTTAAAATTTATATCATTAATGTGGCGAATCCGCATGAACCATCCAGCAAATTTGAAGTAAATCGAAGCAAAAAGTATTTAAAGCTGTGCATATTCTGCAGTGAAGGGGAAAACATTTCTGTCATCCGGTCCTTTAGCTTTGATCTTCACCCCTGAAACTGCTGGTTGGAGATCTTGGCTATAAGCAGGGAAGATATATTTTAAGGGGATCAACAACATTTTGTTATGATTTAAAAAAAATCTAATATTTGTCACTGTGTTATCAGTGAGGCTGCCATTTTCAATAGCATAACAAATATTAGCCAATTAGAATCGAGATAACAATTAGGAACCAAATGCAATATGTAACATGTATTTTGATTGGTCAAATCTATCATCTGCTCAAGTATGTTCCTCTGGGAAAGTATTTAAATTATCATTTATGAAGTTTTGAAAGAAAATGTTCACAAACATTACAAAAAAAGCAATGATCAACATGGCGAATGGCTTATGTTTGTTTTAAGTGTTATCTTAATTCCGAGACAATTAATCTATTATGTACTCATGTAACACAATGTTTGCATGGGATAGCTCAGTCTTGGGCATCCTAAATGAGTACATATTTGGAAACAAAACTATGAGTGTGTCCAATGCCAAATACTCCTTCTTATTCTGATTCTGGAATCTACAGACCCTGTTCCCCTGACTTGCATTAAATTGAGATGTCATAATTGAAATGAGATATCATTATAAAACGATTCTAATGAAACAATCCTATGGATGGAATGAGTTGAGAGGATTTCCTGACAAAAATAAGATAAGTATTTTGATATTAATTTGGACTGTGGTAATGTATTTATAATTACCACATTAACATTTGATATGAGAATTCTGCCCTTCGTCATACTGATTAAAAAGAAAATTGGATAATGAAAAGTCATGCCATTCTATTTTTCCCAAGTTGAGAGTAAGATTTTAATTTGATTTTTATCCTGTAGGCAGTCAAGTCATTCTAGTGTGACTATTATGTAATTGTCCTCTTCCTTAAAAGGCCTCTGGCCATGCCACAGTTGGTGCCAGCTCATTAACACAAGTTCCTCTGTGGTGATCCAAAGGTCGTGGGTTCGATCCCAAGTCATGTCGATATTGAACTCATGATACAATTTCCCATATGAGCTCATGCCTGAAGGTTTTACCCATTGTCCTTGTAAATCTGTGACCGGATGGGTTGTCATGTCAAGGACCTGCAACATGACAATTCAGTGAGGCAGCACCATATCTGCTACAAGTAGGTCTCATCACGAAATGACTGAAATAATGTTGAAAGTGATGTAAAACCCCAAAAATATGATGATGATGATGATGATGATGATGATGATGATGATGATGATGATAATGATGATGATGATGATGATGATCATCATCATAATAATAATAATAATAATAATAATAATAATAATAATAATAATAATAATAATAATAATAATAATAATAATAATAATAATAATAATAATAATAATAATAATAATAATAATAATAATAATAATAATAATAATAATAATAATAATAATAATAATAATAATAATTATAATAATTATAATAATAATTATAATAATTATAATAATTATAATAATAATAATAATAATAATAATAATAATAATAATAATAATAATAATAATAATAATAATAATAATAATAATAATAATAATAATAATAATAAAATTTATATAGCGCTGAATACCAGATAAAATCTGTTCATAGCGCTTAATTAGATATGCTAAAGGGAAATTCTAACACACTGTAGTATTTTGAATTCCATGTAGAATATTCCTTATCCATTGCAACAACTCGGCATATTGCTGAGTTTGTATTGATTTTCCTACTTCTACTTATCGACTGCCTATATTAGATATAATTACATTCTTCTCTGGTCTATAAGATGTTGACATTGTTTGTACAAATGACCTTTTCATCTGAACTTTCCCATAATTTGAGCCTCGTTTGAGGATAAATGTAGGTCATTTGAAATGTCAATTCATGTCGATCATTTGTGTCTCGTTAAAGATCAACAAGCCAAACCCTGTCAACATTAGAGCCAAAATAACGGTCCCGCAGCAAAACAAGAGCCAAACCCTGTCAACATTAGAGCCAAAATAATCCCATAAGTGACGGTCCCGCAGCAAAACAAGAGAGAGATGGAAAAATAACTCAAAATATAGTAATTTTGAGAATAATTTTGTTTTTGCCAAACATTTTCAAATTTTGTTGAAAAACTTGAAAATCAGATTTTGGTGATATTCTCTACAACATGATGTTTTAACAGACATATCCATCAATTTCAAGATTAATGTTTGTTTCTTTGTCTCATCTTTTTCTCTGATGTGGCATCACCGAAATGTAATATATTAATGGGCTTCTTCCACATTCAGTATTGAACAAAAATATGAAATCGGATAATAATGTTCATGCAGTTTCCAGGTTTAAGAAATAGTCAAATAAATCTATTGATGGATATGGTTCATAAGTCAGTATACTATATCCAGCTGTTTATGTAAATGGTCTCCATACTGATGTAATTATAGATAAAAGTTGCAGACTACCTTATGTAAGATATCAAATAGTTTCCATGAAACAATATTTCTCCATAACTAAATCAGCCTGAATCATTCAGAATTGGTTAACTGTCTTCTGGAAAATAATTTTTGAATGTAATATATAAAGGAAATATCATTGAATACTCACACATCAAATATTAAAAGTAATTCAAAATAACATGATACTTTGCTTATAACGCTGTTCTAAGAATGTATGGCATATCTTTGAAAAACATATTTATGTGAAATATTTGGTTTCATTTTGGTATCAATGTTTTTCCTCTTATTACAAGATATAAATGAAGGCCAGCTTTTACATTTTAAACACATTTTACTTGTATAGCATTTTTTTATAAATAACATAAAAGAATGTGTACATAAAAGCAAGAACTTGACAAACTATTGTGGAAATATAATGTCATCAATAATGAAAATATGCAAAGTGGTGTTCTAAGACATTTTCCCTCTTAGCAACAATATCACAACCGAAACAAGACAACTGTGGCACGCTGGACGAAATCAAATAAAGTACAACATGTGCCTCTCAAGTTCTGCAAATGTGCTTACCAAATAAGCACCGACAATGCTCCACATTTACTTACCAAATAAAGCACCACCAGTGCTCCACATGTGTTTATGACATAAAGCACCGCCAGAGCTCCACATGTGCTAACCAAATAAAGCACCGCCAGTACTCCACATGTTCTTACCAAACAAAACACTGCCAGTACTCCACATGTTCTTACCAAACAAAGCACTGCCAGTGCTCCACATTTGCTTTCACATAAAGCACCGCCAGTGCCTCACATGCCCTTAATAGATAAAGCACCACCAGTGCTCCACATGTGCCTCTCAAATCAAGCACCACAAGTTCTGCAAATGTGCTTACCAAATAAGCACCGACAATGCTCCACATTTACTTACCAAATAAAGCACCGCCAGTGCTCCACATGTGTTTATGACATAAAGCACCGCCAGAGCTCCACATGTGCTAACCAAATAAAGCACCGCCAGTACTCCACATGTTCTTACCAAACAAAGCACTGCCAGTACTCCACATGTTCTTACCAAACAAAGCACTGCCAGTACTCCACATGTTCTTACCAAACAAAGCACTGCCAGTGCTCCACATTTGCTTTCACATAAAGCACCGCCAGTGCCTCACATGTGCTTATCAAATAAAGCACTGCCAGTGCTCCACATGTTCTTACCAAATAAAGCACCACCAGTGCTCCACATGTGTTTATGACATAAAGCATAGCCAGTGCTCCACATTTGCTTACCAAATAAAGCACTGCTAGTGCTCCACATGTTCTTACCAAATAAAACACCGCCAGTGCTCCACATGTGTTTATGACATAAAGCACCGCCAGTGCTCCACATTTGCTTACCAAATAAAGCACTACTAGTGCTCCACATGTGCTTACCAAGCATACTCTTAATAAATAAAGCACTGTCAGTGCTTACCAGTGTTCTCTATGCACATATCACATCAGTGATTAACATGTATCTTCACATAAAGCAAATTTAGTGATCCATATGAAGTCATCAAATAAGATTTTTAATCTGAGGTAGTCATGAATGTGATATATTTAACCTATCCAGTGTTGCTTTCCTGGGTCATTGATATTGATCAACTGTGGAGCTTTCTGTTATTTATCTCCGCAAACATCTTTGGCTTCCACAACTGGCAGCTATATTAAGCACACCATTGGCCTCACATACATACATGTGTAAAATGACATGTTCTGATGAATATAAAGGAGGCTTTATATTGGGGTTATAAAGGAGGTTAGAGCACACACCCTCATACGTTAGCCAGACAGGGGGTACCCCCGGGTCATATATAAATCCCTGGGTCAGGTTTTACCACCATCCAGCTCTACATTGCATAGATACGGACGCGTCTCTCTCCCACCATCCCACCCATTTAGCTTGGTTACTCCCTGGGGCCACCAAGGCCCAGACATAGGACTTATGGCCATGAAAGTCATGCACTTACTATTATATAAGCTATAGGTAAAGGTATTGTTAGTTAATTAATTTCCCATTGACTTGTAAATGTAACTAATTTAGAAAGTTATAAGGTAATTATTTTTAATGTAACTATATGATTAATGTTTATGTGGACGTAGAACCCTAAAAGCTGGCGGCTACTGTACAGTGTCAGACAGAGTTATTGTAGTAG
Source organism: Amphiduros pacificus (assembly GCA_949316495.1). NCBI lineage: Eukaryota > Metazoa > Annelida > Polychaeta > Phyllodocida > Hesionidae > Amphiduros > Amphiduros pacificus. The sequence goes on along the minus strand of OX439012.1, from coordinate 28,508,356 downwards.
GAAACTTAATAAATCATTGGTGTCCAATTATTGAGGTGTTTTGTCTCTAATAGAAAGGAAACAGGAACCAGTTCATCATTGGAAGTAATCCTTTTCCAATCAGATTGCTTATTTACCAATCTTTGATATTCAGTTATTATAAAGTATTCAATCTTCCATCATAAATGGATGGATTTACCTCATCAGGAATTAAAATAAACGAAATATATGATAAACAAACCAGAAAACTCAATGCCTACACCCCAGTGATGTTTTGTTGCCTTGGCAACCAAATCTAGGTGCAGAAATATGATGTTATTAGCGTGGACCTTACCATCCAGGCATCTGACCTCATGTTCATCACCATAATGTTTTGTTTGTTTGGAATTTTACACCACTTTCAACATTATTTCAGTCATTTCATTATGAGACGTACTTGTAGCAGATAAACATGTAATTCTGCCTCATTGAATTGCCATGTCACGTGCACATCACAACCGATCACAGATTTACAAGGACAAATGCTTTAACCTTGAAGCACAAATGATTTACCTTTGAGGCACTGGTCTCAGCTCACAGGAGAATCTGTAACGTGTATGCAATATAAGCATGGCCGGATAACCCCAATGGCCAGTTTATTAGCACAGGAATTGGTGCTAATAAACTTGTGATCTAACCAACTGCACCATGGCCTGTGGCTATCACCATGATTTCAACAGATCAAAATCATCGTATGACAAAGACGCTTGCACAATTCATAAAGACATTTCTCAGTTAAAAATACAGACGGGTTTATATTATGTGGAATATTTATCTCGATTATATTTACAGAATATTTATCTCAATTTGAAACCAAGAACAGCATGGCGGCTATTGATATTAATATGTCTCTTGGGATTATGAAAAAAAATTATGGTCGCTGAACTATGATCTTATTAACGGAGCTGAAATTTGTGGTCAGACTGGAGAAGAAGTTCCTTTCTGACAAATATCCTCAGTAGTTTATAACAAGAAAGGTTTCTTTTAAAAAAGAAACCATAATATGTGTTGTTACAGAATTTATATATTTGAGAGAGCGTTTTGGCGTATGGACATAAGAAAATAAATGTGTGCACATATGAGTGATATATATACATATACATACATATATATATATATATATATATATATATATATATATATATATATATATATATATATATATATATATATATCCATCAATTAAATGAATCAAAGCATTGTGTGGGAAGAACTTTTATTTGCTTTTATTTGCTTTTATTTGGAGTGAATGAAATTCCTAGAGAAGTTCTACGAAATTCTGCTAAGCATTATTTACTCTTTAATTGTTTTGAGACAGGAATTGTGCTTAGTGTAAGGTCATACGGTATTGTGAACCTGATCCCAAATAACTCCACTTTGAATTCTTGCTCACCAATAAACTATCATGGAATTGTATTGGCCTCATCCTTGTATAAATTGTATTGTGGTATGCTGAATATCCGAAAATGAAAATGAAATCCTTATTGAAAACGGTTTTTACCAGAACAGAAGTTGTTTGGACCAGATCAATTGTTTAACTAACATTATAGAAGGGAGAAAAATAACTAAGCGAAGCACAGTTGTGGTATTTGTTGATTTTTCAAAAGCCTATGATCATATGAACCACTTACTTTTTTGGAAAAAAATAGATACATTAGGAATCAAAGGGAAAATGATGACTGGTCTGAAATCTCTATTTCGTGATGTAAAACATTGTCCATGTGAATGGAAGGAAATCTGATTGGTTTAATATGGAATGTGGCTTGAGACAGGACTGTTTGGTCTTGCCACTTTAGTTCAACCTCTATATCAATGATTTAGTGCAAGAAATCAAGAACCTTAATATCGGTGTATCTATTGAAAATAAATATAGCTGAAAATGAAAGTGGTATGCAGTTGATGTTAAATGTTTTGAATGGTTGGTTTAATAAATGGAATGGTGCCATTAAAAGATCTGACAGAAATAATTTGAAGAAAGACTATTCTAAAATGACATTAAACATATCTGACGGGAGTTTTTTTGCAAAATGCAACGATCATGCTTAGCAAAATTATGCTGTGGGGGTGGCCCCACTCCATATAGAGACTGACAGTTATCATGGACTGCTTGAACATGAATGTATTTTCCCAATATGTGACAATGGAGTGAAATCAGATGTCCATTTCCTGATGTTTTGTCATGTCTATGTAGAGCGAAGGGAGCAATTGTTTTTAGCTGCAAGTAATTTAGATCCTAGCTTTTAAATATGTCTGATATTGATAAAATGTGCTTTCTACTTAGTAATGAATATGCATGTACAAAAACTGCCAAAGCCCTCCATCAAATGTCACAGAGAATATCTATTTCGTCAATAATTTCAGGTCTTAATATATGTTAACATAAAATAATTGGTCTCTCTAATTATTCATAGAATGGACTCTGTTATGTTATTTTATTCATAAACAATTTTTATTGATGAGGATGTGAGACCAAAAATAAATTTAACTCATCTCATCTCATCTCATCTCAGCTCATCTTATATATTCATATGTATATATATGGATGTAGATATGCGTGTACATATGTGTCGATTGATATGCTTGTGCGTATATATGCACACATACATATATGTGCAAAAACAACTTTGCTGAAATGATATAAGATATACTTTGAAGGAATGTTTTTCAGAAGCATGTGTGAGAAACACACAAATCGATGACGTCATTCTTGCCTGATGTTTCACAAGTCAAGAAGCCAATACAAATACATAATGTTCTGAACAAGTCGATCTAATATCAAGACGTATTTCTTATAGATCGAAAAAACAGTACGAAAACTAGATGGTGCTTGAAAGCTGATATAATTCCTTTTTGAATGAGATGGGGGGGATTTGGGCAATTCATGATGTGTTTTCCTTGTATAAGTGAATTTTCCTAACTTCGGAGGTGAAATGCTGGAATTAAGATCAGTCAAAGGGGATTAAAAAGTTGAATAAGGAGAGTGGCAAAGACATTCGCGGCTACTATGTTACCTGAAAAATTTGTGATAGGTGGAACCAAGCTGTGATAGCGCTGAAACCAAGATGGCCGAAAGTTGGTTGAATATATATTGTGTTTGTTTGGGTTTTTTGTTTTGATTTTGCTTGTTTGGAGTTTTACAATACTTTCAACACTATTTCGGTCATTTCGTGATGAGACCTACTTGTAACAGATATAGTGCTGCCTCACTGAATTGTCATGTCGCAGGTCCTTGACATGACAACCCACCCAGTCACAGATTTACAAGGATAACGGGTTAACCCTTTAGGCATGGGCCTCAGCTCATATGGCCAATCGTATCATGAAGTTCAACTTCGACATAACCAGGGATTGAACCCACAACCTTTGGATTACCACAGAGGAACTGGTGCTAGTAAGCTGGCGCTCTAACCAACTGCGCCACGGCCCATGGCCTTGTTTGGGGTTTTACCTCAACTTCAACATTATTTCAGTCAAATAATAACAAATGCCTTTGCTGCCATGCTCTATTCAGTGATATGATCCTCTTCGACTGTATCTTACTCCAGTGTTTCACCGACAAAGTAAGGTATATTTGCTTGCTGAAAAAAACCACATGTCATGTATTTTTCAGTGGCAAACTGACATTGGCAGTTCAAAGATAAATATACTGTGTCCATTTCACTATTTTCTGTAACAAGAAGATTATTCTATTACTGCCTGGCCAAAACAAAAAAAGTTTCTGTCCAGTGAATGAAAGATTTCTTGATGACGACAACAGCTGTACAAATTCGATAGAATCAGAAGATCTTGTATGTACTATGTCAACAAACATGGCGGCCGGAACCTGGATTGGCGTCGCCTGACTCTCTCCTGGTTGGACAGCTTCTATTCCCATAAGCATGCACACAGTCTATTTACAAGCTGATGCTCATTTCTCTGAGTGTCTTATTTCTGTGGACTCACCAGAACTCGGGAATAATTGACTTCTTGGGGAGAGGGCGCTTGATTGGCAGAATCAACATGATTGCATTTTTGGACAATTATTTCATTTATTTTTTTGTTCACTTAGTATTTACTGACATTTACTGACATGAATGACTGACACTTTTTACATTGGTAATTTTGATTCCTGTAAAGTTTTAACAGTCGATTATTGTGACTGACACTTTGACAAATTTAGCTACTCTCAACTTTCTTCAGCTGGTAATTTTGGTTACTGGCAACTTTTTACAGTTTGTAATTTTGGTTACCGATCAACAGTTAAGCTATTATTTACCAATATATTGAATGTTATAGAAAACATTTTTGACAAAATGTTGACAAAAACGTTTATACTTATAACGATATTTATCTGCCATACAATTTAATGGGCTATCCTTGATTACGGTACAATGTATTTGTGGATATACCAAAGTAGACATTTTCAGAAAATCTCTCAAATATTTATCATTCGTTCCCTATAGATTTTGGTTGTTATTGAAATTCATTTGTATTTGAGAAGTGTTTTTGTAACCTGCACATATGAATATATAACCGAATCGCCATCGGCCTTGAGTGCCGAAGCCACAAAAGGACAGTGCAATGTATTGTTTTATGAGGTTTGTATTGTTCTTTCACAGTAGGTCCTTGACCTATATAGTCAAATTCATCAGACAACATCGCAAAACATTGTGATATTTGAACAAGTAATGCAAGATCCTTTAAACTTTATGAAATATGAAATCCGCTGAGATATCAAATCTGTTCATCATCTTATGGCTCAGTCACATTTGCGCCGATTTCAGTAAAGATGCCCGGCCGATGGGTATTTTTTACAAAATCGGCAGGCAGTTCAGATCGCCGTGCGGGCACCGGGAGATCATCAGCCACAATTGGGCATCTTTAAGACGTCGGGCGGGTCATCGGGAACTTTTATCTTGAACATAAAAGTTGCCGGCGTTTCCCCGATGTTTTATCAGCAAATGTCATCTTAAAGTACACAGCAGAGTCCTGGCAGTGTCCCGCAGGGACATCGGCAGATTATCTTAGGGCTGCCGGTGGCATCGTGTGGTGAAAATAGGATTAAACATTTTTGTTAAGCCTACCCAGACGTCTTAAAGACATCTTGCAGACGTCTGTGTCATGAAACAGACGTCGTAAAGATATCCTACAGACGTCTGTGCTATTCAGTTTTGCACATGCCGTGCGGTGCCCTTTAATAATGTGACCACAGCTATGGCATATCTCAGATTGTTGCTGATAAACTCCCCGGCGCCCGGCAGATTGTGAAGTCGGCCGATTCTAACTTCCCCGCCGGCGCCCGGTGCGAATGTGACTGAGGCATTACACAGCATAGAGGTTAATGCTTTGCTTTGCTCTTGCTCCGAGATTAATCAAGGTTGTTGCATGACTTTCTCATATTGCATAAACATGTAACATTCTGAAATAACGTTAACACTTTCTCTGATAAAAAAGTTTGGAGATCAATTTTGGTTAATATTTGTGCAAATATTTATTTTTGAATCTCTCTTACTCTGATTCAGTGAGAAGTGAAAAGGAAATATTGATCAATGTCTTCTTAGGTTAAAAGTGGTGTCAATGCTTACTGCGTGATCAATGCTTACTGCGTGATCAACGCTTACTGCGTGACCAATGTTTACTGCGTGATCAATGTTTACTGCATGACCAATGCTTACTGCATGACCAATGCTTACTGTGTGACCAATGCTTACTGCGTGAATGATGCTTACTGCATGACCAATGCTTACTGCATGACCAATGCTTACTGTGTGACCAATGCTTACTGCGTGAATGATGCTTACTGTGTGACCAATGCTTACTGCGTGAATGATGCTTACTGTGTGACCAATGCTTACTGCATGACCAATGCTTACTGCATGACCAATGCTTACTGCATGACCAATGCTTACTGCATGACCAATGCTTACTGCATGACCAATGCTTACTGCATGACCAATGCTTACTGCATGACCAATGCTTACTGCGTGAATGATGCTTACTGTGTGACCAATGCTTACTGCGTGACCAATGCTTACTGCGTGATCAATGCTTACTGTGTGATCAATGCTTACTGCGTGATCAATGCTTACTGCGTGACCAATGCTTACTGCGTGACCAATGCTTACTGCGTGAATGATGCTTAATGTGTGATCAATGCTTACTGCGGGATCAATGCATACTGCATGACCAATGCTTACTGCATGACCAATACTTACTGCATGACCAATGATGCTTACTGCGTGACCAATGCTTACTGCATGACCAATGCTTACTGCGTGAATGATGCTTACTGCGGGATCAATGCTTACTGTGTGACCAATGCTTACTGTGTGAATAATACTTACTGCGTGAATGATGCTTACTGCGTGACCAATGCTTACTGTGTGACAAATGCTTACTGCGTGACCAATGCTTACTGCGTGACCAATGCTTACTGCGTGACCAATGCTTACTGCGTGACTAATGCTTACTGCGTGACCAATACTTACTGCGTGACCAATGCTTACTGCGTGACCAATGCTTACTGCGTGACCAATGCTTACTGCGTGATCAATGCTTACTGCGTGACCAATACTTACTGCGTGACCAATGCTTACTGCGTGACCAATGATTACTGCGTGATCAATGCTTACTGCGTGATCAACGCTTACTGCGTGACCAATGCTTACTGCGTGACCAATGATTACTGCGTGATCAATGCTTACTGCGTGATCAACGCTTACTGCGTGACCAATGCTTACTGCGTGACCAATGATTACTGCGTGACCAATGATTACTGCATGAACAATGCTTACTGTATGACTAATGCTTACTGCGTGACCAATGCTTACTGCGTGACCAATGCTTACTGCATGACCAATGCTTACTGTATGACTAATGCTTACTGCATGACTAATGTTTACTTTATGACCAATGCTTACTCTGTGACCAATGCTTACTGCGTGACCAATGCTTACTGTGTGAATAATGCTTACTGCGTGAATGATGCTTACAGCATGACCAATGCTTACTGCGTGACCAATGCTTACTGCGTGACCAATGATTACTGCGTGATCAATGCTTACTGCGTGATCAACGCTTACTGCGTGACCAATGCTTACTGCGTGACCAATGATTACTGCGTGATCAATGCTTACTGCGTGATCAACGCTTACTGCGTGACCAATGCTTACTGCGTGACCAATGATTACTGCGTGATCAATGCTTACTGCGTGATCAACGCTTACTGCGTGACCAATGCTTACTGCGTGACCAATGATTACTGCGTGACCAATGATTACTGCATGAACAATGCTTACTGTATGACTAATGCTTACTGCGTGACCAATGCTTACTGCGTGACCAATGCTTACTGCATGACCAATGCTTACTGTATGACTAATGCTTACTGCATGACTAATGTTTACTTTATGACCAATGCTTACTCTGTGACCAATGCTTACTGCGTGACCAATGCTTACTGTGTGAATAATGCTTACTGCGTGAATGATGCTTACAGCATGACCAATGCTTACTGCGTGACCAATGCTTACTGCGTGACCAATGATTACTGCGTGATCAATGCTTACTGTGTGATCAACGCTTACTGCGTGACCAATGCTTACTGCGTGACCAATGATTACTGCGTGATCAATGCTTACTGCGTGATCAACGCTTACTGCGTGACCAATGCTTACTGCGTGACCAATGATTACTGCGTGATCAATGCTTACTGCGTGATCAACGCTTACTGCGTGACCAATGCTTACTGCGTGACCAATGATTACTGCGTGACCAATGATTACTGCATGAACAATGCTTACTGTATGACTAATGCTTACTGCGTGACCAATGCTTACTGCGTGACCAATGCTTACTGCATGACCAATGCTTACTGTATGACTAATGCTTACTGCATGACTAATGTTTACTTTATGACCAATGCTTACTCTGTGACCAATGCTTACTGCGTGACCAATGCTTACTGTGTGAATAATGCTTACTGCGTGAATGATGCTTACAGCATGACCAATGCTTACTGCGTGACCAATGCTTACTGCGTGACCAATGCTTACTGCGTGACCAATGCTTATTGCGTGAATGATGCTTACTGTGTGGCCAATACTTACTGTGTGAATAATGCTTACTGCGTGAATGATGCTTACTGTGTGACCAATGCTTACTGTGTTGGCAATACTTTCTGCGTGAATGATGCTTACTGCATGACCAATGCTTACTGTGTGACCAATGCTTACTGTGTGACCAATGCTTACTGCGTGACCAATGACTAATGCTTACTTGTGTGACTGATGCTTACTGCATGACTTATGATGACCTAGTGGTCAATGCTTAATGAGTGACCTTAATGAGTGACCAATGCCCTCTGGATGACTTACGAATAGGCTTGGCTATGGAGGTGAAAACCTGGAGTAAGGAACAGTCATGGCGGATTAAAAACCTCAGTGGAGAATGCACTTTCACTTGTGTTCCCAAGCAGAAAATCATGAAGGCAATAAATTGTGTGAGAAACTCTCTTCTATCCTACTCAAGTTGTTATTCCCATCGCCCCCTGGTGTGATGTGACAATATTCCACATTTGAATTCGACAGTAGAATCACGTGCTTCGTTGATAATAGTATTGAATCACATTCTCAACATTTCCCATTTGCCTCGTTTTGTCAGGATAGTATCAGCATAGTATATCTCCACCCACTTTGGTGATCGCTATTTCCTGGGTTGAGAGTAATCCGATGTCACAATGTAAGTGTGCAATTAATTATCGGGTACTGAGACATTCCCATTGCAGAGTTTGCGGTGTCAAACAAATCTCTGGGGAACCACAAATCATTTTTTTTGGTTAAAAATTGTCTTTGATCTTTTATTTATTTGAAATGGAGATGTACTTAGCGCAGTAATATGGCAATGGATTCTTGAAAATTGACACACAGAATTTCCTGCATGTTTATCATAAATATATCTAAAAAATGATGCATACATATAAAGAAGAGGCTTAAGAAAAACAAATATTTTAAATTAATAAATCTCCAGTAAAGAAAAGAAAATAACATTGTAAATATTAGCGTTGGGTACTGAGAAATGTACATCTGTGCTTTAAAAAGAAGGAATCAAGATTGGTTAAGAATCAAGACTATTTTCTCTGGCCTTATCCTGCATCGTATTTCTCAGGTAAGTCCCTTTTAGATTACATTCCACAATCCCTTGATAATCATCAGTAATAATTAATCACACCCGTCTGCTCACATTGAGATCAAGTCACACTATCCCGAGACTTCCCGAGACTTCTCCCATCACAGCGAGATTAGCCGCTGACCCGGCAAATCTTGAGGACATGACGTATTTATGGAACTACTGGAAATACAGAAATAAGAAAATGGAACTGGGTTGAATATTATTGGCTGCTCTTCTACATTTCAGCAGAAAATGACCTAATATCACTCTAAAGCTATATACGAATCAATACGTCGCTTCGTATGGTCTCCTCCCCTACAAGCAACCCCCATAAGGGCCTTATATAGGGTGAATTCTAGAATTTGCCTCCTGGTCAAACCATGCTTGGCCAAAGGGCTACAATTTTGTTATTTTGGCTTCATTTCCAGTGCCTTTTTGCCTCTCTTTCCTCTTTACCTTTGCAGGCAAGCTACTCTTTGTCGATCTGACCTGTGTCAAGGTCAAGGTCGTCTGAAGGTCACCGTGTGACCCTTTAAGAAGGTAATTTGATATCGAAAGTGACAATTTTTATCGAGTGATGCCTCATAGTGTCTAAATCTGGTGTTAACTCATTTTCGAAAATCAAGTCCATCAGGTCCCTTTTTGCCTGGGGGCTGTCATATATATATATATATATATTCTAAAAAGAAAAAAAGAAGAAAATATCAATCTTATTTGGCTTTGAGAGGACTTTATCGTATTTTGTGTCGGCACATATACAAACTTATTAAGTAAGTGGCCATAAAAGCAAATATAAAATTTATATTAAGAATCTCATGTTGTAGATTGTCACAGGCGGCACAAAGGAAACGTGCACAAAACCCTCTGCCTTGGATCATGTGGTGTTCAGACAAGGAATCTTTATATAGCTTCAGCATAATGCCATGATATTAAACATATCAGACACACAAAATACGAAAATCAATGAAAATTATATCCCATAAAAAGTACTTTTTATAACACTTTTTATTGTAAACTTCAGTATTACCTATAGAAAGTCTATTAATTATCCACAACCCTGTATTCAAAATATTGGTTTTTGTTTTGACTGAATTTCTGTTCCATAAAAAGTGTTCAATTCAATAATATCTATACCCTATTCTTCTTTGCGATTTACTGTTCTTGACCACCAGGGCGAGCTCTGAACAATAATTGACATTTAATATTCCCTTTCATGAGGCTGGTCCTCAACGGTGAGTTTGTCCAATATTTACAACAGACTTATGAACGATCTCACGTTAAATGCAATATGTCACTTCTCATTGTGAGTGGCATCAGATTTACTTTGTTGATTTATATGACCTTTACACAATTCAACATTGACTTTGGAACTTTTTGAATCTTTTCACATAGAAAACATACACTACTGGGGCAGGTATGTATTCGCATCTGATTCCATTATCTCCGATATTTGACCCTCCATGAACTCCTAAAAGTGAGGCTAGTTACAGCTTCTTGTTATGTCATGAGGGCACAAATGGCATTTTGTAACCTTTTGATCGCGTATTGCTTTTCCTCTAAAAAAAACCTGTTTTTCCTGAATTTGTTTATAATAAGAGGATCAGGTGGCACAGGACTCTGGAGTATAAATATTGTATAGGGGAGAGAGCAAAGTTTATTGTTTTCAATACATATAAATGTCATACTTCATAAGTTATTACACAGGTAGATAGTTTCAGACTCTAGCTGGTGGCTAGGCCCACATTTCAAAACAAACTATTAAAGCAAGATTTTAAGCAAGAAGTTGGAATTCAAAATTTGCTTATGTGAGTATGGTCTTGAAATCGTAAATCATTTATTTTAGTTTAGAAGATTATGACATATTATATCTTGCATGGAAATAAAAAAAATGTTGAATCTCATCAGGATTAATTTCAGAAAGCAGACCCTGTATTTTAATGGCCGAAACCTGTAATCTTAACTGCTGCTATCTGTATTCTAACTGCTGCTGACAAAGACAAAGCTTCAGAAAGGAATATTCTATGATATCTTTGTACATATCTCTCTCTTCCCTATTTCACTGTCTTTTGCGATTTCTAGATAAAAGCTGAAAGATTAATAAAGATTAATAAAGATGATGATTTGATATAACATGGAGAACTCAAATTGGAGGATATATAGAGGACTGAATATACAGGGAATATAGAGGAGGACTGAACAAAAAGAGAATATAGATGAGGACTGAGTAGAGAAAGGATATAGAGGAGGAATGAATAGACAGGGAATATAAAGGATGACTGAGTAGACAGGGAATATAGAGGAGGAATGATTAGACAGGGAATATAGAGGAGGACTGAGTAGACAGGGAATATAGAGGATGACTGAGTAGACAGGGAATATAGAGGAGGACTGAGTAGACAGGGAATATAGAGGAGGACTGAGTAGACAGGGAATATAGAGGAGGACTGAGTAGACAGGGAATATAGAGGAGGACTGAGTAGACAGGGAATATAGAGGGGGACTGAGTAGACAGGGAATATAGAGGAGGACTGAGTAGACAGGGAATATAGAGGAGGACTGAGTAGACAGGGAATATAGAGGAGGACTGAGTAGACAGGGAATATAGAGGAGGACTGAGTAGACAGGGAATATAGAGGAGGACTGAGTAGACAGGGAATATAGAGGAGGACTGAGGAGACAGGGACTATAGAGGAGGACTGAAGAGACAGGGAATATAGAGGAGGACTGGGTACACAGGGAATATAGAGGAGGACTGAGTAGACAGGGAATATAGAGGAGGACTGAGTAGACAGGGAATATAGAGGAGGACTGAGTAGACAGGGAATATAGAGGAGGACTGAGTAGACAGGGAATATAGAGGAGGACTGAGTAGACAGGGAATATAGAGGAGGACTGAGTAGAGAAGGGAATATATATATATATATATATATATATATATATATATATATATATATATATATATATATATATATATATATATATATATATATATATATATATATATATATATATATACATATATATATATGCAATGTTTGTATTTTTACGTCATTATCAAGGCACCTAGATAGCTAATTTGATAAAACAAAACTGATGTTTACTCTGGTTATTAATAATTTTGATTTGTGCTCCATATTCGCTGGAGATTTTCCGCTTCTCTGTAATTAGAGTAACCTTTTTCTTAGGCCAGAAACGTTTGTGTTTAGTGATATGATAGCTTAGAAACTGATCAGATTCCTTGAGACAGTTTACCACATCAGAGTGGTCAATAAAGTATGACAATCGGGTTGATTTTATTGTGGTTTTACCTCATTTTCAACATTATGTTGGTCATTTCATGACGAGACTCACTTGTTGCAGATGTAATACTACTTCAATGAATTATCTGCGGGTTAAATGAGAGGTTTCTAACTGTAGAATATATACATTCGGTCACAATATATTCTAAATAAATAAATTAAATAAAGTAAATAATTTCCACGAAATATACACCACCACAGCCTCAGACGCAAATATTCTATAAATATGAAAGGTTTATTTTACTGCACAAATAAATTATATAACCTTTGTGGTCGTCATGTTTCAAAGAATGAGAGAAGTAGAGAAAGACATAAAATTTGATGCACTTCCTTTCATTTCTTGTCAGTGGATGTAAGTGGAGAAACTGATACTAAAGCCAGCCAAGACAATAAACATTGCACAAAATCAGACAAAGAGTCCAAGACATGCAAAGGAGGCATTTATCATAGTTGGGTGGCAGGAGGGTGACAGGGTGCTCAGGAGTCGAGGGAGGCTAAGCATAACTTGTCAGCCATATTCGTGGCAATATAAAGGTGGATTCAGGGAGAGGGGGAAGATAACACAAAGCTACATATATGTGCCTTGCCAATAATAATGAAAAACATAAAAAAAAATAGCTATAACATTTAGGAAACAATACACAAAGGGAGACATATCGATAACACTTTTATATATGTTGGGCCGTTGAAGCAATTACTTTTAGAAAGACAACAAAAGTGGTGCTTGCACCGTTGAAAAGGTCATTTGCATAATATCCTGATCAATATATAATTTTTATGCGCTTTTGTTTCTATCATAGATAATATTGTTTTTCTAATCATTTGTATACCACAACAGGTCACAATTTTAGATTATTTTACCTTTCTCTAATTTGATGTAAAAACATAATAAAAAAATTAATAAATAAATAAGTAAGTGAGTGAATGAATGAACGAATGAATGATTAAATGATTGAATGAATAAGTAAGTAAGTAAGTAAGTAAATTATTTGATTTAGAAATTTATTTAATAATTTTAGTAATCTATGTATATATATAGGGTGAATAGTGTCATTACTTTTTGGAGGATTGCTCTGATTGGTTCACGAAAATATAGAACAGGGAAACTCCAAACAACGACCACATATTTCCAGTGACGTAGGACCGGAATTCCGGCCAAAGCATACGGGCACCTGCGAGGTGGTTTACTGTCCCACTTTGGCACAGTTATTAGTGTCTATAACATTATAGTCATGATAACATGTGACATGTGACGTGTGGATTTTCAACATGCCTGATATATTCAAATATTGACTCCACATTCTGAGGACCTTGTATATTATTGTTTTGGAATGATAATATAATAATGGAATATATAAATGAATGGGTGTTGTTTGTGGGTATTTGTTGAGGATTGATACCTGGGAATACCTTGAACTTGACTCTGCAAATGATAAAAAAACAAAGAAAGTCAGTGACTGGAGTAATATCAGCACCTTGTTGTGTTTTTATCTGTAGAAGCCATATTTAAAGTAGTCCGATAGATGTTGGTTTCATTGCGAGCTAATATGGTTGATATATACTCAATGTTGACATATATACTCAATGAGTTCACTCAAAGCAGAAATCAAGATGTCAAGAATATAGGTTAAAACTGTGCTTCATTTCTCCTAAGGGAAAGTACACGTTATGGGAGCAATTTTCATTGCTTATTTCCTCTTAAAAGGTTACAGAAAATGATTTGGTTCTTCTTGTCATTAGTTTGTCTGCACTGAATTTGAGACAACATAAATATATATTTAATCATGAAGTAATAATTTTGTTTATCTTATATTATATAAATTACTTTTATAGCTGCAAGGCTATGAGATTTTGTCATTTTAGAAAGAGTCATGTCACTGAGACCCAATGACCGACTCCTTTTAAAGAGTGAATGGGATTCTTTCATTTGCATTATCAGATAAACATTAAGCCCTTGTTGGTTTAAAAAGCAACTCCGCAGATATCCACCTTTCTTGTCCATGCTATATGACCAAGGAAGTACATGACTTAGAATTGGAGATTTAAACCACGCCCTATCGCCAGGTAAAATATAATTAAATGTAATATAAGGATTTAAGGAGAGAAGAACTGAGTCATACTCCGGAAAAGTTTATATCTATAACACGTCATGAGGAACATCGCTCTTCAAGGGTTTTAGGGTTTTAAGCAATATATTCAACCTTTTAATGGTCACAGTAGAATAGCAAAGTTTGCTCTATTTTTACACCATTTTCTACAGTATTGATAGAATAATAGTGCATAATATTGCTGTTATTTAAGATATATAAACCAAATAGTTCTGTCACCTAATTCATTTTTGCAACATGGGGACCCCCAGGTTGCGCGCCCCGGTCACGCCACATGTCTTCCCCTAAGCTTAACGTGTCTGGGCTCCACAGGGGGGGATCCTGGCAGGCACAGTTCCTGGCTTCTTAAGGAAGCCCGCGGGATGGCCTGCAATTGCTCGTTTGGGGCTTATGCCATGTGTCAATTAACTATTATGTCTTGTATTTGTTTAATGTAAGCTCCACTTGATTAGTCGTCATATATCAAAGTTAATTTTGTTTTGTTTGTTTGGGGCTTTACATCACTTTCAACATTATTTCGGTCATTTCGTGATGAGACTTACTTGTAGCAGATATAGTGCTGCCTCACTGAATTGTCATGTCGCAGGTCCTTGACATGACAATCCACCCGGTCACAGATTTACAAGGACAACGGGTTAACCCTTCGCGCACAGGCCTCAGCTCATGTGTGAAATTGTATCATGAATTCAACCTCGCCACGGCCGGGGATCGAACCCACAACCTTTGGATCACCACAGAGGAACTGGTGCTAAAAAGCTGGCACTCTAACCAACTGCGCCACAGCCCGTGGCTATATATCAAAGTTAATGTAATGAAGTTATCGAGGTTATGAAGTTATCGATGTTATCAAGTGTTACCAAGGTTATCAAGTGTCGTTTGATGTTACCGAGTGTTGGGTTGAGATATGGATTGTATGTGTGCTAGTTTATAAGTGCTTTATGCAACAAAGCTTATCTCCAATATTAATATAACTCAGTTGTATTCGCTATCTTTAATCTACAGCAAAAGTTGCTGCTAATCTACAACAAAAATTGCTGTTAATCTCCATCAAATGTTGCTGTTAATGTACAGCAAAAGTATCTGTTAATCTACAGCAAACGTGGTTGTTAATCTACAGCAAAAGTAGCTGTTAATCTACAGCAAGCGTGGCTGTTAATCTACAGTAAAAGTTGCTGTTAATCTCCATCAAAAGTTGCTGTTAATCTACAGCAAAAGTTGCTGTTAATCTACAGCAAAAGTTGATGTTAATGTATGGCAAAAGTATCTGTTAATCTCCATCAGTAGTTGCTGTTAATCTACAGTTGATCTACAGCATGAGTTACTGTTAATATACATCAAAGGGTGCCGTTAATCTACCACAAAAGTAGCTGTCAAGCTACAGCAGAAGTTGCTGCTAATCTACAACAAAAATTGCTGTTAATCTCCATCACATATTGCTGTTAATGTACAGCAAAAGTAGCTGTTAATCAACAGCAAACGTGGCTGTTAATGTGCTACGAGCAAGTACTGCATATATTACTCTACATATTTAGCTGCCCACGTATGGAGGAAATATATGTTACAAGATGTCTCAATGCAGCAGACTTGGCTGAATGCCATACCGGGCATTATCCGTCATCAAGAATGTCAATTCCTTCATTTTGATAACGCTAATGGAAAAGAAATGTGTTGAAAATGCTATCCTTTGGCGTAGATACTCAAAGCACAGACGTGATGCATAAGGAAGATAAAAAGCAGAGACACTATGTTGTATAACTATATATTAGACCTACATATCAGTTTCATTGTTATTTAAAGTAAAAACATTACGTACTATTACCGTAAGAGAAAATTTGTCTTTGGGATGGAATCAGCGGTAAAAAAATGAATATTACATGGTCGCAATTTCATTTACACGAATTTTGTTCATTTTTGATACCAGTACGCAAGCTTTGAAATCATTAAAAATATGTTGATTGTAAGTTGGTCAAGATATGCCTCAATATCTTAAAGGGATTAGCATGTAATGAAAACCTTAAAAAGAAATTACACATGACCCAACTGAGGTAAGTTTTAGACATTGAGACATATGGTTTACTTCTCAGAGGGTTTCACATGCTTCTTACAGGGTTTAAGACATTGAGACAAAGGGGAATATTATTTAGAGGGTTTGAGAGATTGAGATAAAAAGCTTATTTCCTGGAGGGTTTTTGATGTTTCTGTGGAGAACTTATATCTGAGAGAGTTTTATAAGTTTCTAAGGACTTATTTCTTGGAGGCTTTCATATACTTCCACAGAGGGTTTATTCATCAGGGGAGTTTAGATGACTCTGAAGAGGTCTTATTTCTAAGATGGGTTTCTGAGAGGGGATGATATATCCAAACAGAGGGCCTGCCTGAGACGCTGTTTCAGAGGACCTTCCTGAGACGCTGTTTCAGAGGACCTGCCTGAGATGCTTATTCAGAGGACCTTCCTGAGACGCTGATTCAGAGGACCTTCCTGAGACGCTGTTTCAGAGGACCTGCCTGAGACGCTGATTCAGAGGACCTTCCTGAGACGCTGATTCAGAGGACCTACCTTTCAGAGGGTTCGCTATGCTCAGACATTAAGCTTACCTCTCTAAGGGCAATGGTTTACATTACGATTGTTTTTTTCTACCTGTCACTTATAAACAGCTCAGTTGAACAAAAATACCACATTGCATGTATTTTGCAATGGTTTAATGGTCATTTAACTGCTTTAGATCGACTGGAGTAACAGGTGTCAAACTAGCTGCGTTTTTGTTGTGACCAGCACCTTCCTGGTCTGTCCTTGAAAGCGTTTAATTCTGAACCTTGTTCCAGTGTTTATTATATATCAACCTGTCAATATCAACAGAAAGACAAACAAATTATGAAAACCAATTGTTTGCTACAGATTTGGTTAAAGGATATTGCAACTTCTATTACTTCCGGGGGTAATAATGTTTCATCGTTGCATATATTTTAATGTGTGCATATAATGAAAAAGAGCCACGGGCCGTGGCGCAGTTGGTTAGAGTGCCAGCTTATTAGCACCAGTTCCTCTGTGGTGATCCAAAGGTCGTGGGTTCGAACCCCGGCCGTGCCGAGATTGAATTCATGACACAATTTCCCACATGAGCTGAGGCCCGTGCCTAAAGGATTAACCCGTTGTCCTTGTAAATCTGTGACTGGGTGAGTTGTCATGTCAAGGACCTGCGACATGACAATTCAGTGAGGCAGCACTATATCTGTTACAAGTAGGTCTCATCACGAAATGACTGAAATAATGTTGAAAGTGATGTAAAACCCCAAACAAACAAACAAACAGCCCTGTTTGTATTCATCGTTCTCAGATTACAAAGATACCAAAGTGCATCGCAACATCACACAGAATAAAAAGTAGAAATAGTTCTTTTGAGACTTAGAAAACCATCTATACACGATAACATCAAAATTAGATGAGAAGACTAATTTAATTATGAAAGCTGCTAGATTTTTGAAACATATGTCCATTTATTTGTCAAAATCGTTGTTGTTTAGTCTGTATTCGTGAATAGTATGTCACGTTCCACGAAACTAATGGATGTAAAATACCGAATAAAAATCGTTTGTGATATGTCTCTCAACAATCCCTGTTCCCATTTTGTTATTGTACCATTTTTACTCAATTTGGATATGGTATACTATTTATTAAGACTATATATATATATATATATATATATATATATATATATATATATATATATATATATACAGTGACCGGCAACTGTCCGAAACCGGCAGATGAAACTCGGACATTTTTAACACAGTCAAACATCTAGCATACCTTGCTGTACTAATTGCAATTGAGCTGATGTTGTCTCTCACATGTTATCTTGTATTCCCACCGACTTTCAAAATGTTAAAAGTGTTTATTTGTTTTCATGCCAGGAATGTTTGTGTCACTGTCAAATGACGTCAGAAGTGATGACGTGACTAAGACTACTGTTTAACTCAATGGAAACTCGGACAATCTGCAGGTTTGCTGAATGTGTGAATTTCCCGATAATTCTGTTCATATTGAACATGTGTCAATTTTATTCTACACGCATATGTAGTTAACAATCTACTATCGATGTGAGTAGTTTTTACTCAGTTTTGAAAGATTTTGTAAAAATCAGGAGTGAAAAACATGAAAGTGTCCGGATTTGGCTATATATATTGGCATTATATTAGCATTATATTTTTTACATTTTTGGTCAAATTTTTACATTATGGACTCTAAAAGATGCTTTCTCACTGAACATCATGGTATATTTTTGAGTTTACAAATTAATTCCCCGATCACAAAAAAACTGAAGAAAAAATGTTGAAATAATAGGCGTTTCTACTTAGCGGTCGAATATGCTATCTTATCCACACTTTTCATTACTGGAACCTTTATAAAATGTCATTCTATAAAGGTCATCATAAAATCGTCTGCACTTGGAGCAGAGAAATGAAATTGATATCCTCATAATCAGTGAAAAACGGTAATCGTTTCATTTGTGACATGTTCAGCTCTTAATCTTGGTTATTAGACGTATATATTGTTTGAAATAAACACCGAGGGCAAAAGTCCCGGATTTCAGTGACGCACTCTTCTGTGTTGGAGATTGTCAGCTGCAGAATTGGCAGACGACATTGGTTGTGGTCAACTTCTCAAATCGAGCAAGCGCTTGTTTACAAGTATGTATTTGTATATATCGCAATGGCAACTTTTTTTTCAGCACAATTTATAGATTTAGATGTACGTGTAGTATGTATATTGAAGACATGTAGTATACGTGTATTGGAAACATGTGGTAGGGCTAACCACTGAATGTGCGGGAAGATATTTCACAGTGCAGTGATGAAAGTCTTCAGGAAATAACCTGAATTCAGTTTTTTTTCTTCAAATGTGAAATTCAAAATGGTCTGAACTCCGTCTAAAACATCCAAAAATGACATTTCTGAAAGTGGGTAGGGTATCTTCAGCTTAATTTTTAAGGGTTTCAGGTTTTTTCCTGAATGCTGACTTTCATCACTGACAGTGAGAGTGTGTATCAAATTTGACTTTGCATTACATTTTAATTTAAAAACATATGACGCAATGCTTCAATTCTGTTCAAATTTTCAGGGATTACTACCAGGGGATATATATATTGCCACAAAAAATCCCAATGCAAAAAAAAAACAAATTTAAAGGTGAACAAAAATTGTTGAAATTTGAAAAAAAAACAATATTTTATATATATATATATATATATATATATATATATATATATATATATATATATATATATATATATATATATATATATATATATATATATATATATATATATATATATATATATATATATATATATATTCATTTTTCACTGTACAGGTATTTGTAATTGTATATATAACAAAGGTTTGCTGTTGTCTCTCAATTATGCAGCTGTCTCTCCCTTGTACAGCTATCTCACTGATGCAGCTGTCTCTTACATGTGCATCTGTCTCTCACTTATGCAGCTGTTTCTCACCTCTGCTGTAACTACCTCTCTCGTGCAGCTATCTCACACTGCTGTAACTATCTCTCACTTTGCGGTTATCTCACTTATGCAGCTGTCTCTCACATGTTCAGTTATCTCTCTGTTATAACTGTATCACTGTTGAAACTATTTCTCACCTATGCAGCTGTCTCTCCCTTGTACGACTATCACTTACTGATGCAGCTGTCTCTCACATCTTATTACGAACCTATTTCAGTGATGGATCACGATTATTGCAAAACTCGAAAGCATGGTTTCATAGCTGTAAGTAGTTACTTATAAAGGTATCACCTCAAAGATTGATACTGTGCATTGTTTTTTTTTTCAATTCATCAATTGTTCAAATAAACATATACCCAGAAATAGAGTAAAGTCACAATTATTATTCAATGAAATTGAATTTAGATTGATACATTGGTTGAAAATGAGAAATTGAGGTGGAGGGATGAAATGAGAGTAGCGATGCGAGTGTCAGGTGGAACAAGGAATCCATACAAACTGAATATGTCACGAGATGTTCCACGATGTGTAATTATTATAAAATTATGGTCAGATTAAATGAAAAAAAATTACTAACGTTTTGGTTAAATAAATAACATACTTCACCAAGTGTGCATTCGCAATGTATGCATTATTTGGTGATTTGTGAAAAGTGTAATTTTTATAAATTAATCTTTGATGAATGATTGAAAACCAGGCTATTTTGTTGATCTGATCAATTTTTGGCCAAAAAAAAAGTTGTTTGCAATTTTCTGACCGACCCTAACTAAACCCAAATATTTTTGGTCTGTCATGATTCATTTGTTATAGTTGAAATTGTTGGCATATTGTGATTATTAACAAGAATTCAAGTTTTCTCAATTTGCTTTGAAATCCACAATAACATAAAGGACAAAGAAATGTATACTTTGAAGAGAAATTATTTGATCATATTTAATTTACAACATATTAAATAAAATGTAAAATTAGTAGCATTAATTAAAAAAAAAGTCTAAATTCCTGTGTCTCACCAAAAATTATAATAGCTCTACAGATGTTTGAATGGCTAATATTCATTGCTAAATAATCAGAAAAAGGAGTAATTGTAAATATCTTTCAGTAATTTAAATGTCATGTATAATACAGCATAATTTCTGTCTTTATTTACTCAAAATTTTAATATATTTCTGATAAGAGAAAAAATATATTTTGAAAAATGAAGGAAAAAATTGTACTTTTATATTTCAGGTATTCACTGCCATTGCAGAGGAAGCCAGGGCAATTGGAGGAGAAATAAAAGAAAGTGCCAAATGCAGAACTGTGATTATAAAAGAAATGGACCAGTTGAATCAACTTTTGGGGGAAATTAAGAGGACGTATCAGGGTGGGGAAAGGGGGGAGGTTTATGTTTGTGAGGAAAGGCCTTTTGTTTTAAGATGTTTCATGTCAAGGGAAAGGGTCACACTTAAAGTCCATTATAATATATTAAACAGGTTTGGGATTAAACAAAATTAGACTTTCTGATCTGATCAACTTACTTGGTGCTTTAATTTAAATGTTTTTAAAAGTTAAGTGACTAAGTTCATTCTGATTTATTATAGCAGGACAATTAAAAATTCACCTGAATCAACTGAGTAAACAAGTAACATTTGCCACATACAACTTTTTTCTGCTTATTTCATTTTAATTCTCCAACTCTGATGACCATATATACATTAAACAAGGAGAATAAAGGAAAAAAGTTAATTGTTTTATGTGATTTTAAGCTTGCTTGTATGTTATATGTAATATAGACAAACGGTCACCATGCATCACTCTGTATTTGTCAAAATAAAGATTTACATTTCATGTAATACCTTGTTTTTGTTTTAATTTTTGCTCTCTGGTATGGATTTCGTCACATCTTTATTCTAAAAAAACAACCATTTTCAAAATCTTCAAAATGTGGAGTTATCAGAATTTGACTTTGACAGCCATGATAGAAATCACCGAGTCATGTCATCTGTAAAGATATTTTTTACAACCATAAAATATTTTTCATAACCATGAGATTTATGCATGGATACAATGGTGCTGCAGCACAAGGCAATACCAATTGTTGCCCTCCAAAAATGTTCATGGCATGAGACTATGGATTTCATGTGAGACTGTTTGAGGTAATGGGTGCGCCCAGCTGAAGCATGGTTTCGAACCACATCTCACGATACACCCTTGATCTCGCACTTGAAAAAAGCTGTTTACCTCATTTTTACTCATATGAAAAAATAGTGTCATGCTAAAGAGTTTCAATTTTCTTAATAAACATAATGACATACATACATGCAGTTAAACCACTTTTTTTCTGGTAACATTTTTTTTCCAATTGCAAAATAAATATTTCAAAAATATAAAACTTTTTGAATGTTAAATCTCTTATATTGTCTAAATGCTGATCTGGCACCTTCTTGTCTGCAAAGATGTTCAAATAGTTGTGTAAAAATAAAACTGACAAGAATATTAAAAAAGAAAAATCTACAAAATGCTTGGCTGTGAAGAGATCAGATCCACAATTCTTGTTATTTTGACAATATATTAAAGCATATTAATCGAATTGAACATGATACATAAACACTAATAAAAAATGTTATTGACTGACAAAAACGAACATGTAAACAAATGTACATACAGTGGGATTGATATGCAGCTGTTAATAGACTGACAACAACAAGGCTGTTGTTTATCATAAACTGGTATCAATAGAACCGTCTTGGTCTACAGATTCTTAATCTCTTTACTTCTTGTCGACATCTTAGAGCATTGCAAAGATATCACTAAAAACGTAAGATTCACCTATGCTTTCTCATGCAATTTAAAGAACAATAAAAATAAATCTGTCCTTATTGTTGTAAAATTCATGCAGTTTAATAATTGCAATAACCATAAATTAAAATAATGAGATGTCCTTAAACCTGAAAATCATAATGTAATTTGATTCAAGTTTATCACACCACTGTGAGTTGATCACACAACTGTTGAGTTGGTCATGCCATATTCCTGACAAAAGACTCTGTGGAAAGAGAAGACATCAAAGGTTTTTCAGCTAAGTATTGTATATTTCAGCTGAGGTTTTCAGTTAAGTATTGAAATTGTCTTACTGTTACTCATTGATACAGTGAAGACATCTGACAGTAATATTGGATTTTTTTAGTAGGTCCAGTACTGTTTGTATACTCGATAATGTGTATGGTTTCCATCTATACTTCCACCAAAATTATGCATATTTAATTGTTTTAAACATTTGAATAATGTTGCGTGCATGGTTAGGAAATTATTGATCTACATTTACAATTATGACTACATTTACAATTCATGAATGCATGAGCAAAGGTAATAAAGTTCACAAAAAGGATTGGATGAAAATTGTCGAAAATGCATTAGTCTATTTCAAGTATTTGTTTACTTTTGAAATTGAAATAGGTAAAACAACAGACCCATCCCTCCGCACTTTACAGCATGTTTTTATCATTAATTTTTAATAATTATCAATTTGGTTGAATTATGTTTGAGAAAATTGACATTTTGGGTGCCATGTAGATTTCATATATTGTCACTGTTTTGTATTGAAATTTAAGATGCATAGTTTCCAGCCCCAAATCTTGATAAATATCAAATATTTCTGACCAAAACCAACAAATGTGAATAATACAATATGTTGTTATCATTCTTTCTTGCTAACTATCATTTTTGAATGCATTATCTTTGAGAAAACTGACAATTTGGGTGCCCTGTAGAAATGGAAATGAATGTGCATTCCCCTATTATCGCTCACACTGAAATACTGCTTGGTTAAAGTTGAATCAATTTTGGTTAGATTCGTCTGAAATTCACCACACACAATCTTACATTGTTTCTTAACAAAGTTATCATTTTAGAATTTCCAATTTCAACATTGTCTTTCAACTGAAGCACAGACAGTATCGTCATGTCAGTGCTGTCATGGGTATGCAAGAGCTTCACCACGTACCATAAAAATCCTCATAATTTCAAAATAAATGCCTGTAGTCTGATGCAAAATAGCAAGAATACATGACAACTATTTCATAAAAGTGCTGTGCTTGAAAATAAATGATCACGTTTGTTAACTTATTCACAGCAGTCGATTAAACACGATGAAATCATTTTCTTACACAAACCTTGTGCTTCCCAGGCAACAGCAACTTGTGTGAAATCTCCAATGCAGAAGAGCGCGACCTCGATTTGACCCACTTTTGCCGTTGGTGAAAAGCAAACAAAACTTTCTAATCATGCACCTTTGTGACGTCATCATAGCAATACCCATGGCAGCAAAAATGATGCGACCTTTAACCCCTAAGGGACTAGGCTATCTAAATTTTGTTGATTGGCTGGACTAACCAATGTTTGTCTGGACTAGTGTATCTTCACACTAAATTAATAAAATTTGATACATTCAAGGGGCGGGGCTTATGGAACAGACCTATTTGAACATATCTCATCGCATAATCGGAGAGGGTGTTATATACTGAGCCGGATGCAAAGGAGAGTAATGTATCTATATACTCAATTGATGAAATCTATACCCATGGTTACTCAGTATGCTCAATGAAGTGCTGGGTCAAAAGTTCATGATCCAAGCTGTCTGACGTCATTTTCATGATTACATTGTAACAAGTTGCAGCCCTTCAGAATGTTACAAATGACGTCATAAAGCCAGGACAATAGGGACGTTGCCGTCCTTCCCGTCCGTTAGGGGTTATTAATGTGCACCTTTAATCAAAGATGGCATTATCCTTTATTTAACCCCTAACGGACGGGAAGGACGGCAACGTCCACCACCGGTAACGGACGGGAGGGAATGTCACACTTGCCGGATATATGTCACACTTTTCCAGAGATATATGTCACATGTCACACTTGCTGGATATATGTCTCACTTTCCCAGATATATATGTCACACTTCCAGATATAGATATATATAGATATATATATAAATATAACCGGCAGATGAAACGGTGCTGTACTAATTGCCATTGAGCTGAGTATTGTCTCTCACACTTCATTTTGTAATTCATATTCCTTTCAAAACGTAAAAAGTGTTTATTTGTTTTCACGGCACGAATGATCGCATCACTGTCAAATGACGCCAGAAGTGGTGACGTACCAAAACATCACCGGATAACTCAATGCAAACTCGGACAATCTGCAGGTTAACTGAATCGTGAATTTCCTGCAAATTCTGTAAATATTGAAAGGATATCATTTTTACTTCACACTTCACAAGCCTTTGAAGTAGACTGTCTTCTGTCGATGTGAGCAGTTTTTTTACAAAGTATTAAAAGGTTTTGTGAAAATCGGGAGTGAAAAACATGAAAATGTCCGGATCTGGCTGCCGGTCACTGTATATATATATAAATATTGCCGAATATATGTCATACTTGCCAGATATATGTCATACTTGCCAGATATATGTCACACTTGCTGAATATATATGTCACACTTGTCAGATATATATGTCACACTTTTTGCCGAATATATGTCATACTTGCCAGATATATGTCACACTTGCTGGATATATATGTCACACTTATCACACTCAGTATTCCTCCATTGGGAATGATTATCTGCTTTCAATATATATTTGCCTGGAATATTTTATTTTTTGTAAAACTACACCGGGAATTGTATGAGCTCAGGCCTGTTTGGAATTTTAGGAAGTCCATTACTTAGGTTTCAGTGAAGATTTAGTAAATTCCTTTCCCGGATTTGTTTACTTTGCTTCCATTAAGTGGCGCTGAAGAATGTTAGTTTTTTACTATTAAGAGATTAAAATCCAAGGTTCACATAAAACAGATATTTGAGGACTCACTAATGAACATTTCCCTAGATGGTAATTTTCTGCACAAAAATGGCACATGATGACACATATGTTTTCTATTTGGTGAGATGCTCACGCATACCATGGATGTTCTGAAGGTCAACACAGAACATTTCACATGGCTTGAGTGGGGATAACTGGGCGCTCAGCTTTCCCATTAGGTGTCTATAAAAAGATGACGATTATGTTACCTGTGTTGTATTTCTAATAGCAAGGCTGTGTTTCTAAGATACAGTTAGTCCTGATGTGCCCCGCCTCAGTTTGGTAATCGTCACTGTCCATAATCTATATTCTATATTGACGTGGCTGATAGATACAATGTTGGTTGCTCTACCTACAGAGGTATCAATATTTCAAGAACATATTAATTCAAAATAACGTACTTTTCTGAACAGAAAATGCACTAGGAATATCTTCGTTTCACATACTCTGTAAAATTGTCGATATTTCATTTGATTTGTATTCAGATCAAAAGTCTTTCTTATCTTATTCACCAGTAATCCTCATCCTCTGATTCAAAGATCCTCTGATTCAAAGATCCTCTGACTCAAAGATCCTCTGACTCAAAGATCATCTGACTCAAAGATCCTCTGACTCAAAGATCCTCTGACTCAAAGATCCTCTGACTCAAAGATCCTCTGACTCAAAGATCCTCTGACTCAAAGATCCTCTGATTCAAAGATCCTCTGACTCAAAGATCCTCTGACTCAAAGATCCTCTGACTCAAAGATCCTCTGACTCAATATTGGAGCAACCTCCGAAAAGCCAACATAATTCAATAATTCATTATTTATACTTAATGAACATTTCCAGAAAGTTAATTTCTGAAGAGAGTGTGTAATTCACACCTATTTTATAACCGGGATTACCTTGTGTTACTGCGATAGCGCTAGAAACATGGTGTTTGAACATTGCGTCACAATCTCTAAAGGGCCTTATACCTAATGTTAAGTTGGAAACTTTGTTCAACGTTAAAACACGCGTGGTTTATTTAATAAAGCAATGCAAAAAGTCAATTAATATGTAAGGGTTATTTTCATTAATAAAAATATATCACTTATAAATAGTTAAATCAGAACGTTAACAGTTAATAAATAGAGGATACTCACCTTTTTTGGCAGTGACATCATATTTGGTCGATCCTATTTGGCAGTGACATCATATTTGGTCGATCCTATTTGGCAGTGACATCATATTTGGTCTATCCTATTTGGGAGTGACATCATATTTGGTCTATCCTATTTGGCACTGACATCGTATTTGGTCTATATTATTTGGCACTGACATCGTATTTGGTCTATCTTAAATTGTCAGTGACATCATAATCGGTCTATCTTATTTGGCAGTGACATCGTATTTGGTTTATCTTAATTGACAGTGACATCATATTCAATCTATATGGCTTTGACGCCAATTTAAGGTGACTGTAAAATCATAATCAACATGTTGATTGTGGCATTCACATCATGCACAGACTGCTTTAAACAAACAAACAAACAAACAAACAAACAAACAAACAAACATCATATTATTCTATTCTAGTGATCTATTCTGATTGTATGTCATATATAATTCAGTCTATTTAATATTGCGGTGACTGTAAATTTACCTTTTATTGTTTACAACATATTAGTGATATAAATAACAAATCAAACTTTTTAACCCGCTATCTTTGTGCTATATTATGTGAGACGAGTTTAATTATGATGTTCATGAATGCGCCACATATATCTGGTTTAGCGCAAAGTAATTGTATATTATAAAGGCTCCATGCGGGCTGTTGAAAATGCAAAGCTGTGACCTTTATTATGACAAAATTATAAATGCTAGCATCGTGAGAATGGTCATATAGAGTAATTTGATAAAATGTCATATATAATCTTAAATTATACAAAATGAGAATTATTTCTCTGTCTGGATATGCATATAATTTAGAACAAAAATAACAATAAAACATTATCAGCATACAAGCTTTGGGGCATTCCAATCTTTTCCAGGGTCAAAGTTCACTTTACAAAGTTTATTTCAAAGAAATAATGTTTGCCACAAGAGGCTATATATGTCCTGAAGAGTAATTAACCTACATGAATGAGGCACTACGTTCTCAGAAAAAAATCAGATCGAGTTGAAACTCCCAAATGCATGATGTAAACTGTAATAAAATTTGACAGAAATGAGATGGGTATTTTGGACAGGACAGCGCATGCGCAAGATGAGGATATTGTGCTTTAACAGAACTTTGATGTCTTTGATGCTTCTAAAGTTGACAAGTATATATCGGCTTGATCATGAGTGATACAAAGCACATCAGAAATAAGAACATATATGATATTTGCACATTATCAAACAAAACATACCTAGAAAGATTTTCTCTCTGCTATAGCGAAATTGCCACATGACCCAACATGTCTACCGAGAAAAACTAGATTTGGCACAAATGATTGATAACATTGCCTTCATAACGTTTGCTCCTGACAGAAATCTACAGATAACCTGTATGATGACAATAGAAACTCACATCTCTCATGTTGGAAGGTCAAAATATTCGTATGATATCATACAATGGCTTCTGGAAGCCAAAGCAATCCGCAGCAAATAAGGTAATATACAAGTGGCCCATGGAAAATAAGGGACTGACCATTTATCATGTAGCAAACGGGGTCAAGGAAAAGAAAAAAATCCAATTCTTGTTCCATCATTGTTGATAGTTGTTAAACTAAACTTGCTGTTGATTGCTGTTGACCATTTATTATTCAGCAAATGGGGTCAAGAAAAAGAAAAATTCCCATTCTTTTTCCATCACTGTTGATAGTTGTTAAACTAAACTTGCTGTTGATTGCTGTTGACCATTTATTATTCAGCAAATGGGGTCAAGAAAAAGAAATATTCCAATTCTTGTTCCATCACTGTTGATAGTTAAACTAAACTTGCTGTTGGTGTAAGGCACTAATTGCTGGCAACACAGTGACTAGCAGCTTTGCGGTAGGTAAATGTATGAGAGCAGCTGATACTATTTTATGTTTTGACAGTAACTTTGGCTAAAAAATACTAAATAGCATAATTTGATTTAATTAGCTATTTTAACAATGTATTGGGACTGTCCTTTTAATATATCTTTGGAATTCTCACAAGGGATCTCTCTTGATATCACATGAGATATCACTTCTATTTATACTTGTGCATATTAATGTTTATCATTTACTGGTTCAGGCCAATGGCGGTGGCGGAGTTGGTTAGAGCGCCAGCTTATTAGCACCAGTTCCTCTGTAGTGATCCAAACGTCATGGGTTCGATCCCCGGCCGTGCCAAGATTGAATTCATCAAAGGGAATCTGAAAAGCTAAGATAGTGTCGAAATAGTGTGATCAATGCAATTTCAATTCTCTCTTTACTCATATACAACTAAAGGGATGAATGCTTAAATCACAACCTTGGATGAGATCATTTCTATTCCATCAATAAATTTATCAATTTTACTTTCATGAACTTGAGGTGTGGATATTTCTGATCTAGCTTTACCTTAATTAATATTTCTGCCCAAATCTGAGGTCCCTTGAACAAAAATCCAAAAAGCCTGTGATACAATTGAGGGAATGATGGAAATCAATAGTGCATACAATATTATAATAGTGTCAATAGTGCATACAATATTATAATCCTGTGCTTAGTGGGGTGTGACATTGCCTAGTAGTTCTTTGCAAATATTATGAGCAATTATACACCAGGGGGTGTCAAATTTGTAAGTTACCTAGGGAATGATATTATTAACAGGGTGTTCCACCACCCACCCACCGGTTTTTTCTTACTTCTCTTGGAACACAATTTTCAACTCCACCAAAAAATACTTTTAAAGGGCATAAGGTAAAGTTTTCACTTTTTAAAAATTCTATCTAATCATTGAAAGGACAATATCCTTTAAATTTCAGGATGTACAAAAGTATTTTTAATCTGATTTTAAACATCAGATTGACATAAATGTGGTGCAAGAGCTTTCATGCCCTTAGTTTATATATATAGTAATGATATATATATATAGACACATGGCTGGACACATAAGGTAAGGCTAAGATCAAACCTATTTTTACCATTTGTTTGCAGACAGCTCATGGAATTCATGATACAATTTCACACATGAGCTGAGGCCTGTGCCAAAGGGTTAACTCATTGTCCTTGTAAATCTGTGACCAGGTGGAATGTCATTTCAAAGACCTGTGACATGACAATTCAGTGAGGCAGCACTTTATCTGTCACAAGTAGGTATCATCATGAAAAGACTGCAATAATGTTGAAGGTGATGTAAAACCCCAAAACACAAACAAACATTATATAATTGTATTCAATGGTAAGTTTAGGTTGACTGATGTTAAGAAATATGATGCTCAACATGATCAAAAATCATCCAAATCAGAAGGTTCATGAAATAGTGACATAGTGACATTTTGTATGCCTGTTTCAGACACTCGACAAAAATCGTTTCACAGCTATATATATATATATATATATATATATATATATATATATATATATATATATATATATATATATATATATATATATATATATATATATATATATATATATATATATATATTTATATATGTTTGCAAAATTTGATATGAGTTTGAAATATAGAAACTTTATTTCTATATTATCAATAAAATAGGAAAATAACCTTGAAACTAGAGAACAGCTTATGGATCTGTGTACATGTGAGCACATGCTTTTTGGCTGATACTGCATGATACTGCATGGGGAGGTAGAGTCATATACTACCTCTGCCACAGTTGGCATCAAATGCGGAATACTTTTTCCTCGCATTATCACACACTTTCCACAAAGCTCTGCAATTGGTTGGCACTTGGACATGGCCATACACAATGACAGAACTTTACACGTGTAAACACCCTTGAGAATTAATGATCCATCCCTGATTGGTTTTGCCTGACGACTTTGATGTATGTGTCACTTTCATCTTAACTCATTGATTATTGATCCATTTTCCAATTATAACAATGACACCAATTGGCCATGTAACACCATGTATAAAATATCTGACACTTTGCTACTAAAAAGAAGCTTGTACTGGGTGTGGTCTCCTGGAACTGTCAATCCTGGTCTATATTTGCGGAGCCTGGTAGGTATAAACCAAGGATCTGGTTAGCAGAGTGAAGGGGTTTTACATCACTTTCAACATTATTTCAGTCATTTCGTGATGGGACCTACTTGTAGCAGATATAGTGCTGCCTCACTGAATTGTCATGTCGCAGGTCCTTGACATGACAACCCACCCGGTCACAGATTTACAAGGACAACAGGTTAATCCTTTTGGCACGGGCCTCAGCTCATATGGGAAATTGAATCATGAGTTCAATCTCGGCATGGCCGGGATTCGAACCCACGACCTTTGGATCACCACAGAGGAACTGGTGCTAGTAAGCTAGTGCTCTAGCCAACTGCGCCACGACCCGTGGCTCGGACAGCACAGCATGAACAAATTGAATCACTAGAAACCTTTCTAAAGTAGGTACATTTTTTGGGAAGTTGAGTGCAAGCACTTGAAAAATGGACACTAGGAATAAGGGAGAACCTACATCCCTATGAAAATTTAATATTGCTCTAAGGGTGATATATTACGAGTTGGGTTCTTCCAATGCTTTTAAGATGTTTTTCTATTTCTATAGGTCAATGCCCTGGTTAACCTCAATATTATGTGAGAGGCCACATGATTTTATTTTTATTATTGCTTTAATGTGTTTATTATTACAATAGAGAAAATATGTTAGATGTGTATCATTTCAAAATCAGTAAACGTTATGGAATTGTAGACCATAATAATTTGATTATCATAAATATTTTACCTGCCAAATAGGTAACATTATACTTAACAAAAACTCACATGTACATTTTTGATCAAATATATTAATAACGCCTGTGCTATCTATTAATTTCTGAGTGAAATGACATATTGAATTCAGTGTGTTTTTGTGAAATAAAACCTGGTGGACAAGCTAATGAAAGTTTGTTAGGGATCCACTAGGAGAGTGCCCTTGTCTGAGGCCTAGAAGAGGTTCAAAGTGTGCTTGATATCACTTTAGGGAAGAAAATGTCATATAATTTAAGTTTTTTTCAGGCAGATTCTTGATTATCTAATCTGGGCTCTTCTTATTTGTGTTATAGCTTTTCTATACTAATTCCACATGGCACATGTCAAACACGCCATTATCTGCTGAACCTGAGACGGATTTGAAACCGAATCCCAAGCAAGACATTCTCATTGTTTTTTTTATTCTCATCATTTCTAATCTTGAAAGCTATTTCTGTATTTCAAGTAATATTTAAGCAAGAAAAACAGACATGTCTTGACATTTAAGTACCAGGATGAAATGTAGGTTCACGTTTTTGTTTGAAAACGTTTCAAAAGCGAAGTCTGAGGCTTGAAATATACCAGTTCATAACTACTCTGACAACAATGCTTATCTTGATGGCACGTAAATCGACGGTGTCAAAATGTGTTGACATGCTCTGGCATGATTTAATATCGGTTGCTATGTAATTGGAAGTCAGTGAAGGAGGACAATGAGTTATTAGCCCACGTGACTACATACCATGACAACCATTGCGTGCTAAATGTGATATGTCAGTATCAAAGGCTCAACAAGGACTAAACGTTTATTTTCATATTCTAAACAAAACTAAAAAAATACTTTTCATCAATTGTTAATCAGAAATAGGATAAAATTTAATAAACATATCAAAGGATTTAAAAAATAATGGATTAAAGGCTCTCAGACTGCATCATGACCTTATTACGGTGGTTCAACATTCACCTTCAGAGAACAAATATGACCTTGGGATTTATGACTTGTGGATAAGGAGGCCATTAATCCATCATTTAGAAATCACTGGATAATCTAACAGTGTAGACACAACCACCATAAAAGATTACACAGAAGTTTACAGTTACCCTACTCTGTTTTATGAGACGCAATATAAAATTCATATTCTCAGGAGTGATATTCATATGTAATTAGTATATTATGTATTAGACTAGGGTATATTCCCGTTCCCAAATCATATCATGTATTTCCAAACTGCCCGAGGAATATATGCGTGTTGTATAAATATTACAAAATGACAAAATGTGAAAATGTGAAATGGTGTTTTTATGACCCTTTCTGCAATAATGGCCATATCAGGTCGACTTTCGAGCCTTTTAATCACCAAATAAGGTTCAGATACACATGCGGGATGACAGACATCATGAAAACAACATAACATCAACAAAACTATAAAAATGTACAAAATAAACTAACACTCCCGTACAGTCTCATAAACACATAATTATTATGGTAGTGATAGGAGGCCCGGTATTGAAAGGAAAATGTTACAAAGAAAATAAAACTCAAATATTGTCCTTTTCATATTCATCTGTTTGTATTATTTTAACTATCGAATGCCATATCTAGATAATTCGTAACATTGATACATCATATGCAATTAATACATCACGTGACATTGATATATCTTGTTACATTGCTTCACGGGAGTTATTCAACTCTGGTGGTAAGTCCAAAAATAGCGCCCCTGAAAAAAATGTCATATCAATAAAATGGTTGTAACGGTCACCCTTGTTACATATTTATTTTTACTAATTAATATTGTAATTGCTGCATAATGCCAGGCGAAAATAATCCATTATAAATTAATGTCCTGCGCGTTACTCATTTAGTGAGCAGGACAAATATTCCTTCCCCAGGGATTTGGAATAGGAGGAAATGGGGCAGAATTCTTTACTGACATGGTTGAGCACGCCATGGTCGAGCACGCCACGGTCGAGCACACCACGGTCGAACACGCCATGGTCGAACACGCCACAGTCGAACACACCATGGTCGAACACACCATAGTCGAACACACCACGGTCGAACACGCCACGGTCGAACACGCCCCGGTCGAACAAGCCATGGTCGAACGGGAGAATAATCGAAAATGCTAACAACCGGTGACTACTTACACTCTTGCCATGGTGCAATTGCGGGTTTCTGGATCCATCTTGTATTTTTTAATGATTGGATTTTAGAGAAATTTTTGTGCACTTCCGATTTTTATTGTGCAGTTCTGGTGTGTTGTTTTCAATGGGGCAGTATGGCGACCCGTAATTGTGGGTCACCATCTTGTTCTTTTCTATGATTGGCTTTTGGAGAGTTTTTTGTGCACTTCCGGTTCAGTTTGTGCAGTTCCGGTGTATTATTTTCAATGGGACAATATGGCAATCAGTCTGTGGGCGAAAGCGTTCTTTCTTTCTGTTTACAATTTCCAAGAGAGAGTAAAATGGATTGAGGATCTTGGGTGTGGCGAGTAATTGTCACTTAAATTTAAAAAAGAGATTGTCATGTTCTGCAGATATCATATTTATGTGCAAAAACAAGTTTGTGTGCTGAATTCGAAGTAAATTGCAGTAGAAAGCTGGTTTTGTTTTCTGTTGCGTTCAAATTTCAACATATCGTATCTGTTCATTTCCTGAAAAAAATGCAATCGTAACAAGAAATATGTTTTACAAATTGGACACAAACCTTTTAAAAGTGTCTCTGAAATATCATTTAAAGAACAAAATAGCACGCAATGGAATTAATTAATTAATTTTTCTGTGTTTGTCTAATGTACAAATAGAATGTCTTAAAAGCTATTTTTATTTTGATGTATTTCGACAAGCTGAATGTGCAAAATAAGACTCGCCAACATTGTTAACAAAGATAATGTAGAAAGTAATGCAATACGGTTATGTTTCATGGAAGATGTGAACTGTATTACAAGAGTGTAAATCTTACAATCTTACAATCTGCCCACGCATTGTCTATGTGTGTTGCATATTAATCTGAGAGGTATCATCATCATCATCATCATCATCATCATCATCGTCATCGTCGTCGTCATCGTCGTCATCGTCATCATCGTCATCATTGTCATAATCATCGTCGTCATCGTCATCATCATCATCATCATCGTCATCATCGTCATCATCATCCTGTTGTAAGGCCTTTGCAATTTGTTCCAATATTTCCATTTTGAAATATGTAAAATTGTCATAAGTCCAACAGAATTATTGCAGACATTTTTTTACTGGTACATAGTGAAAGCAATGAACACTTCATCGTTTCTCTCAAACATTCTTCACATTTTGTTAGAGTACAGCCGTCCACATGAAAGCTATGGTCGACATTAGAGCTAGGGTTTCAATTTGTCAATTGATTGTCGATATTTATCACATAATTTAACCATGACAAACTTAAAGAGATAACTCACCGGATAACTCACCGGATCCCACCGGCAGTTTAGTGTCGGTGGTCTCTTGTTACTGGGGCAGGAAGCCTGGTTTGGCTTATATACAGCCCCCCTCTTTGCCTGAATAATGTCTTGACATGTCCTTTAAACTCATTAACAGTTACACTGTTCACTGCCTCACAGGGCAAACTATTCCACATGTCCACAACTCTCTGCGTAAAGAAATATTTTCTCACATCAAGTCTGCATCTCTTCTTGAAAAGTCTGAGATTGTGTCCTCTTGTTTGTCTGTGTACATTATCCTCTCTCATATCAAAGAATTCATTTATTTTACAATCCTCCATACCATGAACAATTTTATACACATGAATCAGGTCTGCAGATACTTTCTAGTAAAATAAATTTTAGAAATTACATGATTAAATGATCATATATGCGTAAATACATTGAAATTCAAAGACCCAAAAAAGATATCAGTAACCATGGAAACACAAACCCACATATAAAACTAATCTTGCAACCCCTATAGAATATGATCATTTATTTCAAGTAGTGGCAATGACGTCATCGTGCGGGATTTAATGCATGTGCAACTCAAGCTGCAATGATCTTCAATTTTCATAAATTTAGTCATAATTTTGTTAATACTAGTCCGATTGACATGGTTTTTACACCAAAATAACACATTATTAATATTCTTTCTGATGCACATTCTATAATGCGTCCAATTTAAGACCGAAAATCATGACACCGGTATTTTGGATGCATTGTTGTTTGTTTACTAATTATTTATGTAAGTAGGTAATTGCCCCACGATGACGTCATTCTTTTTTTTTCAGCACGTGCATTTGAAAGAGCTACTTTGCTCCAAAAAATCATGTTTCCCTTGAGCGGTCATAATAACAGAGCCCACAGATCAATGTGCGTTATAGTCCTCTTCCAAACTACAAAAAGTATCAGAGAAGAGAAAGTTTCCCTTTAAAAGAGCCTCACTTTAGAAAAAAAAGAATTTGATTTCATATGTTAGTTTGACACTGTTAAATAGACAGTATAGAAAAAGACTGTGGTTTAGAAGAGACTGTGATTGTATATAGTGGCGTGACACATTTTAGAAGAGACTGTGGTGGTATATAGTGGTGTGACACATTTTGGAAGAGACTGTGATTGTATATAGTGGCATGACACACTTTGGAAGAGACTGTGGTTGTATATAGTGGCGTGACACACTTTAGAAGAGACTGTGGTTGTATATAGATAGTGTCGTGACACACTTTGGAAGAGACTGTGGTTGTATATAGTGGCGTGACACATTTTCGAAGAGACTGTGGTTGTATATAGTGGTGTGACACACTTTGGAAGAGACTGTGGTTGTATATAGTGGCGTGACGCACTTTAGAAGAGACTGTGGTTTTATATAGATAGTGGCGTGACACACTTTGGAAGAGACTGTGGTTTTATATAGATAGTGGCGTGACACACTTTGGAAGAGACCGTGGTTGTATATAGTGGCGTGACACACTTTGGAAGAGACTGTGGTGGTATATAGTGGCGTGACACACATTGGAAGAGACTGTGGTGGTATATAGTGGCGTGACACACATTGGAAGAGACTGTGGTGGTATATAGTGGCGTGACACACTTTGGAAGAGACTGTGGTTGAATAGAGTGGCGTGACACACATTGGAAGAGACTGTGGTTGTATATAGTGGCGTGACACACATTGGAAGAGACTGTGGTTGTATATAGATAGTGGCGTGACACACATTGGAAGAGACTGTGGTTGTATATAAATAGTGGCATGACACACCTTGGAAGAGACTGTGGTTGTATATAGTGGCGTGACACACTTTGGAAGAGACTGTGGTTGTATTTAGATAGTGGCGTGACACACTTTGGAAGAGACTGTGGTTGTATATAGTGGCGTGACACACTTTGGAAGAGACTGTGGTTGTATATAGTGGCGTGACACACTTTGGAAGAGACAGTGGTTGGGTGTTCAAATGTGCAGTGTTATTCTTCCCAAGCGTATGGAGAGAATCCTTATTAACAATTCTACAGGAGAAAGATGAGACTAATATCAGAGACAGTAAATTGTTGATGTAATCCTCTTAAATGCTGTTAGTATTGTCCATGGTGCTGACAAGTTTTAAGTCTTCGTGCCGAGGGGCACAATCACCAGAATAAGGTAGGGGGATAATTCCATACCGTAAAAGTGCATAAACAGCATGTTTTGTAGTAGCTATGTGTGTGTGGGGGGGGGGGGGGGGGGGGGGGTGGCGGTGACATTATTTCAGTCACATCTTGACGAGACCGGTCTGTAAAGAAAACTATAGCATGGAACCTCATGATTACACAACATTCTTGGATCTTTATTTCCATTTGAAAACATTATTCTAAGATTGTTTAAGTTTTTTTTCAACTAAATTCATAAGTTGAAATGCCTGTCCAGGGATTGACCTGGGAGGAAACATTAGGAGGAAACACTGATATTGGGTTCAAACTCTTGACATCTGAATGGTAAGACGAACATACTAACCATTAGGCCATGTTGGGCTTTTTTTTTAAGGATCCATTGACTTACATGGATTAAATCAAGGCATACTTGTTAGATTAATTTCTTCAGTGACTTTAAAAATGTACTTTCAAAATTCCCTTTCTTTAAAACATTTGAGTGACGCCATAATTTAGATGATCCCATCATAATTTAGTTGTACATAATTAGGTGGTTCTCACCATTATCAAGATGTTCTCGCCATAGTTAAGTTGTACTCATCATAATTAAATTGTTCTCATCATTATTAAAATCACCATATAGTCTGATAAAGCACACCATATAATCTGATAAAGCACACCATATAGTCTGATAAAACACACCATATAGTCTGATAAAGCACATCATATAGTCTGATAAAGCACATCATATAGTCTGATAAAGCACACCATATAGTCTGATAAAGTACACCATATAGTCCGATAAAACACATCATATAGTCTGATAAAGCACACCATAAAGTCTGATAAAGCACACCATATAGTCTGATAAAGCACATCATATAGTCTGATAAAGCACATCATATAGTCTGATAAAGCACACCATATAGTCTGATAAAGCACACCATATAGTCTGATAAAGCACACCATATAGTCTGATAAAACACACCATATAGTCTGATAAAGCACACCATATAGTCTGATAAAGCACACCATATAGTCTGATAAAGCACACCATATAGTCTGATAAAGCACGCCATATAGTCTGATAAAGCACACCATATAGTCTGATAAAGCACACCATATAGTCTGATAAAGCACATCATATAGTCTGATAAAGCACACCATATAGTCCGATAAAGCACACCATATAGTCTGATAAAGCACACCATATAGTCCGATAAAGCACACCATATAGTTTGATAAAGCACACCATATAGTCCGATAAAGCACACCATATAGTTTGATAAAGCACATTATATAGTCTGATAAAGCACACCATATAGTTTGATAAAGCACATCATATAGTCCGATAAAGCACACCATATAGTCTGATAAAGCACATCATATAGTCTGATAAAGCACACCATATAGTCTGATAAAGCACATCATATAATCTGATAAAGCACATCTTATAGTCTGATAAACACATCATATAATCTGATAAAGCACATCTTATAGTTTGATAAAGCACACCATATAGTCTGATAAAGCACACCATATAGTCTGATAACGCACACCATATAATCTGACAAAGCACACCATATAGTCTGATAAAGCACATCATATAATCTGATAAAGCACATCTTATAGTTTGATAAAGCACACCATATAGTCTGATAAAGCACGCCATATAGTCTGATAAAGCACACCATATAGTCTGATAAAGCACACCATATAGTCTGATAAAGCACACCATATAGTCTGATAAAGCACACCATATAGTCTGATAACGCACACCATATAATCTGATAAAGCACACCATATAGTCTGATAAAGCACATCATATAGTCTGATAAAGCACACCATATAGTCCGATAAAGCACACCATATAGTCTGATAAAGCACACCATATAGTCTGATAAAGCACACCATATAGTCTGATAAAGCACAACATATAGTCTGATAAAGCACACCATATAGTTTGATAAAGCACACCATATAGTCCGATAAAGCACACCATATAGTCTGATAAAGCACATCATATAGTCCGATAAAGCACACCATATAGTCTGATAAAGCACACCATATAGTCTGATAAAGCACACCATATAGTATGATAAAGCATGCCATATAATCTGATAAAGCACATCTTATAGTCTGATAAAGCACACCATATAGTCCGATAAAGCACACCATATAGTCTGATAAAGCACACCATATAGTCTGATAAAGCACACCATATAGTTTGATAAAGCACACCATATAGTTTGATAAAGCACACCATATAGTCCGATAAAGCACACCATATAGTCTGATAAAGCACATCATATAGTCCGATAAAGCACACCATATAGTCTGATAAAGCACATCATATAGTCCGATAAAGCACACCATATAGTCTGATAAAGCACACCATATAGTCTGATAAAGCACACCATATAGTCTGATAACGCACACCATATAATCTGATAAAGCACACCATATAGTCTGATAAAGCACATCATATAGTCTGATAAAGCACACCATATAGTCCGATAAAGCACACCATATAGTCTGATAAAGCACACCATATAGTTTGATAAAGCACATCTTATAGTCTGATAAAGCACACCATATAGTCCGATAAAGCACACCATATAGTCCGATAAAGCACCCCATATAGTCTGATAAAGCACACCATATAGTCTGATAAAGCACATCATATAGTCCGATAAAGCACACCATATAGTTTGATAAAGCACATCATATAGTCTGATAAAGCACACCATATAGTTTGATAAAGCACACCATATAGTCCGATAAAGCACACCATATAGTCTGATAAAGCACATCATATAGTCCGATAAAGCACACCATATAGTCTGATAAAGCACACCATATAGTCTGATAAAGCACACCATATAGTATGATAAAGCATGCCATATAATCTGATAAAGCATATCATATAGTCTGATAAAGCACACCATATAGTCTGATAAAGCACACCATATAGTCTGATAAAACACACGATATAGTTTGATAAAGCACATCATATAGTCTGATTAAGAAGACCTTATGCGTTATATCTAATATTGTAATATCCTACATATTTTATTACATATTTTATGTTTCTTTTTCTCATAAATATTCCGTTTTGTTCAGGAAGTGAATTAAGCATATTTCATTTATGGTTGCAGTTCCTTTCTCCATATCATCGGATATATCTTTTGTCTATAAATTAATATATGTATCCATTGATAAGATCGTGATTTTTATAGTTTGCAATTACAAGACTCCTAAAGTATGAACATTTGTGACCTACAATTACTACAGTGCCAACGTCTCATGATTTAGATATCGCGTTTTTTCTCAGTGATTGCAGATTACAAAATGTAAATGTCATAATAATCTCTTCTATATATTGATGCAAAGACAATGTGAAATATGCAAGATTAATAAAAAAAATACACACAACTTATTATCCGAAATTGAGTTATTTGGGAGATATGTACATATTCTTTTGCATTTTATACTTGGGCCATCCTTAAGGAGTTAGAGCCAAACACCCATGTGCATGACCAAATCGTACCACACAACAGCTATGCATGACCAAATAATGCACGTAGTAAAGGACCTGTCACTTGACAATTCAGTGAGTCTGGAACCGATGATCATTTTGAAAATGTAGATATATATATATATATATTATACTTGGGCCTATATATATATGTCGCTTCGTATGGTCTCCTCCCCATCAAGCAACCCCCGTAAGGGCCTTATATAGGGTGAATTCTAGAATCTGCCTCCTGGTCAGACCATGCTTGGCAAAAGGGTTACAATTTTGTTATTTTGGCTTCATTTCCAGTGCCCTTTTGCCTCTCTTTCCTCTTTACCTTTGCAAGCAAGCTACTCTTTGTCGATCTGACCTGTGTCAAGGTCAAGGTTGTCTGAAGGTCACCGTGTGATTTGGTATCGAAAGTGGCGATTTTTATCGAGTGATGCCTCATAGTGTCTAAATCTGGTGTTAACTCATTTTCGAAAATCAAGTCCATTAGGACCCTTTTTGCCTAGGGGCTATATATATATATATATATATATATATATATATATATATATATATATAAATATATATATATATATATATATATATATATATATATATATATATATATATATATATATATATATATATATATATATATATATATATATATATATATATATATATATATATATATATATATATTTATATATATTTATATATATATATATATATATATATATATATATATGGGTCATGGGTCATGGGTAAACATCCTGTTCAAGAGCTTAAGGTATGGCTGTTTCCTGAAATGTAGGTCGCCATATCCTCTTGTTTGACCTACTTCTTCAGATCATGTCTCACGGATATGGATATAAATGAAGCAAGTATAATACATCTAAGACAAAGGTTTGTTCAAATCTAATTGT
Organism: Amphiduros pacificus; assembly: GCA_949316495.1. NCBI lineage: Eukaryota > Metazoa > Annelida > Polychaeta > Phyllodocida > Hesionidae > Amphiduros > Amphiduros pacificus. The sequence continues at coordinate 28,466,530 of OX439012.1, read as the reverse complement.
CATTTTACCATTTTGAAAGTTTTCATGCATTATGAACATTATCTATATCTATTTGCCATCTGAGAACAGAAAATTACTGACAATTGTTCAAAAAGTCTAAAATGAGATATGTGGAAGAAATAGTTTGTTGTTGAGAATTCAAGGTATAAAGTAGCGGACACTGCATCTAATGAAATCAGAATTATCTTCATCTGAAATATAGCCATGTTGAAATCAGTCTATTCTGTAAAAAAGAAAACCTTTAATATCGCGTTACTACAACGTTACTATATGTTGTATTCGTGCTATAATGCTATATTTTGCATTCTTGCATCTCTAGCCAATTCATATGTTAAAATTTTGTGAAATAGTCCATTTGCAGTGTATGTTGTCGACTTTTTATCTGAATATTTATCTAAGTCAGGGGATGTTATCCTAAATATTTAACATTTCAGGATATACAGCTTATCTAGCAGTTATTTCCAATTCTTAACCATCTTTAAACCATCAGTTTATTCATAAATTATATTGTATACGGTTCATAAGACCCCAGTCAAAAGAATGCTGTGCACAAGGACATATTTCCTTATGACTTTAATGGATGACTTAGATTGCTGCACACACGGACAGATTTACTTATGAATTTAATGGATGACATAGATTGTTGTAATTACGGACAGATTTCATTATGAATTTAATGGATGACATAGATTGCTGCACACACGGACAGATTTACTTATGAATGTAATGGATGATTTAGCAATACGTTAATTCAGGCTTGATGTTAAAAGTACCGTTTCAGGTCATTCAGTGCCATGTATGGTACGAATTAGTTAAGAACGGTGAAAACAAATGAATGATTGAATGATTTCATTTTTTAAATTCAATAATCTTAGAAATACCAATTTGAAGATACCCTAAGGCTTGATAATATAATCACTATGTCGAATGAGAATTGAGGCAAACACATATTACTTTATCCTCATTAATATTAGATTGGCCAATGCCTTTCAATAATATGCACATATATATATATATATATAAATATATAAATATATGCACACACACAAAAGTGGTGGAAAATAAGGCAATAAACTGGATTATCTAAACACACATCAACATTTGCTTTTTTATAATGTGACATCTCTATCGATCAGAAATGCGTCCTAATAAAAACAGATGTTTACAGCACAGTACGTATTGGCATTGGCTGTCTTGAAGATGACCCACCTGATGTGAAAAACGTCATCAGATTATGTGTTTCAAGCACGTGCATTTTTTTACAGTGTTTACAAAGCATTATAGATTCCTTAGTAAAGAGACATTTCTTTTTACATCAGGATACAAGTGGTAACTTATCCGTTCCAAAAGCAAGAAGTCATGAAGTTTTATGACCCTTAAAGCGCCAAAAGTAAAATCAGATCGACGCCAAAGCCCATTAACCAAATATGCCGAAAAATACATTGATGGCCGCTGTAGTCGATACACTGCTCCCCCCTTTGTCTTGGTTTCTTTGTCTGCTTTTCAGTGCAAGTTCAAGTTAAATATACATTGTATGTCTGCATATTACCTAGTTCATGTTACCCTTCAATGTTGAGCCTATACACCTTCATGAAGAGAACCAAGAAGAAAATGGCATGTTACATCAGACATGGTGCATCTGACATGGTACACCTGACATGGTGCATCAGACATGGTACATCAGGCATGGTACATCAGACATGGTACATCAGGCATGGTATTTCAGGCATGGTACATCAGGCATGGTACATCAGGCATGGTACATCAGGCATGGTACATCTGACATGGTACATCAGGCATGGTACATCAGGCATGGTACATCAGGCATGGTACATCTGACATGGTACATCAGGCATGGTACATCAGGCATGGTACATCAGGCATGGTGCATCTGACATGTTACATCAGGCATGGTACATCAGGCATGGTACATCTGACATGGTACATCAGACATGTTCCATCAGGCATGGTACATCAGGCATGGTACATCAGGCATGGTACATCAGGCATGGTACATCAGGCATGGTACATCAGGCATGTTCCATCAGACATGGTACCATCAGACGTGTTCCATCAGACATGGTACCATCAGACGTGTTCCATCAGACATGTTCCATCAGACATGTTCCATCAGACATGTTCCATCAGACATGGGTTTTTTATCAAAGCAAACACTCATCACAGACAAATAACATCAACTGGCAACTGGGATGAAATATTCTTAGAAATTTCCACTTGAGTTCAATACAGACACCAAGCTGTTTCAACACAAATCTTGTTTATGCAACTATTTACACCAACCTAAACTCACAATGGGCCATTCTGATACTGGCTTATGTTGTCATCTTAGGCAAATACGTCGAACATGAGATCGAAAAATACATTGCAAAATACATACTACGATATTATCCTGGCAAACCACTAGTGGAGATATAAGGAAGGAATGTGTGTGATACTATTTATGATGCACATAGAAATTGCCCACTTAAAAGACAATAGAATACAATACAAAACCAATATTTCTGTTGAACTGTTTGCACTGATTGCATTTGCAATGAATGTCAATATTACAGACAACTTTTGATGAGGAAGAATGATAGTCTGTATTTGGGGATTGTACACTTAATCAAGATCTCATCACTAAACCTCTGAACTGCTACCGACTTACACTATGAATATCATCTTTTATATTACACTGGGCACCATTTAGAACGAGGCAATAACTGTGTTACCATATTTGATTTTAAACACTATTTGAGGCTATATCAAGTCAGATAGAACTTAATGCCCTGTTCATTACGAATAGTGGCCGAGTATTTTTCTTTTGCATTATCACATAGACATAGCAACACCAACCACAATCTTTGATAACCAGGCATGGATCACTGGCTGGAATAGGACACAACTCAGTAACATATATCCATATAACTCAGTAACATATATCCACTCCCTTCACATTTACACATATGTGTTCCAGTATACAACTCAACTATTAATATCATTTTCATAACCCACCTCTATACATCATGTGTTATTGATTATTATCCATATTTCAAGGATTTCTTGATGTATGATATTAATGTTTATCTGAGTAATTCTCGAGGAAGATATAGATTGGATCACAATCTTATGACTCCAACTCAGTAACATATATCCACTCCCTTCACATTTACACATATGTGTTCCAGTATACAACTCAACTATTAATATCATTTTCATAACCCACCTCTATACATCATGTGTTATTGATTATTATCCATATTTCAAGGATTTCTTGATGTATGATATTAATGTTTATCTGAGTAATTCTCGAGGAAGATATAGATTGGATCACAATCTTATGACTCCAAATGACTGAAAATAACCTTTGATTGATATTTTCATATATTTTATGCAAATCGAAAATATTTCAGTGATACGTGTGTTACTTTCCCAAATGATTACAAGAGGTGGTGATAGAAATGAATCTGTATTGCCTGTTTGAGCCGGGGTGGACTGTGGGTCATCTATGGGTCAAGTATGGGTCAGCGCTGTCGTCCTACCTCTTATGACTCACCTAAACAAATACTCAATCTGCATATGAAGCCTACCAGTTATGATATCGTTTTTCACACATGAGACATTTAACAAAGAAAGTTATCATTCTTGTCATTTCTGCAGCGGCTTATGCATTGTATCCAGCTTCCGAGGTTGCTTCAGTGTTGTTTATCACTGTTTTAGTCTAATATCGGTTTTGCATAGAGCCATTTTGCACTTATTTTGACGAGACAACGTGTACAGATTGGTATTATGTGTGTGCGTGAAAGGAATAGGTTTCCATGCAAATATGTGCAAATATGCAAGTAACCAGCCATACAATTTGTCATGGACCGGACAAAAATAGCACTTAGTACGTGAGCATCATGCATTAAGGGTATTTTTTCGTCGATCGCCCTCTGGTGACAGATGTCAATAAGCATGAAAATAGGGGAACTTCTGAGAAGTTGCACATCTACAGTGTAAAAATAGATTTCCTGGTATAGAAAAATGTGCAAATATATATATATATATATATATATATATATATATATCATAATTTGACCTAATCATTGACCTAATTATTGACCAAATTATTGACCAAATTATTTACCTAATTATTGAGGTCCTGCTACGTTTTGAACAAAGGGGGCCCACATGGATTTGTTTGTTTGGGGTTTTACATCACTTTCAACATTGTTTCAGTCATTTTGTGACGAGACCTACTTGTAGCAAATATAGTGCTGTCTTACTAATTTTTCATGTCGCAGGTACTTGAGAACCCACCCGGTCACAGATTTAGAAGGACAATGGGTTAACCCTTAAGGCACGGGCCTCAGCTCATGTGTGTTGTATCATGAATTCAATCTCGGCATGGCCGGGGATCGAAGCCACGACCTCTGGATCACCATAGTATATATAGAGGAGCTGGTGCTATTATTCTGGCGCTCTTACCAACTGCGCCACAACCCGTGGCCTAGCCCACATGATTGAAATGCAGACAATTCTAAGACAGTTCCACGAGTGTGAGACAGCTGCAAGAATTGAGAGAAAGCTAGAGCTACGACAGTGAGAGATAGTTGCATAAGTGAGAGGCAGCTACATACATGAGAAAACAGTGAGAGATAGATACATACATGTACATTTACGTGAGAGATAGTTACAAAATATCTGCACACGGAAGAGATAGCATCCCTTCCCAGCTGATGAGGTCTAAATGGGTGAAATGCCCAACATTAAAAGAGCATTGTAAGTTGAGAGACAGCCACATAAGTTAGAAACAATTAAGTTAGAAATGTTAGACAGAATGATGGCGCACACATGGGTGAAATGCCAAAATTTAAAACAGATAGCATTAGAAGTGCGAGACATCTACAAAATAGAGGGACAGCTACAAAATTGAGAGAAAGGTACCCAAATGACAGACAGCTACACATGTGAGAGATAGCAACACGTGTGAAATACAGCTACACATCCCAGCCGGAGGCAATTGATTTTTTAGTTAAAAATATCACATCAATATAATTTCCATCCATATATAGTGTAATAGATTAATGTACCTGTATGAGCTTAGTATAATAACTGGAAATTTAAATGAAATAGGGTATATTTTGTCAGCAGTTGAAGAGTTTTCCTGCTCCTTTTTGAAAATGTTCTTTTTGACATAAAATAAAGTAGTTCCTCAGGAATATCTGCCACCAGAGGACACCTCCCATCATCACCCGTAAACCGCCTTATAGGTGGTTACAATAACACATACACATATATAGTCAAATTTAAGTTCTACTCTTAAACTACATGTACTTTCATATTCATAACACAAAAATGGGAATAATAATATTGGATAACTCTGAATCAGTCAAAGAATTGCAGATAAAAAAAGATTTTAATGTTATGATTGTGATTGTTAGTAGGACATGTACAAATGATGTAAGATATATTTAAGTTGTGTTGATTTGATATAGATATTGGCAGGGTGATTTACAGAGATTCTATGAATTATCAGCATTGTATTAGCACTGAATAGGCTGGAGGAGAACCACTGGGTTAAGGAACAGGCGTGGTAATCTAGAGAACTCCAGCAATTACAGGTATTGTGTTTGCAACAAAATCATTTGCTGTGAAAGCACTGAAACCAAGATGGCTGACATTCGGTCTAATTGAATAAGTCTAACATTTTTTCCCTGTCCCGACATTTGCTTTTATCATCTATGTATAAAAGCATAGTATCGATCATTTTTGCTGCATTTTACACAGGTAAGTCACAATTTATTCAACCTGGATTGTGGCTTTCCATTATGAAGCATTACAAGCCTACAATAAAATGTATTAATGTCCTTTAAAGGATGATGTATGATGAAAATATAAATTAGTCAAGCCATGTGCACAGCCAGTTGACAATTGTTATTCAAATCAGGTGACCTTGTTATGCATTGAGCTTAAAGATGTGCTCATGCTGGCCAATTAACTTGGATAGGTTGTTTATGACATATCATTGCTGATTTCATCCTATCCTGTACGGAATAAAATAGAATCCTAGAATCCTTTCTCTTGCATTTTAGGATAGAATATACATAATAAATGAGTTAAGTTAAGATTGGCCTATCGCGAGAACCAGGTATATGTCAGAAATACATATTTGCGCCAAAATAAAGCACTCTTACATGGTCGACAAAGAGACAAACAAAAAAGAAAACCATCGAAAAATAGCTTTCCTTTTCTCATTTTGTATATTTTGAAAACTGTGATTTTATTTCAATGATCTGATATGATTCATGAATAAGTCCAATGCAACGCAATAGTACCAGGTGATTTATTGTTAGGTTGTGTGTCTCACAGGTCAGATTACATGCATTTACTTTAACTCATGGAAGGATTATTCCCTCCATATTTTACCTGGGTACATATTTCATTACAAACATGGACTGTATTTGTCCTCTGTGTTATAATTCATCAATCCTGGACACGTACCTTCAAACTGTGCTCATTCTGACACTGAGCCAATAAGATTGATAATATTATTCCAAAACAATAATATTTAAGATTTTCAAAATGTGAAGTGATCCAAAGTTGATCATGTCAGCCATGATGTAAATCAACAAGTCACTTTTCACCTAATTATGAATGTAATCTACGATTCATAACCCTCAATATATTAATTATATATACTATACCATAAACTATATGTTATATACCTTTTGATATTCAGAGTCACATTTGTGTTGAAGTTGAACATACCCTGCTTACCAATATCATATGATATTGAGTACACAAAGTTAAGATAGTCTGAAACAAAACATTCTGAAAATGGTATTAAAATATTGCTACGAAATCATACAAATGAAAAGAAGATTATAAAAACTCAGTGTGTTTACTTGCAAATGTCAAGGAATGTACGATATCATTTTTTTTATCGTTTTCAATGAGAGCACATTTGTTTAATTCATTAAAAATAAATGTGATTCCCATGTGAAGAGTAGTGCAACATATTTCAAAATTCTCATCAAAGCTTCCTTCTTATTAACTTGTTTTCGCCTTTTTGGTTTAAGAAGAAGGTGGAAATATACTATTGAGAGCAAAGTCTACTGTGTGGAACCAGCGCTAGGGATTATATTGTTAAATAGGGCAGAGCGGCAAAAAAGTATTCTCATTGTGAATACGTGAATTGCGATAGTGATACCGTGGAAGTACTTGACGTATAATGAAGTTAGTCTTACAGTTAATATATGACATATAAGATACAAATAAAAAATTGAAATTAGTTGAAATTGTTCATCTTTTTAAAAAAAATAATATTTTGGTATATGAATGAATATTCTGGCACAAATAGATGCAAAGATGTGTCTCAAATATGTAACTTTTGGGTTTGTTAGTTATATATATGTATAAGATTGTCTTACCCTTGTTCTCACTGTATCATACATATATAAATCATTTCTGAAAGTGTACCATTAGCTGAGATAATAATGTGAAATCTTTAAAACGATAAATAACATCTTGTTATATCAATCGCAATTTTCTTAGTCAGAACGTAGAAAAGTCTACATAATACAAACGTAACTATCTTCAACTTGTAACACTTATAGAAATATTTTGTACATGTATATGTCTGAAATCATAAAAACAAGAGTAAGGCAGTTATGAGGTTATTTGTTGATTTATTTCCGCAGAGTATATTTCAGTCATGCTAATTATCAGCACTCTCAGTATTATATTTCTGAAATTGTGAGAACAAGAAGACTTTAAGTAGACTAAAAGTTTAAGTAGATTTCATTCTTATTTCATCCCCTTAAAAGGTTGAGGTAAATACGACCTATAAGACAAAAACTGATTACTTATTGAAAGGGCTGTAGCCAAACAGTATGTTCAGCATCTTGTAGCAAATAATATTCAGAGCATGTTCCAATCAGCGTACAAGGAATTTCATAGTACTGAAACTGCACTTCTTAAAGTGCAAAATGATATACGTTTGGATATGGACACAATCAAAACAGTTATGTTAGTTTTATTGGCACCCTCAGCGGCTTTTGACACAATAGAACACAATATACTCCTAAACAGACTAGAAAAAGGTGTGGGGTTGTCGGGAATGCCCTTAAGTGGTTCAGATCATATTTGTCTGATCGGAAACAATGTGTAACTATTAAGGGACATAGATCCGAAAATAGGGATATAAATTATGGTGTCCCACAAGGCTCGGTTTTAGGACCTATACTCTTTACATCTTACATGGAACCCTATGCGAAATCATTAATAACTTCGGTCTAAAACACCACATCTATGCGGATGATACACAGATCTACATCACTATGGACCCTAAATCAAAAGAAGATACAAAATTATCATGTATTGAAATGGGAAACTGCGTTAAAAATGTGAAACAATTTCTTCTGGAAAATAAAATGAAAATTAATGATGAAAAAACAGAATTATTAATTTGTGGAAAAAATTCAAACTTTAAAAATAATGAAATCGCAAATGAAATCTTAGTTGGGGAGTCTGTCATTCAATGGTCTCACAAGGACAATGAACTTGGTATCATTTTTGATCAAGAGCTTAACATGAAAAATCAAATCAGAAAAATGTGTAAAAATGTTTTTTTTTATATTAAAAATATTTCAAGTATTAGAGACTGCCTGGATAAGTAAACAACAAATACTCTCGCACATGCATGCATAACCTTAACGATCGATTACGGTAATTCCCTACTTGCGGGATTACCAAAATGTGAAATCTCAAAGTTGCAAAAATTGCAGAACTCTGCAGCAAGAGTAGTATGTAAAATTAGGAAGCATGATCACATAACTGAAAAACTCAAAGAACTACATTGGCTGCCGGGGGAGGCAAGAATTGACTTTAAAATAGCTTTATTAACCTGGAAGACACAAAATGACAAAGCACCAGACTACCTAAAACAACTTCTGATACCTAAAATAGGTACGAGATCATTGAGGTCCATTGCAAACAATGAATATGTAGTTCCGAAATCTAATCTCAAAACGTACGGGGATAGAGCTTTTGAAATATATGCACCTAAATTGTGGAATGCCCTGCCACTCCAGGTGAAAAATAGTAAAACATTAGATTGTTTTAAGTCACGACTTAAAACGCATTTATACACAAAGTTTTACATTGAAAAGTGCCATGAGCAGACCTAATCTGAAATAGCGCTATATAAATGTAGTATTATTATTATTATTATTATTATTATTATTATTATTATTATTATTATTATTATTATTATTATTATTATTATTATTATTATTATTATTATTATTATTATTGTGTGAAAATTGTTTGATCAATCGAATGTCAACTGTTTCTCCTGTCATATACAACTAATGACATGAAAGCTAAAATCACAACCTTGGATGAGATCATTTTTGATCTATGTAAAAAGATGATAATTTTACTTCCATGACATTAAAGTTTGGATATATTCTGTTCTCTACCATCCGATCCTAACCCTTGGTGTTTCATAACTTACTCTAGCTTTATATTTACTGATCCCCGCTATTTCTGGCCAAATGTAAGATCAATTGTACAAAAATAAGAGAAATCTTTGATCCTATTGATGGGATTTTGGAAATGAATAGTGTCCTACAGAATTCGAATAGTATTTAAATCGGGGCTCATTTGGTGTGACAATGCCTTGAAGTGCTTTGCAAATATTATGAGCAAGTGACGAAAAGGTGGCGCTCAATTTGTGAACAGTGATATGAATAATTCAATTTCCAGGGTGTTCCACAACTCAAATCACAGACTTTTTCTGATTTATCCTGGAACACAAATTCATGAAAGAAATATTGTAAGGCAACAAAAGGTAATATTTGCAGTTCCTAAAATGCTTTGCTATCTTGTATGGATTATATCCGTAGAGTTTTATGATATACCCAACTATTCATAATCTATTTTGAAACATTAGATTGACAGAAATATGGTGCAAGAGTTTTCATGTCATTGATTTACAAACTATATACATAAACATGGCTGAGATTAAACTTTTTCTTGTCATTTGGATTGCAAACAGCTTATGGTTTCAAACATTTCGCTTTAATATCTTGGCGAATAATGTAATAACAGAAATGATTTACATATGTCTGAGATCGTATGAACAAGAGGAAAACAATGATTGACAAAGACCATAGTACATGCAAGCAAATTTGAGTACCTTGTCATGCATCTTATGGCCATATTACTGTATTTATAGGCAATGGCGCATGCGCAAACCCAGATCTCTTTTTGGGGAATCACCGACAACAGGTAGTGGATCTTTAAAAAAGGGCAGTTCATGTTTTTAGAAAAAGTAATATTATTAATTGGGGAATCTATAAAAAAAACAATGAAATGATTAGAGAAAATATAGATTAATTCATTTTCAAACAAGCTATATTTGATTAGTAATTGTCTGGTAATTACTACTAACAGTTGCATTGTTCCCGTTTGTTTCCTATTGTTTCACTGTTGCATTGTGTTCTGGTTGGTGATTGCTTCATATTGTTTCAATGTTTGGTGTTGGCCTTGGAGGTTGCCACTGATTGGTTGACTGATAGTGGTGAGAGATTGTCATCACGGCTCACCATGACGGTCTTCGCTAATAAGAGCACACAGTCCCGGGCCGAGAAGTAGAAGCGTCGGCAAACAATGCCCGGCCAATGAACACTGAGCGTGACAGATTCTGCGGAACTGCAACTTCTGTATAAACGTGCCACAGAGCTGTGAGCAGCTCCTCCTCCCCCCGCTCACTCACTCCAACCAACAACTGCTCAACGTGAGCAGTGTGAGTATTGTACTGACGCACTGTTCATAACCACGGCTGATTTGTACTCTTGTCACCTGAGAATATCCACGCCATATTTTGTTATAAGCGGAATCGAGGTGCTAACGCCTGCAGCCCGCGGGAGGTACAGCCTGACACACATCGCATCGCCACTCTTTGCAGGATTTGACACTAACAATTATAAAGCGCAGATTGGCAGTGGACTATGGTGCCGCCCTGTAGGCCACTCTTGCTCTTACCACCCGTGCTCTTTCAGGGAAAATATCTCTGGAATTATCAGTAATAGCCGAGTGAGACTCTGACCCTGTGCCCTTTCCGATGCCATTTCCTTAATGCTGGTTTGCAGGGGTATTTTTCATGACGACTCCTTGGACACGTATTATCTGAACTTGTACATTTCTGTGGGTAGAGACGCACTCACGTTGAGCGTCTCTCGCACTTTGCGCGCCTCTCGCCAAGTCTCGTCAGGGCCGGAGTGATTGTACGGCAATAACGTTACTTGTGGCAACACCATCTAACACTTGAACTCCTTACTCACTCCTCAAAACCTCAAAATCGATAAGTATGTGTATCACCCAGACTCTCTTCTTGAACTTAGCAGATCTCCTCGCCTGATATCGATGGTCACGAGGGACTAGCAAGCCCAGTCAGGGGACATACATAACAAAATCTACTCACCTCCTCCAAGCTACATTGCAAGAAAAAAAAAACCATCCTGCACTGGAATACAAGACATCGTTTGAAAAGGTGAGGCTTTTTTTAACTTTTTCTTTTTTTGAAAAATCTCTCATTGACATCTTTTCTATGGCTTATCGTATCACGTATTCGTGTTTTATCTATGTCATCCGGTGTCATTGGGATGAATTGAGACCAATGTACCCAGCTTGTTAAAGGGACCTCCATTTCTGGTTTGCTCATGATTTGATTTTTGCCTTTTGAGATGGAGCATGAGATAATAATTTACCTTTGAGCAATGAAATACATGCATTGCATACATACGTTGAAACTTTATATTCTCTCTTGGCCAATATACTTTGTGTTTGTTTGACGTTTTAAGTGGTTTCCTTGACTTCCGTGTCTACTTTGAACCAACCTAATAGTGAATAGTATCAAAAAAAGATTGATTAGTTTCTGACAACTGAAACTATAGCGTGACAAGATTTTTTTTACTAAAAGAAATAGTTCATTGTGTGTTTTTTTTTCCAAAAGCGGATGAATACACCTTACTTCTGAGGTGAAACACTGAAACAATCAAACAAACTAGAGAGAAGAACATTTGAAGGGATTAAAAAGTAACCGTCGGGCTCTTTGCGCGTATTGTATAACCGTGAAAAATATTTTTGAAACCTGTAGTCAAACTGTAAAATCACAAAAACAATGATGACCGAAAGTTGGTTGAAGATTGCATCAAAATCTCTTCAGGACCGCATAAATAATGCTGAATGTAGTTTTGAGTCATAATGTCTTTTTATGAAAATAAATCGGCATGTCAAGCTTATTTAAGTGGCTTTTACCGTCGGAAAGAACAACAATAGCTTGCCATTACTCCAGAAAATACAAACAATCCACGATCCATTTTGATTTTCAAAATGCAGGAAAGTTAATGAAACATAAGTGTCTTGTTTGAATAATTTCAAAGAACGACATGACAGTTGCGTTTCAGTTTATCATTTTTTTGCCGATGTTTATCACAGCATTTTAAGTTGCTGACACATTTACCACCCATCCTTATTAGGCCTCTCTCTTTTAATGGCCAAGCGCTTATGGTGCAGAGTTACTTTAAAATTGACTGCACATTATTATTCATTCTGACACTAGAACGTTTTGTGCCATGAGAACGGTCAATTTCAGTAAAATTACGTCATTTTAGGCCACGCCCTGTCTCGTCACACAGACCAATTAGAGTCACTTAATGTTGCATGATGTAATCTTATAGGTCACTTCATTTCATCTGGTTTTATGACCAATAAGCCACGCCCTGTCTCAATATATAGACCAATAGGTGTCACTTCATGCAGCACGACATAATTTAATAGGTCACTTCATAAACGTGACTTCATTTACTTCTGGCTATATATGACCAATAGGCTACGCCCTGCTCACAAAGTACACGTTGTAATAAATCTGATAAAATCAAGCCAATGTTATTGGAAAGGGTGTTATGATAGAAAGCTCGTACAAATTTACGTATCCCACAAAACAACATAACGTGAATATTTTCCAAAGTGCAGATGCACTAAAAAGTCTGAAAATGGAAACATATTGAATATGTCTCTTGTCCGCTGTTCTCTTGTTCTCGGCTGTATATAGATGGATAATTTTCCCAGAAGGGGATAAGTGCACAGTTGGGACAAACTGAGCTTCATGGAAATAAATGACTTTTATTATGGTAGATACACGTCCATAATGACGTCAGCCACGGGCCGTGGCGCAGTTGGTTAGAGCGCCAGCTTACTAGCACCAGTTCCTCTGTGGTGATCCAAAGGTCGAAGGTTCGAACCCCGGTCATGCCGGGATTGAACTCATGATACAATTTCCCACATGAGCTGAGGCCCGTGCCCAAAGGGTTAACCCGTTGTCCTTGTAAATCTGTGACCAGGTGGGTTGTCATGTCAAGGACCTGCGACATGACAATTCAGTGAGGCAGCACTATATCTGCTACAAGTAGGTCTCATCACGAAATGACCGAAATAATGTTGAAAGTGATGTAAAACCCCAAACAAACAAACAAACAAAATCAATCAAACTACACTCTAAACTGAAGGCTCGAATAAAAACAGCGACACAAAACAACAAAAATATAAAAGGATTTTATTCACGATTATGAAAATATATTGAGAAAAAATGCCTGAAATCGCGATTTAAAAAAATAAGTAGAAAATAAAGACATATTTTGATCAAGAATTATGGCATTTTAATAACGGCAAAAACTATATTAAATGAAAGATATAGATTTGGAATTCACCTAATATGGATTGCTCAAATTAGGAAATATTTCATATAAATTTGCGGATCAAGGAGTGTGCAGGGGGAATATTTAACAATATTTGTCAATCCTGGATCCTCCTCTGTGTGGGTTAGATGTTATCAGTTGAAGCCAAACATCTATTTGGTCACGTATAAACATTTGATCAAGCAAAGCTGTTGCTATTTGGTCAACCATACTTCATGCATGACACAAAATGGTCACGTGATCGTTATGAGTGACCTCATTTCGTCCATGCGTGACCCTATAGATGATTCGCTCCAACTGGTCATCGTGTTTATGACCTCTTATCATTTCAACTAGATACATGGATAAAGGACACAGAAATCTGTTGATTATATAAGCCCTCATACACAGCCAAGGCTTAAGAGGACAAATATAGCACAACGTCAAAACTATCAAAACTAGAAATTAGCCCATTTTAGTTTGACTAAAATTTTGGAGAAAATCGAATGTCTGTTCATCGTTTAAAAAATAAATCATTATAAATTATAAATTGATAAATCCAAGTCCGTTGGTAAAAATTGACATGAATCGTTGTATAAGCTCAGTGACGTTTTACTCTTCAATCACAATTTTTTTTCTCCTACATGTACAGGAGAGCAAACTGACTTTGGAATAGAAACACTGCAGCAAGGAAATGACATAGCGATAAAACGTTGAATCAGGTAGAGTGAAGTGTGCATTTACACGTATTATGTTAGATGCAAAATAGTTTGTGACAGTGGTTCTTTCCTGTGTCAAAAGTGTTCCTCTGGGAACAATACATATTTTTCATCATCGAGAATATGAAGGGTTTTCTTTTTCTTATTTTCAAACTTTTCCCAAATCTTCTGCACGTACTTTTATCAACATCTTCGGCAAACATCTTCTGTAAACATCTTTGACAGATAATTTTTGCTGACATCCTTTATAGATGCCTTTTGTTAAAACATTCCCGACATCTTCAACTAACATATTTTCCAGACAGCTCGTATTAATATCCTCTTCAGATGTCTTTTATAAATATATTCCATTGATACTTTTCATCAACATATTACCCAGATACATTTTTTAAAACATTTTCTCCACACCTTTTGCAAACATATTTGCCAATCTTATCAAAGCCGTTCCCACCAGCCCAGTTGGTAGAGTATTGAATCTGTGTCTTTATTGGTTACATCAGTGGAGGACAGGATGTGGAGGGTTCGACTCCCACTGCCAACAGTATTACTTTCATATAGGTTAAGAGGCTTGTGTGACCTCATATGACCGATCTGGTATGGCCATTGTTGCTGAAAGGTCCGTAAAAATGTCATTTCACAATTTTCAATCTTATCAACATCTCCCGTCATACATCTTAAATGTACATCAACTTTCCCCATATGCATTTTGTTAACATCTTCCCTAGGTACCTTTTATTAACTGCAGATGTGTGCAGCCTGTTTATTTGGACTTTGTTAGGCAGTGTCTGTGAGACAGCACACACGGGAGATGACCGCTTATATCTCTGAAATTGGATTTACAAAAGCAGCAAACTGGCGGACCACTTGTGACCACAGAATCATCCTGCAGCACCATAGTCGACCACACCAATATTCCATGGTTCCAGCATACACTGCCCTCATGACTAACCAGAACTCTTTAAAATGAACAGATTATATTGAAATATCATTTTGGATTCATCAATTTTGAAGGTTATGAGGTTACCACGGCTTATGGTACAGACTTGGATTGTTGGGTAAATATCTTATTACCATTTGTTGGTTTTAGTCATAGTTTTGTGGTTGGTAGATACGATATTTGGACTATTATTAGAACCAATATGGCCACCATGACGATTACCTCACACAAGCGAATATGCTGAATTGTGATGATTTTTTTTCCATATTTTGTTTTATTGCATTTGTTTTATTTCATTGATAACGCCATTTACTTAGGCCCAAGTGCACGTTGAATTTGATGAGAATAAAAAAAGAAAAAAAACATTAAAAAAAAAGCATAAAACACACACATGAGATATTTTAAAACACTCCTTGATAGTCCTTTTAAGATTCAAACTGGAATCATAGAGCCATATAAAAATTAATACCTGATCATATATTAAGAGAGCGGCATCAAACACTTCATGGGAAAGGTTCTTATTCCAGTATGTCATTCTGAGGGTTAATCTTTCCCGGGGCTTTGTATAGTTTACATTATGGTCAATGTCAATACTGGGATGGTATATTAGTCAGCGGGATGCCACACTGTATTGTGTGTCTTATTGCCTGGAAAACTCACCTGATGCAATAACCAGGATGTAAAAAGCGCTCCCTGGCGGCAAATTTCGCTTTTATCTCAACCATCTGCTCACTCGCTTCACAGGTTTACACAATAAATGCCAAGAATGTAAAAATAAAAAAAACAATCAAATCTAGTTCATAAGTGTTTTTGTTTAGAAAAATATAGTGGAACATATACTTGTTTTTTATGTGCAGTGTCCACATGTAACTAAGGTGTTATCCGACAAAGTTGGTTTAATGCACAGTATCGTGGTTACATGCAGGATCCTGAACAGCACTTTGTATGTGTATATAATTTCACAAGATCCCATTAAATTCAGAAACAGTCTTAAACGCTTATTGGTCCTGTTGTATCAAACCTATTTGTCTAAGGAAAGCAGGAAATCATGTTCTGATGACACGCCAAAATTTCATTTCCATGAAAATTTCTTTTTAAATATTGATTTATTAATTGTAATGATACAAATCCGCTTCACATTTAAAGCAATATTTGTTTTTATATCATTACAATTTGGTGGAATAAATAAGGCCAATCCGATATCGATTATTAAAGACAAAATGAAATTACTGAAACAACATGACTAAATGTATTGTTTATTTGCAATCTATTAGAAAATCCCGATGTCAGGAAGTAGAATGTTACTGTTGTTTCTGATAGTGAAAACTCTTACAGTCTCTTCACAAATTATCATCATGGTTTTGCGTGACTAATACTAACATGGATTTACAAGATAGGAATGAGCTAATAGGACACATCAATTTCGAAAATATGCATTTATACTTTGTGTACTATGAATATTGTACATATATATATACTTTCACATTCACACAGGACCTCAGAGTAATCACTCAAAGCATGTCAGGATATTCATGTTTTAAAACCCATTCACTTTTGCTAGATGGGACGTATTTTTGCCAGAATTTGTCAGAATATCATTCATATCATTGAATAGATAATTGAAACATAAATTACATGTTTAGGGATCACTAACAAATGTAAATCAAGTTCATAAAAAAGTCAATGGAGACAGAAAGTTAGGAGGAGAAATTTAGACTGTGTTAAGTGAAGAACAGACTTATCTGGCTCAGACGTAGCATGGAGATAGTGCTCAAATAAGCCAGTGCTTAATTTTAGGATCTTGCTGAAGTTTATTTAGCACAAATTTGTTTTAAAAATTGCCCCCTTGCCTTTATTGAAACTACCATAATAATTTTGGTTTTATTAAAACAAGCAAGTAAATGTTCATCGTGACTATAGCTAAGGTCCTAATAGTTATACCAACCTTTGAAAGGTCCTATTGATTATGATAACCATTGAAAGGTCATATTGATTATGGCAACCCTTGAATGACATCTTCTTTATGACAACCCTTGAAAGAACATTTCATTTGGACAAACCTTGAAAAATCCCCGCAAAAGGACCTTGTTGCACAAAAACGCCTGATGTACTTATAACTTCAACAATTATGAGACTCTCTTAAAAAGGTCATTTTCTTAAAGACTTTATGGTACAAGCTGGTGATTCTCTTAAAAAGGTCATTTTCTTAAAGACTTTATGGTACAAACTGGTGATTCTCTTAAAAAGGTCATTTTCGTAAAGACTTTATGGTACAAGGATTCTCGATGTACAAACCACTCGTTTAAACAATGATTGGACTATTATTGCCTTATGGGAGCTGTTGATATACATAGAGAATTAGGCAAATGAAGAATTCGCCTTGGTTATATTTTAAGAAGAGTCTGTGGAGCAAGACAAAATGCTTAATGCAAAACACGGGGGCGCATTGAGAGTTCCTGACATCAACTTCAATTTCAATTTTGATAACTAAACTAACTAATTGCAATTCAGCACATTGTACTTAATGTGTTTTGGATGAGGTCGGCCTGAGTAAACGGATATTGCAGTTTGAATTTTGTGATTGAAAAAGCAATGATGTGACTGACAAGGTTAATAATATTCACTCAGACTAAAATGTTCTTAACGTTTATGACAGTGAGCAAACCATAAGAATAGTGAGTATACAAGGGTAGACAGTAGGCGAACCATTGGAAAAGTATAGGGTGAGAAAACGTCAAACATTGGAATAGTATTGGGTAAGACTAAGTAATTATTTATAAACCCTTATTTTATAAATTAAATCATGCATATTATAATATATTCAACTAAAACATTCCTGACAAGAATAATGTTATGAACGAGAAGGATGTCGTTCAATCAAAATCCATGTTATCAATTATGAAACAGGCATAAGGAAGTAAATGAAGTCAATTTCTCACTGAAGTGTTTCACATTAATGCATTCACATTACACTGACACTTCTTTAGGCATGGTTAACGGTTGTATTGGCCGGAAGTGGGTTATCTCTACTTCCTGGTCCTGGAAGTGGTGGCGCATGCGCACATTAAACATGTTGTGTTGATAAAATAAGGGTTTTGATTGATGATCTGCTTTCTTCCTGGTCTCTCATGTACTTTTGTCTTCATACATAAAAGTTTGTGCACAACCCCTTGAAAAGGGTGCATGCATTGTGTCCAGGTAGCAGATAGTTCCATATCCAACTTGACGTTGATTAACTTTTTTCAGAATGAATAACAAAGAGAGGAATATAAACTAAACACGAAATCGTATTCTTCAAGATCAAAAGAATGTATGAGCAATTTTATCGGTCCTATCGAAGCCGGATATCTAATGGGTTATGGGTAATTACCGTATTATCTGCACCATCATGAAGTCCCTTCTCATTATGTTTGAGCCATTTGCCACTGGTGGTGTGCAGCTAATACATTCCTAATCAGAAGGACAAATGTATGCCACATGACTTGCTTCATGACTAGATTTATTTCTGAAGGCATACAGCACGTGCAGTAACTTTGGTCTCCTGGGAATTAGATTTCCTCTCTCCCTTTCCACATAAATAATGATATTTTGATAAGGAATGCATATTAAGTACAGAATAATTAATTGATGTGATTTTGAGATAATGTCTTAATGTGTCTTAGTATTACTGTAACCCACATTTCAATTAATTGAAAAAAACAATATCTTAGGATAGATATAGAAGAATAAAATCAACATTACTTTTCAATGACACGTGAGCCAAAGGAAATATAAAAGAGATGTTTTTCTTGAAATCCAGTGTCAAAACTTCCTGTGTACCCATGGAACAATGTATAAACATATCATTTACACGCAGAAAATTGGAAAGCGTAAAACGATACGAGCAAATAATGTTATTTTCTAATTATCATGAAAACCAAACAATGCCATTTATAAGTTTGTTTATACTGTTCATGAAATACAAACCAAGAAAGAAATACGGATCCCTGAATTGTCATTTTATCAAAGCAATCCAAATAGATGTGACCTCATGTCAGAGAATAGGAGGTCTCTATCATCAAAGACATGCATTTATCTGATACTTTGATCACGTGACCTTCCTCTCGCTGGTGTGAGCACATTATCCTGGGAACAATACCGGATCAGGGATTTGTTCTGCTCTGGTAGCAGTGGGCCCATTATCTCCGTATCCTGTCCATTCATCTCACGGACAGTCTATTTGATCCTCCTGTAGATACTGTGTTATACAAAAATGATGACACTTTGTCATTATAAAGCAGACTTGTGGACTTAGCATTCTAGGTAACGCTCAAGGTAGGCTTTCTATAAGTATGGTCATTGAATATTATCATACCAAATGGTGCATGTTACTTGTTCTAAAGTAATCAAACCGACAAGATTATCAAACAACATGGTAAAGTAAAAGTGAACATGTCTAGCACTTATGATATCTGTACTTTAGATATATACACCATATCTCGTGTTTGGAAATAGAGTTTCCCAGATAGTTTTGGACCGATTTCCCCAGCACAGTTGGTAGAGCGGTGGAGCTGTGTCTTTCTGTTTATATCGGTTGAGCACTGGAGGTTGTGGATTTGATTCCCACTTCCGCCATTGTTACTTTCAATGTTAAAAGGTCGACCTGATAGGGCCATTGTTTGCTGAAAGGGATGTAAAAACACTATTTCACAATTTTCACATTTTTATTTGGCTATTGATACAAACATAGAACCCTTAATCATAAGAAACCATTTTTTTAACATATTATTGCTGATAATAATGTACCCATTCAGGTATAGTCTCTTTGAAAATATGTTGAATCGGGTCATCGTTAAAATGTTAAAGAATTTTCCTAAAGAAAGTTTATTAAGAAGCATCGCTTAAGTTATCATCGCTTAAGTTAGCATCGCTTAAGTTATCATCGCTTAAGTTATCATCGCTTATGTTATCATCGCTTAAGTTATCATCGCTTAAGTTATCATCACTTAAGTTATCATCGCTTAAGTTATCATCGCTTAATTTATCATCGCTTAAGTTATCATCGCTTAAGTTATCATCGCTTAAGTTATCATCGCTTAAGTTATCATCGCTGAAGTTATCATCGCTTAAGTTATCATCGCTTAAGTTATCATCGCTTAAGTTATCATCGCTTACGTTATCATCGCTTAAGTTATCATCGCTTAAGTTATCATCGCTTAAGATATCATCGCTTAAGTTATCATCACTTAAGTTATCATCGCTTAAGTTATCATCGCTTAATTTATCATTGCTTAAGTTATCATCGCTTAAGTTATCATCGCTTATGTTATCATCGCTTAAGTTATCATCGCTTAAGTTATCATCACTTAAGTTATCATCGCTTAATTTATCATCGCTTAATTTATCATCGCTTAAGTTATCATCGCTTAAGTTATCATCGCTTAAGTTATCATCGCTTAATTTATCATCGCTTAAGTTATCATCGCTTAAGTTATCATCGCTTAAGTTATACTATTCATGTAAATATTAAGATTTAATACCTTCTTCATATCATATTTAAACATTTCAATCTAATCGTGTTATTGAGTGTCATTCAGGTTTGGCTTTTCTTTTCTCTATTTCTGGACAGTTTTATTCAGCCTGAAAACAGCTTGTCTTTGATTTTTTTTACTTTGTTGAGACGGGTTGACTATTCCTAAAGCAGGCCTTATTAATCTTACTTCGCCATTGTCAAAGTTGGATGTAATGCAAACTTGACTACAAAGAAACTCCCAGAGTTCTGATGGAACATTTTCTACATGGCTGGTTAGTAGGAAACACTTTCTCTACAAAGACAATGCCAAATCAATTGCTCACTTTGCCAAGCTGAGTTTCTTGTATTGGTGGGAGAGGACCCTGAGGCATTTTTGTACCCAATATCAAAGGTAATGAATATACCATGCATACAACATGTACATGTGCATGTCATGTATAGATCACTAGAAGATATAGGCTGAGATATGATATCACAGCAAGATTTAGCTTACTGCCAACGGCCATCACGGCAAGACTTAATGCCAATGGCCATCACAGCAAGACTTACTACCAATGGCCATCACAGCAAGACTTACTGCCAATGGCCATCACAGCAAGATTTACTACCAATGGCCATCACAACAAGACTTACTGCCAATTGCCATCACAGCAAGACTTACTGTCAATTGCGATCACAGCAAGACTTACTACCAATTGCCATCACAGCAAGACTTACTACCAATGGCCATCACAGCAAGACTTACTACCAATGGCCATCACAGCAAGACTTACTACCAATGGCCATCACAGCAAGATTTACTACCAATTGCCATCACAGCAAGATTTAGCTTACTGCCAATGGCCATCACAGCAAGACTTACTACCAATGGCCATCACATTAAGATTTGTTTAAAAAGATATTACGGACAATTTATTTTTACATAAAACTTTATTGAATGGGTGATTGAACGTTGGTTGGGAAATGCACCAAAAGTCTCTTAAGGGCCTAACACGTCATGGAATATTCAACACAATCTCTTAGTATTATCTTCAGTTATTGTCATTCAGTACTATCTGTCAGTACTGTATTTCAGTACTATCTGTCAGTAATATCTGTCAGTACTGTATTTCAGTACTATCTGTCAGTACTATCTTCCGGTATCATCATTCAGTACTATCTGTCAGTATTGTATTTCAGTACTATCTGTCAGTACTATCTGTCAGTACTATCTGTCAGTACTATCTGTCAGTACTATCTGTCAGTACTATCTGTCAGTTCTGTATATCAGTACTATCTGTCAGTACTATCTTCCAGTATCATCATTCAGTACTATCTGTCAGTACTGTATTTCAGTACTATCTTTCAGTACTATGTATCAGTACTATGTGTCAGTACTGTATTTCAGTACTATCTGTCAGTAATATCTGTCAGTACTGTATTTCAGTACTATCTGTCAGTAATATCTGTCAGTACTGTATTTCAGTAGTATTTTTCAGTATTATCTGTCAGTACTATCATTCAGCTCTATCTATGACTACTGTCTTTTAGTACTATCTGTCAGTACTGTACTATTAGTACTATCTGTCAGCACTCTCTCTCTCAGTACTGTCTGCATGTCACTCTATTCCCCTTATTGTTATGCCTTACTTTGTGTGCTCCGAGTTCCATATTGACAAGATGACAAGACAGCTTGATAGAAAGCAAAAGTAAGTTTTCTGAAGCATCAAGTTTGCGATGATGACGGCTCTTACATCCTGGCACTTTGCTTATCACGGTGCCTTTATTTCATTTCCTTGTGTAGATGTGCACCTGTCTCCTGTGATTTGTCTAGTCCATCGATTAGAAAAAAAATCTAGAGATTGTGTACATCAGTAGTATATGTCTTGTGACGAGACCAAAATTAACACTGAATCATCCCTTAATGCTGCTTCGTGCCTCTGAGGATGACAAGTCTGGAACATCTTTTGAAATTGTCTTCACGCCGTTTAAATTTGAAACTCCTTATATGCAGACATGTATGATTGCCGTATCTCACAGCTGAGGCCAGCATGCCTCCAAATGTATTGTGAAAAGGAGATAGGAATCTCGTTATCTTTGTATATTGTTAGGATTTTCAAAATCTTCTTAATGAAAATTCCGTTTCTATTTCTAACATTTCGGTCTACACAATTCCTACTTATATTATAAATGAAACCGAGAATTAGAGAGAAGGACTGACGAACAATTTTAAAAGCCTAGAAGCCGGCAACCAGGGGCGCATTTTCATTTTGAAGTTTAGTCTGGGTTCCTACGTTCAGTGTCACATTCTTTTATCAACATCTCTTTTATTTTGACGGGTACTCTTTCTTTATGTGGTAAATGTCATGTTTTGACTTAGAGCCAAATCCGACAGAGGCATGGTATGTCAGGTGCGACATTGGTAGCATCTAAGGAAGGATTAGTTGAGGCCATAAAGTGAAGGGTTGAAAGGCAATGGCAGATGTTGTCAAGGCCAGGGATAGAATAGAAACAAAAAATGTATCTTAACATGTCAAAGGTCAAAGGAAGATATTTGGATCATTTCAAGTGTAAGATAGAAATTAATCGTTTTAATGTATCTTTACGTGTAAAAGGTCAAAGGGAGATGTCTAGATCATTTCAAGCAAAACAATGGTTGTTTTAAGGGAAGGAATAATATTGATTATTTCTGGTAGAAGATAGAAGATGATAAAAGAAGATATAAAAGAAGATATAAAAGTAGGTCATTTCCTGGGAAGAAAGATCATTCAAATAAAAGGCTTAAAATTGGAAATATGTTTTGCTCTGGTTTTGGGATATCAAGGATCATTTGAGGAGGAAATGGATAGAGTAAGATATTTCCATGGAAAAGGATATGTGAACGCAAAGATCATCTGAGGAGGAAATAGATAGAGTAAGATATTTCCATGGAAAAGGATATGTGAACGCAAAGATCATCTGAGGAGGAAATAGATAGAGTAAGATATTTCCATGAAAAAGGATATGTGAACGCGAGAACTCTTTGCTGGGAGAGTCAAGAGCATACCCTCTGATACTACCAGTTTCATGCCATGTTTATATTGTACTTGAGTATGTTGATAACTGATCTTATTAAATTATTATCATTGCAAGCTTTATGCTACCAGGTGATTTACACAGCGATAACGTCGCAGCTACAGAGTTATTAATTACAAAATCTTGATAATACTTATCCTAGTCATGCTGCCTTTCAAATAGTATAATATATTACAATATCATATGTACATAATTGTGGTCAATTGTATGATTTAATGATGCATTTGATATGAAAAAGCCAATATGATCAGGAAGTCCTCTATTGAGTAAAATATCTAAAATATTCCAGGGAACATGTATCCCCCAGACACCAGCGGAAGAGGATGTAAACAGCTCCGCATGTAAAGAAAGCATGAAATATGGTGGCCAGAAAGTAAGCATACCTGACCAATCAGGCCTGTAGAATTTCTTCATGTGAGACACCCAGTTCAGCATCATATTTCTATAACAAACTGCTTCAATTATCTTCCTACTCCGTGGGAACTCGGCAGTGTATGAACGTGGTGCTTGGCTCATAACCCATATACCAGAAGGGACAGGTGAAACAAATACCCACGGATCAAACCCCTGGGCGTGTTAACTGAGGCAGAAATATAGGTTCACAGTTGTTAGTATCCTATTGAGTTGGTAATCAAATTAGCGGTTGTACAATATTATCTGCGGGTGTGTCCTGCCTGTAATTGTGTTGATTAGGAGAGCTAATAGTTTAATCTATCAGATAAGACCGGTATTCACTCAAAGTAATCCCCTCCTATTGTATTTCTGGAGGCTGGGATGTAAAACCAAATGTGACAGGCGATATCGGAAGGAGGATAGAGACATCTGACCTCCCTCTCACCCTCCACAACCGGAAGTACCCTGCTCACTGATAATAAAACCGGAAATAACACATTATTGAGAGCATGATTAGTTAGACTTGAGCAAGCTTATTTCATATGTAATGTCATGAAAAAAATTTAATTATGCCCTGAACATCTCCCATTATTGTTGTTGGTATTTGCAGTGTAATTATGTTCTAGTTCATTGAAAATTGTGAATTCTGTGGAAATCCTCACCTTTCTTGTTGTTATATGAAATTACTATGTTTAGGTTCACATTTCTTTGATGGCTCTCATATTATGAAAAGTAATGCTTACTAAGCTGATGCGTTATGCTAAAAATGCCATGTATTTCTATGAGTTTACGCTCTAATAGTCTCTCCCGGTCTTTATTTCTGTTCATCGCAAGAGTAAGCAGAATTTAAGCCTTGGGGCAGGTCCATGACTTTACACCACGTAGTTGTTTTGTGTGTAATTAATTCTGATTTGAAAAGAAAGCCAAACACAGAGCCACACCTCCTGCCCTGGGGTTTGTTGGAGAAATATGAACTATGG
This sequence comes from Amphiduros pacificus, assembly GCA_949316495.1. NCBI lineage: Eukaryota > Metazoa > Annelida > Polychaeta > Phyllodocida > Hesionidae > Amphiduros > Amphiduros pacificus. Next base: position 28,441,208 of record OX439012.1, on the reverse strand, counting down.
TGAACTATGGTGAACTATGGTTAACTTCTGGCATGTTTGTCTCATTTATGACAATTGTACCGGACAATGCAACCTCTCGGCTGCTAAGCTCAGTCGATATCAATGCGCCTGAGTGTGAGACTTAAAACTCACCCAATAGCCTTTATATTACTACATGAACACTCACGTTGTGATATGTTTAGCTTCAAACCATGACAGCATATATATATACCTGATTTTTGAACAGGACTTGTTGTTACGTTTACATTATTGAAAACTAAAATGTGTTAAGAATTGTGTTTAATTGGAATGGAAATGTGTTTACACACCAAATGTGCATTCGCAAGAATGATTTGCAGATAATTTGTTTGCACTTCCGGTTTACTGTTTTCAATGTGTTTTTTCGCACTTCCGGTATACTGTTTTCAATTTTCAAATATGGCAACCTTTAAATGGCCTATGTTGATAACAATTCACTTTGAATGTTCCAGCCGGACGGATGCCGGATGCAAGGTTTTCTTGGGTCTCTCAATCAAGTACCTCAATCTATGTTTCTTTAACATGTATTAGTGCATAAAACTTCGATGCAAAATGATATATCTGTGAAGCAATATAAAAGTAATGCCACGCATGTAGGGTTAGGGGAGAGGCACGTGATCTCTATGCCGATGGACAGAAAAAGCCAGACATTACAAAATTCAGCATTTATTCTTTCCAAAGCTTGAGAAACTTTGAGGAATTAACTGTTTCCAGGCCTGCGGGATTGATTTTCCCACATGTGTATCTCATATTAGTGGTTGCCATACCTTTTATACAGGGCCCAGCTGTAGGCTAAATGCAGCAAAATTAAGTTAAACTGGCTCCTCAGGACCAGTTTCTGAGCAGTAATTTACTTGTACATTTATACCTTGTACTTAAAGGGTTGGCTATGATTGGACATTGAGCATCCACTACCAGATGGTAGAGATCTAAGAGCAACTCTAGGCTTCTGGAAACTTGAATAAAACCATTCTTCAGGGAAAAATAGTTATACAAATTTTAGAGTGCAACTATAAGATGTTGTCATAGAATTTAATTATAACAAAATAAAATGTTTTTTCACAGAGTTTCAAAGGTAATACCCAATCAATTTTTAAATGATATAATAGCTGAGATAAATAACACAACATACATGTATATGTTTACATATGTGATATAATAGTATAATACATTAAAGACTGGTATAACGCACAATTAAAAGTTGTGTCAAAGTTGGAGCCAAACATAGTCTCAACCAAAGTCTCACCCAAAGTCTCACCCAAAGTCTCACCCAAACATATATCAGGTCACGCAATAATGCAACAATTAAGGTCACCCATGTGACATCATCTGGTCACGCACAACTGTTGCTTGGCATAATTGCGTGGCATAATTCTTGCATAAGTCATTATGGTTAAGCCATGGTCGGGCGTGACCTTATTTGGGAACGTTCATGCGTGACCATATAGATGTTTGCCTCCTACATTAGCTCGCTAGTGTTCTCCAATCACCAATCGGCAAAGCCCAGATAGGTGATCTGGAGAGGTTTGAGATTTTTCCTTTTTCTGTTTAATCTCGTTTGCATGAGATTTTTAAATATCCAACTTTTTCAGTGAAAATTCATATTTTATGTTTGATTGTATCTAAGATCTCCCCTAAAAGCTTGATAATTCTTCGGATAGCATAAAATAATGAAAATATAAATATTTGATATCAGCTGCAAAATCTGAGTCAAACCCGTTTTAACCGCAGTTGAAAAGGGTTCAATTTTGACGTTTAAACGGGTTTACCTCAGGTTTTGCAGCTGGCGACTTTTTACTTCAATTGAGCTCTAACAATTCCACCAAACTTTTCTTTGGTTGAAATTGGTAGAGACCTTGGACGTTCGACAAACCCCTCCAGATCACCTATCTGGGCTTTGCCGATGGGTGATTGGAGAACACTATTAGCTCGCGTTCTGCATTCAGCGCGTTAGCATGCCACCATATTTACTTATAACACTATACTTAGTAATCTCAGTGAGAACTCTTCCAAGAATATTTCGCCAAATTCATTAACACGATAACCGCATTAAATGCACTATGTAATTTGTATCCATTATGTATTTTAATAAGACACAGACAGGTTGACAGACGTGTTTTAACAGACAGACATGTTTACGTATTTAATACATCATGTTGACATACTAAAATGCAAACCAAAATAACATTTCCAATAAGTGTGTGAACAATGTTTAGGAGAGGTTATAATATTAGTTAAGACTCTGTGACGCCTCACTCACTTTTGTCCCGGGCATTGGCCGGGAAGTGAGGTATCACTTACACCATGCCTCGCGTCTCACCTGCAATAATTAATATCATTTCTGGCCTTTGAGACTCCTAAACAAGCTTCAATATGGCTTAACCCGTGTCATTAACCCATATGCACTGCTTTACCAATTAGCCGTAGGGCGATGTATCAGTTAACGCCAGACATGTGCTCACGTCAATGTATCAATTACGTGAATGCAGTTAATGTGTTCACTGGTTATTTTTAATCATTATTATTGTAATTAATGCAATTGATATTATTAACTATATTATATAAAAGGCATGCATTGTTATTTTGCTACAAATAAACTTTGGTTTGCAATTCAGAACTGCTCAGAGAGATTTTAACGAATTCCTGATAAATTGAAATTTCGATGATGAAAGAACCGAATTTTGCCAACAGACAAGGCGAAGAAAAGATTGGTAAAAACCTCAAAATGGAAATGGCTAATGCGAGAAAGTGGCACAATTCTTGTTACAAAGATTTTTTTATGGCATATGGCAGAGCTCTCATAGCATAGGTCTCGTGAATTAATTCTCATTGCATAGTTCGCAAGGCATAGTTTGTATGGTATATTTTGCATTGCATAGTTCGCATTGCATAGTTTGTATGGTATATTTTGCATGGCATAGTTTGCATGGCATAGTTTGCATGGCATAGTTCTCATCACATTAAGTGTAGTTTTTATTGTATAGTTTTCATGGTATAATTGTCATAATACAGTTCTCATTGCACGGATCTCAGGAGAGATAAAGTCAGTTCTCTTCGATATATATATATATAGTCCAAAGTAAAAAGGTAGTTGTATACAGTGTTATGGTGATAAAAGTAATCCAACAAAGTCCGTGGTGACAAAGAGTTAAAACCTTTTATTGCGACATGTTTCAGTCCTTCAAGGGACTTCTTCAGGCTTAACTAACAAACCATTGAAAGTGTTCACTTATATATCATTACAAGAGTATATAGCAAACAAGCTTGTACTAGCTGATAAACAATATATATATATATATATATATATATATATATATATATATATATATATATATATATATAATACGTTAAGACCAGAAACGTAAATTTCACTCTTAGAAAAAAATACATATCCTCCTCATGTGTCATTTAATTCTCAACCAATCCAATATATGATTTCTCAAATCGTATCAATCCTCCTTTCTTCGCCCTAAATATAATTTATGAAGCGATGTTTATATACCCAATAGTAAACGACATATTAGTAATGTGATATTTCAGGATATTTAATGATATTTAATGTGAAAACTGAAAATTTCCTGTACGTCATCGTTAGTATTCCATCCCCATGTGGTTTCCCATCTTTCCTTCCTCGCTTCATTTTGACATCGAATCTCTTCATTAATGTGAGAAGATGTCGCCTTCTCTTTGAACCTTTTACAAAACACTTGTATTCTACACTTGAGCTAATGAACTCACATAATGTTTTCCACGTAGTAACGTGAACCCCGCTGAGAGGAGTGTGAATGGGTGGGTGGATAGGCGATATTTGCTGCGCCCAAGATTAATATAGAAGCACAAACAAATATAGAAAATCCTCATGTCTGACGCACTTAACAATATTGGTCCTACTACAGGTGAAGAGTTCAACTTATCCTTGCATTGTAAGAGGTTCACGTTTCCTATGCAGGGCCGGATCCATGATTTTTCCCCCGGGGAGCTCAATTGTGCCCTGGGGGCTCCAGTTCCCAAAAGATCCCCTAGTCCCAGACCCCTGGGGGGCTTCAGACTCCAAAGCGTCCCCCCTCGATCCGCCATGTATGAGGTCCTTGCAATATAAGATGTCAACTTATCCTTGCAATGTTAGATGTCAACTTATCCTTGCAATGTTAGATGTCAACTTATCCTTGCAATGATAGGTGTCAACTTATCCTTGCAATGTTAGATGTCAACTTATCCTTGCAATGTTAGATGTCAACTTATCCTTGCAATGCTAGATGTCAACTTATCCTTGCAATGCTAGATGTCAACTTATCCTTGCAATGCTAGATGTCAACTTATCCTTGCAATGTTAGATGTCAACTTATCCTTGCAATGTTAGATGTCAACTTATCCTTGCAATGTTAGATGTCAACTTATCCTTGCAATGCTAGACGTCAACTTATCCTTGCAATATAAGATGTAAACTTATCCTTGCAATATAAGATGTCAACTTATCCTTGCAATGTTAGATGTCAACTTATCCTTGCAATGCTAGATGTCAACTTATCCTTGCAATATAAGATGTAAACTTATCCTTGCAATGTAAGATGTCAACTTATCCTTGCAATGTTAGATGTCAACTTATCCTTGCAATGCTAGATGTCAACGTATCCTTGCAATATAAGATGTAAACTTATCCTTGCAATATAAGATGTCAACTTATCCTTGCAATGTTAGATGTCAACTTATCCTTGCAATGCTAGATGTCAACTTATCCTTGCAATATAAGATGTAAACTTATCCTTGCAATGTAAGATGTCAACTTATCCTTGCAATGTTAGATGTCAACTTATCCTTGCAATGTTAGATGTCAACTTATCCTTGCAATATAAGATGTCAACTTATCCTTGCAATACAAGATGTCAACTTATCCTTGCAATGTTAGATGTCAACTAGAGATCAGCCTCTACTAAAAATATAAGAGGTTAACTAACTCTTGCAGTCATTTAATTTCAATCAGGTTGTTACACATATAACAGTATTTGTATTCTTTTATTCTTTTGAAGATTCCCAAACTAATTAGATTTTTTTTCTTCTGTACGTGCATATAGCAGATCAAGAAATTGCTTCACAGGAAGATGATGATGTGGAAGAGTACAGATCACTTTTCAGAAATCTTTCTTTATTACACGCGATCACAACAGTATCAAGTGAAACGTTAGGCACGTTTGAAATCATCGCTCATCATAAGTAGCATTTACCATCTGAGATAGAATCAACAGTAAAGGTGTATTAAGCACAGACAGAAAGGGTCCAAGCTAATTAGTTATCTAGTGGAGTGAGTCATCTTGGAATGATTCATATATTATATCTTGCTAATAATAATAATAATAATGATAAATGATAATAATGATGATAATAATAATTATTATAATAATAATAATAATAATAATAATAATAATAATAATAATCATAATAATAATAATAATAATAATAATAATAATAATAATAATAATAATAATAATAATAATAATAATAATAATAATAATAATAATAATAATAATAACAATAACAATAACAATAACAATAACAATAATAATAATAATAATAATAATAATAATAATAACAATTACAATAACAATAACAATAACAATAACAATAATAATAATAATAATAATAATAATGATAATAATAATGATAAATGATAATAAGGATAATAATGATGATGATGATTGATAATTTGATTGATTTATCATAGACGTAAATTTTAGCATTAATATTATATTACCTTTATGCAGCTATAATATGATTTTAATTGTTCGTACCAGCAATATTTAAAGCACCACGCATGCTATGTTAATACATATATATATACTATCTTACAACCAGAAAAGCTGCCTTGTTACAGCTAAATCTGTGTGGCATTTTAATGTTTAAATTATCATTTTGCCAAAAGTCTTTAATATCGTGACATACTTTTGGGTTAGCTTATGTATTGTGCATTGTTTTTTTATACATTTGACAAGGAATTTCTGAAAACGTGTGCGATGAGGAGAAATCCTTTAAATTGGAACATTGATTTTATTGTTCCAAATTGGCATATCGTTCTTCTAATAAATATTTTTCCATAATTTAGATACATGACACCAACATTTATGAAAGCTTTCAGAATATTTTTTTTAATTCTGAGAAAGTTTAGACAGCAAAACATTCATTTGCACTTTTTTACTTTGGCTTTATGTTGCGAGTCTAACGGGGAGTTTTCTGTATGTAGTATTGTATATTTTGTTGTTGTCACATCTGAAGGACATAACAAAAGAATAAATACAAACATTTTTGCTAAATCACGTGGCTTATCGCCACATGACCTACACTGATGAGTGTTTGCCTCGGAGCGTGAGCACTCAGGGTAGGAACGCTCTGAACTGTGCCGGACTGAAATCGCAGCATAGCCGGATGGTATGGCGTCATACCATTGTTCTGAACCAATTCTGAACGAATACGACTTCTTTACTTCCCAAAAAAGCTTTTAATACGCATCCAAATTTAACAAATTGCTTACGGTTGAGTGGGTAATAGTGTTATTACGTTGGAATACATCTTTTAGTAAATCTGAAACGTTTTTACGGTAATATTTCTGCCCCCGAGTCTGGCTTACTCCTCGCTATGCAATCTTAAACTGGGGCACATTCTGGTAAAATTAGGCCATAATTTCGTTAAAAATCGGATTTACCATCCAGCACCGTTCAGAGCTCTCCCACCCCTGATAATGCACAACATCTTTGGCAGCAGTTTCCATTCGCAATAAACCAGATTGGTGACAATTTTGGCAATTGCGACAGCCATTCACGCGCTAAAACATGCCTAAAATCTTCTTTTTCTACACATAATTATTTTTGCCATGCTCTCAAGAGTTTGGCCTACTTCTCTATCATTTTCATTTGACATTTTTCTTGTGCACTTATTGGGAAGATATGACTCAAAGGTTGTAAGAGATCTCCCCTCTTGGTTGGTGTCTTAGAAAAACAAAACTTTGATCACAAATCGCCATTCATAATAGATTGCATCAGATTGCATGGGCAATACAGTGAATACTTGAAGTGAAATTAAATGGTTGAGCTTTTTGTTGTTTCTCACGATTGAATAAAAAGGTCATTTTTTGCCCTTTGATCAAAGAGTTTTTAATGATTAAACTGAATGATTTGATAATAACCTTTCCATGTGACATATTGCCATTTGATCTATTGCCATGTGACATATTGCCATGTGAACTATTACCAAGTGACCACTGACAAGTGACCTATTCCCATTTGACCTATTACCAAGTGACCTCTGGCAAGTGACCTATTGCTACATTACCCCTTGCCAGGTGATTATCAGATTACACCATTTAATGATGGTGAGCTGCATAAAATTGACAAATTAACCGTGATGCTTTGCTCTAACCTGAGGCACTGGAAACACAAGGTCAATAATTTATATATTGAATTAAACAGAAATTTCCTTTGCAGTCCGTTTCGTATAACTCGATATGAAATATCTGCCACACAAACACATCCAATACCAGGATAATATCTGTCACATATTTCAGGAACATTTGGAACCAAATATGATTAGAAAACTGATGTGGGCTTATGTTACCTTTGTTATGTATTTCCTGAAATATGAACACAACTTTGAGATGAGTTGAGAGCGAAGAGTATTCATAAATGGACCACAATAAGAGAGAACGTTACACTTATGAGGATACATGATACATTTGTATTGTTGTCAATGTTGAATTGGAAAGAATGTTTGATAAACGATCAGGACCATTTAAATATTGATATGTATTTTAAACCATACAAAACACCTTTGCTGTGTTGCATTATTTGTACTATTCTGACATTAATACTTTGTCTGTGTTACTATGTCAATATTATGACTGTGATGTTATATTTACACTCTGACTATGTTGCTATGTTTTCATCATGTCTATTTAGTTTTTATAAACCATATTACTATTTTCACAAAAGGCATTTCATGGTTTCACCGCGTAACATGAAGGTAATACCACAAATATGTTGCTATCGATGGCTGTCTCGCAATGTGTGTTAAAAACCATACCTGTATTATTTTTCACAGAAAAGGTTTTTTTTATCTCCATGGCTATGTTGCTATGTTCACACAATGGCAATATCTATTGTTGTTCTCTGTCACAAATCCCTGGCCTAAGTTCAGTAATAAGGGAGAAAGATTAAGAATTGACTGAAAATATTTCCAAATCTCCCTCCTTATATCAAAGGATATGTCTGTTTTTGAAGAAAAGATTTTCATTCCTGGCGACATTTTTGGTTCAGAGAAATCTTTAAGGTAAAACTGGTTGAAATGAGCAATACTTTAAATGGACGAAGCTTATTGACCGGTTAAGTAGCCTGGAACAAATGTTTTTATGTGCTATCAATCCTAAATCCATCAGCAAAATGGAGCTGTATTTCAGAAATATCACACATTGCCCATCATAAGAGGAAACGCTGTAGGTAGAACGCAGTCTACAGCTGCAACAGGTTTTAAGAAAGTGATATTTTCTTTTCAACATCGAATGCAAGGCTTGTCAGAAAAAATGCCTTTATTTTTTCGTGATCGCAACATTTCTTCACTATAGGATACGTGTTTGTCCAATGATGCAAAAAGTGGGTCAGTCTATTCAAAAAGTGGGTCAGTCTATTCAAAAAGTGGATCAGTCCATTGTGACAGCAAATAACCCACCGGTACAACGTTGTGGTTACCCCATCTTTTAGACAGTTTATTGCTGGGAGTCAGGTTTAATCAGTTTACAACTCATTTGGCGCTCATGGATCTGGAAACAATAAGAAAAATACGATTTTAAGTTCACTTGAAAGAAAGGAAGTCGTTAAATATCAAACAACATCCGTTTAGTAGTCAGATAATATTAAGATCAACAGGATTTCCGAAAGGAACTTTGTCAACCGAAACCTCGTGAAATGGAAATGATACAAATGTCACCAAGTATAAAGTTATGACAAAGAAACTTAAATTCGGAGGTTGCCAGGTTCCTGAGATGTACACAGACTGGACATATTGCGTCTTAAATGCCATACCATACGCCAGCATTCTCAGGTAAACACCTGTAGAGACTTAAATGTGAAGATGGAATATGAAGCTATGTTCTAGTATTAGCAGATGTACAAAGACAATGTTTGTGGGGTCTCAACTACTAGATGTAATGGCCAGTATGTTCATATTCACAGAAAAAGCATTTGGAGGCTGAAATGTTAAGCAGTACGCCAGTATACAGGCGAGGCCTGCAGAGGTTAAAATGTGAAACTGTACACAGTGATTTCAGGCAAGACATGTTGATAGCTGGGATATGAAGCTAAATGCCTGAATTAGCAGATGTTCAGAGATGGAGCATGGAGATATGTACAGACTAGGTATGCTGTGGCTGAAATGTGAAACTGTACACCACTATTTCAGATATGTACAGACTAGGTATGCTGTGGCTGAAATGTGAAACTGTACACCAGTATTTCAGATATGTACAGACTAGGCATGCTGTGGCTGAAATGTGAAACTGTACACCACTATTTCAGACATCCACAGCCTAGGCATGCTGTGGCTGAAATGTGAATCTATACACCACTATTTCAGATATGTACAGACTAGGTATGCTGTGGCTGAAATGTGAATCTATGCACCACTATTTCAGATATGTACAGACCAGGCATGCTGTGGCTGAAATGTGAATCTATACACCACTATTTCAGATATGTACAGACTAGGCATGCTGTGGCTGAAATGTGAAACTGTACACCAGTATTTTAGATATGTACAGACTGGGCATGCTGTGGCTGAAATGTGAATCTATACACCACTATTTCAGATATGTACAGACTAGGCATGCTGTGGCTGAAATGTGAATCTATGCACCACTATTTCAGATATGTACAGATTAGGCATGCTGTGGCTGAAATGTGAATCTATACACCACTATTTCAGATATGTACAGACTAGGCATGCTGTGGGTGAAATGTGAATCTATACACCACTATTTCAGATATGTACAGACCAGGCATGCTGTGGCTGAAATGTGAATCTATACACCACTATTTCAGATATGCACAGACTAGGCAGGCTGTGGGTGAAATGTGAAACTGTACACCAGTATTTTAGATATGTACAGACTAGGCATGCTGTGGCTGAAATGTGAAACTGTACACCAGTATTTTAGATATGTACAGATTAGGCATGCTGTGGCTGAAATTTGAAACTGTACACCAGTATTTTAGATATGTACAGATTAGGCATGCTGTGGCTGAAATGTGAATCTATACACCAGTATTTCAGATATGTACAGATTAGGCATGCTGTGGCTGAAATGTGAATCTATGCACCACTATTTCAGATATGTACAGACTAGGCATGCTGTGGCTGAACTGTAAACCAGTGTTCTCAAATATGCACAGACTAGGCATATGGAGGAAATGTGAAACTGTACATCAGTGTTCTCAGATATGTACAGACTAGGCATGCTGTGGCCGAAATGTGAAACTATACACCACTATTTCAGATATATACAGAATATTCATATGGAGGCTGAAATGTTAAACTATACACCAGTGTTCTCAGATGTGCACAGACTAGGCTTGTTGTGGCTGAAATGTAGGGTTTGAAATGCGGTGTTATTTGCCAGTATTCTCTGAGATACACAGAATGGAAATGGAGAGTCGGACATATGACTTGATATTTTTTTGTCCTTGGATACAAGACCCAGGTTTATTGCGGGATATGTTTAACACCTTTTTGCACACAGAATATTGATTTAAAGGAAAGTGATTGTGATGAAAACTAGAAACTGGTACAACCAATGTGAGGGACATATTTTTATCGAATCAAGGACAAATTATTTTTCGAACATGAATTCATAAGCAACATATCACATTTTAATAATAACAGAAAAAACCAAGAACAAAAAACAAAAAAACAATATATATATATATATATATATACAATTTTATGTAACCTACCTATGAGTATTTGATTGAGGTGATTTGAATGGCATTAATGTTTTGATTTATGGTGATAGATGTGCTCATATATAGAGCGTTGATTTGTGAAACCTAAAATTTTCAAATCAAAGATTTGAAGGAGTAAAGATGTATCGATACTATCAGGGAGCAACAGAAATAAAAGTATAATAGATTTATTCATTGTATCTTTTCCATCTTTTTCCATGATATATATTTTCACGAATCCTTGAAAAACCTTTTTTCTAAATTAATTTGACACCACAAAGCCAGATATACTCCAGCATACGTACAAAGAGAAAATTATTCTTTTTGAGTCTGTATTCAGGAACGTGGAACCTTATACTATTATGAAGAAAATATGTATTCTTATCTCAAAATTAGACTCTGAGGTATCAAGTAGAATCCCCACATTTTGTAATGATATTTACTTTCCTCCGGCTTTACTGTATCACTTACACGTTCAACCCGATATAGAAGGTGAAGTTGATAATTTGTTCTTTTTTTTATTCGTTTTGGTCTAGAGAAGGTCTACCTACGCAGAAGCCCAATGGCGGTTCTGTGGGCAAGGTCTTTGGATAAGATGCCTTTTATCATATATTTTATCAGTCAATACTTGACAAACAGGTCTACCACTTCTTCACACAAGGATCGTGAATTAACCATGTATGAAATCATAAGTTTCGATGTCCACAGAATCTTTTATATCATCAAATTAATGTTTTTTTACATCATCTTCTATTCTGTGATTGTCGAAGATAACGTCGTGTTAATGATATTTTATATTGTTTGTCTTGTTAACACCTCTAACCCAATTTAACTTACCTACCACAATATGTCGCCTGCCGTATTAAGCCTGTCACTGTGAATTCTTGCCCTACTCTTTTCGAGACAGAATGTGTTCTCACAGACTATGATTCTCAGACTATGCCTCACAGACTATGCCTCACAGACTATGTCTCACAGACTATTTCTCACAGACTATGCCTCATAGACTATGCCTCACAAACTATGCCTCATAGACTATGCCTCACAAACTTTGTCCCGCAGACATCTCATATACTATGTCTTATACACTCTATCTGATACCCCATGTATCATGTCTTATACATGTAGACTATGTACCACAGACCTTTGTACCGTGTGTACAGTGGGCTATATATGTAAAACACAGGATATGCTACCACATATTTAAACAATCGTTAAAATGTGTGATTAACAAGCGAACCGTGGCCATGTAAAGTTCAGTTGTAATACAACTGCTGCATTTCAAGAATTCAACACATGTCCCATGGAATATAAAAAGTGAGCACATCAAATGAGTTCAGAGTTACTCGGCTTTGTTCTATAATGGAGCATAAATGCTTGTCAAAGGTTGACATGAATGCCAAACAATGCAAAATCAATGAAAAAGCTAGTGAAAATACACACACTTTCCTGAGTAATTCATCATTAGCTATTTGCACTGTCTCCACATGGCTGTGAATGCTTCCCTTCTCAGATCTAGTCTATCACATCTCAATGTCACATCCAGATTGGTTTTACAATGTGCGACTACTTTCATGATGGTTTTCTGAAAATCAAGCAATGAATATCAGCATTTCTTTAAAAAAAAGTAGAGCACTCAAACTGATAATGTTTAAGTATGTGCAGTCTCGATGAGAGGCTTCTGTTTGAAACAATATGGCCAGTAATACAACAAAATACAACGATTACTTTTCAGTTAGGTTCTGTTGACTACATTTTACAGGCTTTAGTTTGATTCATTTTTACTGAACACTTATTCTTCCCAACTTAAGAACAATGTTCAGTAATCTCTCGTACAACATCTTTGCCATTCTTCGCTCTTGTATAATTTTGCTGTGGTAAAGCACATTGTGTGTTCTAGTCACGTAATCTCGGATCTGGGATTGTTTCTTTTACCTCATCCATTCTGCCACTTCATCCATGATTGTCACTTTATCTGTTATTGCAACTCTATCTGTGATTGCCACTTTATCTGTGATTGCCACTTTATCTGAGATTGCCACTGTATCTGCGATTGCATGTTCTATTCGAACCATGCTTTCTGGCTCAAGAATGAGTTTTCAAATATTTGTTGTATGCATCTGGCATGCCTTAAATCATGATTTGTTCCTCGAAAATTACTATTCATTCTTTCAAAAAACATGGAACAAATATTCAATTATTATCAAAGGCTTTTCCCTGGGATTATAGGAATGACAAAGATTTTCTCAGAATACGTTTTAGAATGAAATCCGATCTGTTCATTACAATTTGCAAATAAGATGGTAAGCGAATAAAGCAGCCAAATTGCTTAACCAGAATTGTAATACTGGAATAGGAAATCTCATGGCTTACAGATTAAAAATAACAATGTAATGATATGAAATGATAAAAGGATTCGGATGGAATTTCAAGATTTATGATTGTTTTTAGTTCATGGCATAATTAGAGTTTAATTTTCATTGAAAGACCTTAAAGCAAAATAAAATGGTACAATGCTGTTAAGAAAGAGCAGGGCATTGAGTCTCATTACAGGCAACTATCTGACCTCATATAGCCTAGTTGTGCAAAATAATTTGTTTATATAGACATTCAAGTGCATAGAATACACATATTTTAAAAGTAATTAGCTAGTCTTTTGTATGGTATGTTGAAATGAAGTACAGCTGAGAGCTAAGTAATACGAGGAGTGCATCTACTTGATACAAATGCAATGCATTCTTTTATTCTCGTGTGACCTTTAGATCTTTTATTCTCGTGTGACCTTAGGATATTTTATTCTCGTGTGACCTTAGGATATTTTATTCTCGTGTGGTCTTAAGACCTTTTATTCCATGTGACCTTAAGACCTTTATTCTCGTGTGACCTTAGGATATTTTATTCTCGTGTGACCCTAAGACCTTTTATTTTCGCATGACCTAAAGATCTTTATTCTTTGTGACCTTGAGACCTTTATTCTCGTGTGACCTTTTTCACGAAAGGTGCATGACAATCATTTTTTTTGTCAAATATTTCAATTAACGTCGTTCAGTAGCAAAATATCCACATAGTTATGGTCCAGTATGTGTTTTCTTTATTTTTTGTGAAAAAAAGCTATTTGAATACAATGTGCTAACCACAGCTGATCTAGGTTCAAATCGTTGTTTACTACTATGGATGAAATAAGCTTGATTCAAATTGAATTTGTACCCAATAGGCTTTTTATGAACTCTTTTAAATCGACGAGACAGAAAAAAATAAGACACCTAAATGCAGAGATGCTGCAAAAATTATCCTCACAATATCACATTAAAAGCGTGTCATTTACGATGCAAAGTTTAGGTTGATCAAGTAGACATTATGTAATACGATGTTAATAAACATCCAAATATCAGAAATGTTACATGACGTGTTTATTCCATAAGAGAATATGGCTGACTTTGGAGGTGCAATATTTGAAAAAGGACCCGTCATGGAGGATTAATAAGTTAATAGAGGCATAGCGGTGAATACATTTACACCTATTGTGTAAGCGTCAAAATCGTTTATGATAGCTGTAGGCAAACAGAGAAAGCACTAAATATATGGTGGCTGTAAGTTAGTTGGTCGAATATTGCATCACATTCTCTTTATGGCATTGCATGTCATCATCCAATGGATCATTCACATCTGACAGTATGGTATTCATAAGATTACAGCATTTATTCAGGAAGTTAGGAGTTGCTTTTTGACAGGGTTTTTTACTTTGTCTTTTTGAATGCTGGCATAGGCATTATGCCAACATAAACCGCAACTTGATTTAGACTTGTAAAATCGATGTTTGACAATTGCGTTTCCATCAATACACCACTTAGACATATTTACTCTATAAGCAGTGTATAAAATACCATCAGAAACTTTACAAAATATCTATTAATGGGGATGTCTGGGTTCCCTGTGCAAGTAGGCACGGTGGCCAAGAACTCAGCAAATATTGTGATTCAGATGATCAAAAAAAGTCTATGTTGATCGCTTTCAAACATGGACTGTTACACAGTTGTTTCATCTTAACATTTTACAATCTTCTCAGTAATGAGTTGTACATATTCATTAAAGCGAAAACGAAAAACACAGCCAAACACAGACTTCCTTTTTCGAGAATATTGTAGTGTGCAACTTTAGGTAGAATAGGATGTGAATAAAATGCAAATCAGATTATTGGAATTTACTTTCCCCTCAAACTTTAATTTTATACGTTAAATGTGGAAGTATAATTAGGATTGAGGCAGAAATCCTTTGTGTGGTTTGTTTGTTCCCGCCTCCCGCCTCACAGAGCCGGCGCTGATAAGAGTAGCTGAGAAGAAAAATAGCTTCACAAGAAGTCAAGGTGCTCACTCACTGATATCGTTCTCAATAGGAGGGGCAGGTGAAATCATTTCAAATATTGTCTCCACCAGGTTCATTGGCTGATATCTATCGCCAGTCTGCAGACTATAGGTTCAAACCGTATCATTCTTAGAACCGAAAACATGAACCGAAGTATGGTGCTGACTCACGCTGATATGGTGCAACCGTACTGACTCATACAAATATAGTATAAGCATGCTGACTCATGCAGATATGGTGCAACCATACTGACTCATACAAATATAGTATAAGCATGCTGACTCATGCAGATATGGGGCAACCATACTGACTCATACAAATATAGTTTAAGCATGCTGACTCATGCAGATATGGGGCAACCATACTGACTCATACAAATATAGTATAAGCATGCTGACTCATGCAGATATGGGGCAACCATACTGACTCATACAAATATAGTATAAGCATGCTGACTCATGCAGATATGGGGCAACCATACTGACTCATACAAATATAGAATAAGCATGCTGACTCATGCAGATATGGGGCAACCATACTGACTCATACAAATATAGTATAAGCTGATATGGTGCAACCATACTGACTCATACAAATATAGTATAAACAGATATGGTGCAACCATACTGACTCATACAAACATAGTATAAACATGCTGACTCATACAAATATAGTATAAGCATGCTGACTCATGCAGATATGGGGCAACCATACTGACTCATATAAACATAGTATAAACATACTGACTCATACAAATATAGTATAAGCATGCTGACTCATGCAGATATGGGGCAACCATATTGACTCATACAAATATAGTATAAACATGCTGACTCATGCAGATATGGTGCAACCGTACTGACTCATTCAAATATAGTATAAACATGCTGACTCATGCAGATATGGGGCAACCGTACTGACTCATTCAAATATAGTATAAGCAGATATGGTGCAACCATACTGACTCATACAAATATAGTATAAACATGCTGACTCATGCAGATATGGGGCAACCATACTGACTCATTCAAATATAGTATAAACATGCTGACTCATGCAGATATGGGGAAACCATACTGACTCATACAAATATAGTATAAGCAGATATGCTGCAAGCATACTGACTCATACAAATATAGTATAAACATGCTGACTCATGCAGATATGGGGAAACCGTACTGAGTCATACAAATATAGTGTAAACATGCTGCCCATGCAGATATGGTGCAACCATACTGACTCATACAAATATAGTATAAGCATGCTGAATCATGCAGATATGGTGCAGCCATACTGACTCGTACAAATATAGTATAAGCAGATATGGTGCAACCATACTGACTCATACATATATAGTATAAACATGCTGACTCATACATATATAGTTAAAACATGCTGACTCATGCAGATATAGTATAAGCAGATATGGTGCAACCATAATGACTCATACAAATATAGTATAAGCATGCTGACTCATACAAATATAGTATAAGCAGATATGGCGCAATCATACTGACTCATACAAATAAACATGCTGACTCATACAATATAGTATAAGCATGCTGACTCATACAAATATAGTATAAGCATGCTGACTCACCCAGATATGGTACTACAACCATTAGAACCCTTCCATATATGGTTTGACCTTCAGGACTTTGATATGTAGCATTTTGAATTTGGGATATTACCAATAGATAAAAGTAGATTGTCCCAAAATTTTATTTTTTTCAAAGGAAATTAAAAAGATATAACCGTGACTCTTCAGTGACAATATGTACATCGAAAACAAAGCAGTGAATGTAAAACGAGATGAACATTATCTGATAAGTGGTGGCAGGAAATTGGATCTCCTTAAGGTAGCAGCGGTAAATAAACCAGAATACACATCAATAATGTGGTAAATATAATTGATATTAGCTTCTCACATGAAAATTATGATTTTACCTCAAAATTGGAAATTTATTTTAAAATTGGGATTTCTTTTTCTCCCCTGTACGCCCCATCAACTGGTTAAAAGAAACAAGGTGCATATCGTCATGCCATTAAGTTCTGACACTGATTCCTAAAATGTAGAATTCTTTGGTATTTCTGTTAAACTTAATGCATCTAATGCCACTTCAGGCACAAAGTTACAAGTGTGCGATATATTGCAGCAAACATGATGTGCTTTGTGTACAGAAATGCAATGTATTTGAGACAAAACATTGACAGTTTACCTTGAAGTGCTATCATGTTTAGTGGCCGTTTCATTACAACACGGATTAGGCTTGCTTCCTTTGTAATTTGCCTTAAGATTGTATTTGCCCATAGCTATTATAATGAATGATCTGACCCTATACTACTTCACACAGCCAAGAATAAAGCTTCAAATTCCAGCGCATCAGTTCTGTGTATTTATGTGGCTTAGCTCTGACACGATTTAAGGATGTTTAAGGTTGCAAGATACTCTGATCTGGGGGATTTCTAGTGAACGTGTAAAGAATGTCTCTAATGTTTGAGTTAGGACCTTGTTTGTGGTCTTCTTCAAACCGCTTCATGCAAGTTATTGTATCATCCTTGACTCTTAATCTGTTTGGCTGTTTGTCCAATTGTCCCTTTTTCTCAAGATGTCCTACTTTACTTTCTGTGCAACTAATTTCAACCTTTATTAATGAGGACAAACCGAATATGTCAAGAACAAACCGAATATATCAACGATAAACCAAATATATTAAGGACAAACTGGATACATCAAGGACAAACCGAATATATTAAGGACAAACCGAATATTTCAAGGGCAAACTGGATAAATCAAGGACAATCTGAATATATTAAGAACAAACCAAATATATCAAGGATAAACTGGATATATCAAGGACAAACCGAATGCATCAAGGACAAACCGAATGCATCAAGGACAAAACCAATATATCAAGGACAAAACCAATATATCAAGGACAAACCGAATATTTCAAGGACAAACCGAATATTTCAAGGACGAAACGAATATAGTTAAAACAAACAGTATATATGAAGGACAAACCAAATATGTCTAGGACAAACTGGATACATCAAGGACAAACCTAATATATCTGGGGGAGACAATAATGATGTTTTTGTTTATTAGTTAATTCTATAAATATGGCCTGATCCAATTGTACAAACCAAACAATTTACTCTTGAACTGAGGATATCTTTATAATATAATTTGACACGTTAATTGAGTTATGGGACGAACTGCCGATTCCGTCAACAACATGACAGATTCTGGTTTAAATCTTGAGGTCGCCCACCCCCTTTTTTTCCTTTTAACTTTATCTCAGACGTATTTGTCCTTCGTCTTATTTATGTTTGATCTGTCTGGCTGTTGCTGACAGTGCAAAATACCTGAATGCCAGGCTTCTCCTGTCCCTTTTCTGTCTCTCTCCAGTGTTTCAGATGGAAAAAATATGGTGTTTATCTCTCAACGTGTTGCAGACATGTGGATTTAAAGTCAATATCAGTCTGGCTGACCAAGCCTCGCTTTGATATTTGACTGACCAAGCCTCGTTTTGATATTCACACACCTTTAATATTAGCTCAAAATGAATTATATTAATGCATATGATGATTATTATATATGTTTTAGCTTTAAGATTAGATTCATATAAACCTTAATATATATATATATATATATATATATATATATATATATATATATATATATATATATATATATATATATATATATATATATATATATATATATATATATATATATATATATATATATATATATATATATATATATACGGTTAACAAGTGCAATACAAAGGCATGGGCTATTTCATCAAAGTTTAAACACAACACGGTCTTATGGCAAGTCTTGACAAATTGAAACAATCTTGAGATTCTAGGAATATGAGGAACAGAGCCACGCTCCCCAAGACTCCCAACAGAGAGATGAAATGTCCATGTGGGTGGCTACTCCGGGAGAGTGTGAATAATGACCTCAGCCCTTAGTGGGAGGTCAAGGTCACTACTTCTCCACCCCTCTCTAACTGGGTGCGATCCTTAAACACGCCCTCTGTTACCGCCAACACAGAACCTGCAATGCCTTAAGTTAAAACAACTTTATTTTTCACCCTATTTTGTTTCAAATCCAATCTTATGATAACTTTGTCTTTTCTAAAACACTCTTATAATCCTGTACTTTTTTGTATTTCCATCACAGCGTCTGACTCTTGTACGTTTTTCACTCCACCCACAGTGACTAAATGATGCATAGTGCCCCCTGGTGGTCAAGATGCTGCCCTTAAATGAAACCCTATCAGCCTAGCCTAACCCCGTGTATGTTATGGTTCCCAGGGGAAACTTCTTCTTCGGCCAACTTAATCGATGCCGGGAGAAGAGGGCCTTAACCGGCTCCGAGGTCTCTGATAATTCCCCGGGTACATCTACCCAACAATGCAGCAACGCATTATTGTGTAATTCACGGCTTGCGATCAGTGTTATGGCGTGCCATAGGTAACAATGTCACTCAAAGCTCAAGAAAGCAGACGAAGAACATCTGTTTGCCTATAAAAAAAACATCATACATCACATGAAGCTAAATATTCTTTAAACATCAGGATTTGTATTTTAAAGGCCTGTTATATGCTGTTATAAAGATTTTTTTAATTATTTTTATGGCATAAACATAAAAGAGTAATTAATTTGAGTTCAGTGTTTGAGACCTTTATGTTTTGTACAGATACCTTTCAAATGATACAATATTGCTGATATATAAATATCTTTGACATATAAAACGTGTAAGGAATTCTCAGAAGCTTATTTTTTTGGATGAACCTTACATAAGAACTTTAAGATGGTGGGCGGGGATCGATTCCTTGTATTCGCCTCACTTTCCATATTCAAATCCAAGTTTTCTCGGCGTCTTGCAATAAGCCTAAACGATGACTTCCCTCAGGCAAGATTGCGAGAGCATCATATATAAATGAATTCAAACACACCTCTTATCCCCATTTCGACTGTGTTATATCATGCATTAATGCAAATTGACGATCCCCAGCGATCCTTCCAAAAGAGTAGGGCATTCGTTCCCGGTTGCTGGCGATTTATCTGCCTAAGGTGTCTCATTTTGATATACGGCTTTAATAAAACAATTCCCCAGCATGAACAAATCAATCTCTCACGGGAGGTTTCATTAATTAGCATTACAAAAAAAGTAAGGGATCATTAATGATTCATCACTTTCATCTAATTATATTTTCTTCAATTTCAGCCAAAAAATGACAATGTTCACCATTAGACTGTGAGCTGATTATACTCTTCATGTTCCATTAAAAACCACATTAATCTTAATAAGTATACGATTAATGACAGGAAAAGTGAACGTTACTTACACAGCTGTGTATGTATCACACATTGAAGAGTGACGCCCATTAAATGTATTTAAAGAAGATATGGACTGACTTAATGACCATCATCAACAATTAGGGACAACTCTCCCGGGACCATTATCAAGCCGACATAACTGAATAGTGCTGAGAGTGGGAGGCATGTGTCAGATGTCCCACATCACAATCCATATATATCACAATGGACATGAGCAAATAGCCTCATCAAGAATAAGCTCTGTTTGAATAATGCATACAGTACCTGCCAGGAGTATATTGTGCTTGCTTTCTATAATAACTCTTTGTAACATTGTATAGAATATTTCCATGTCAAACCGAGTCTCTAAAAACATCTTGCCCAAAGGCCCACTAATTCAGGATGATTCAGGGAATGCACATTGTGTGAATCCAGTCAATTGTTACTTTGATGCTTAACATTTAACGGGGCCATGGGCTGTGGCGCAGTTGGTTAGAGCGCCAGCTTATTAGCACCAGTTCCTCTGTGGTGATCCAAAGGTCGTGGGTTCGATCCCCGGCCGTGCCGAGATTGAATTCATGATACAATTTCACACATGAGCTGAGGTCCGTGCCAAAGGATAAACCCGTCGTCCTTGTAAATCTGTGACCGGGTAGGTTGTCACGTCAATGACCTGCGACATGACAATTCAGTGAGGCAGCACTATATCTGCTACAAGTAGGTCTCATCACGAAATGACTGAAATAATGTTGAAAGTGATGTAAAACTTCAAACAAACAAACAAACAAACTAAACATTTAACATGTGAAGATACAGGGAGCATTTTAAGACGATCTATAATGAAGAAACAAACTTAAATAAATACCATAGTCTTGATTATAAGAGGTTAACAAATGATGGCTTAAACAGAATGAAATTATGACTTGCTGGTCATGTGTTTTTAGTATTCCCTCCTGAACGTTCACTACTTTACTCTCACCAATACAAATGACCTATATCGGAGAGTAAACACGGTGATACTTATGATATATTTACAATAATCACATTAAGGGGCCCACTCTTTAGGTGGAGGTTTAATAAACAGGGTAAAGGAGAGGGGCGTCTTGATGCATACTGAGTCCTGGGGGCACTCAGCAGGAGATGGGGAGATGGCCAATACCACTTCAAACCAAATAAATAAATAAATAAAATATAACACTCCAAGACACTAAAATGCATTTACGTTTTTGGGTCAGTCACTTGGGTTTGCCTAGACGCTCGTACCAGTTGTGAAAGTCACTGTTTAATACACAAAGCAAAAGGTTCAGTCTCCATAATATTTATTTTAAGGATATTATCGTCTTATCCTGTTTATCCATAAGGAAAATTACAATGAATATATTTTGGTCAAATATGAATATCATTTTTATGATTGCGATCGACTCAATTTCCGTCTTTTTTCAGATTTTCACGTAAAAAGTAAATATCATAGCACAGTAAGAAGTTATACTTTCTTTTTATCAGTGTCAAAGATCTTTAGATACTTGAGAGTATTTTTTGAGAGTGGGGCATTCAGTCCCATAGGCACGCCTATGTTTGATTTGACCCTAAACTACATTGAAAAGGTTGATAAAGAACAGAACTGTGAATAGAACTTGGGCAGTGACGGTGTGAAATATACACGAATCCAGATCCCACATATTGAGGCCACATTCACTATTCTGAAATATGGTTTTAGTTGACATTTTCATTTCCTTTGTAGACTTTCCTATAAATATTTCCTCCCTCGCGCCGGTAAACGCTCGAGTAGCTTCAGATATTTGAGCGTTCCGAGGCATTTTATGCTAAGCTAACGTTTCTGGCTTTAGTTGTTGCGATTTATGGACCTGCCACGGGAAATTTCAAGAGTCTTGGCATATGTCTGTGATCCATCTCTGTTCCCGGAATATTCCTCATTTATACTAATCACAAGAAAAATGATATGATTTATTTAGGAACCAGTGGCCAGACCGTTGAGTATCTCACGCCCATGAAGTGTTGCTAACATCACATCCATTTGCTTTCAGGAGACATGACCGGCGAAGCTTGAGGCGCTGCTTGAAAACATCAGCCTTCCTTCCACTCCACCAGAGACAGACCGACAAACAGGTAGGTACACCACCACTTCTCTCACGTCTATTAACTAGGTGCCTGAAACAATTACTGTGTCATTGAGACCTGACTCTTGGCGTTCACAAATGATTAGAGCCATCCATTTTGCCTTATTTCATCCTTTTCTTTAATATATCTTCAGCTCTATCTTGTCATCATCAGAGAGAAAAAAAACTGTCACTGTCATTCAAGGAAAAGTAATGAATTGAAAATTTCATGTCTTGTGTTCAGTAATTAATGCCGAATATAATATGTAACGGACATCATTCCATCAAGAGGCTCTGACTTTTGCGATAGTGAAAATATTGATAGCTATTTTCAGTTAAGACAAATTTATAGAGATAGATTATGCCATTGGTGGTATTGTTCAGAGCAGTAGTAATTGAAACCCGAGAGACAACCTTGTGCATGTCACGCCCAGCTTGTTAAGTGGACACGAGTACTTTACACCTCTCAAGATTGATGTCACGCTGGCCTTCACACCTGTCATGCATTCCTGTCTGAAGCATTGGAAGTTTTCATTGCTTTAAGGCATGCAGCAATACTGCAGATCCTGTATATTTTTTCCTCATATTTTCACTGTTTAACACTAATTAAATGTAAATATGTGTATTGATGACTTACAATTATGGTTCAATCTGAATCTGACATCAACATATTTTAAAAAGTGTCACTGAAATATTCCCGAGAACTCAAGAGAGATTGATATGATTATGTGTGAGTTTTTATTAATCGTAAAGTAGGTTGAAATTGAATAATTTCGATATATTTTGCAGTCATTTGCTTGTTGATTGGCCTTGTATATTTGAATTAGCCTTGTTGAATGAGTGTATTTAGGCAGATGTAAAAGGTGATATGAACAAACACTTAACATTGAGGATAATAAGAAGCTAATTGCTAAATATATGAGATTGCATGAAGCTAAGTGAAACAAACGCGACGAATTATCACAGACTGATATTATATACACAGGTCTAAGCCGATTATCCCATCTTGGATTAATTCAGTTATTTTTTTGATGATCTCTTTCTCATGACTTGTTTTTTTCCCTTGAGAAATTGACCAAACTTTGGGCGGAAAGTCTTTAGTATGGAAGAGTCGTCTGGAATTAAAACATTGAATAGGGAGGACGTAGAAAACTTTCCCACGCATTTTACCAGGAAAGTCATTTATGATTGCTTTAGCCAAGCTGTGAAAACACCGAATCCAAGACGGTCAAAAGTTGGTCGAATATTCCATCAAAATCTGTTCTGGACCTATTACATAATGTAATGCTAAGAGAGATTTTCTCACTTGATAAAATAATGAGGTTAATGTTATCTCATTATTCAGCCATATTTACATTATTCCATGTTCATATAACCGGCCTAGATAGTGAATGTTCGCTGAATATACAGACTCATTTCCGGTTCCTTTATATCAAATCTTCTTCGTTTATCAGACATATACTTGTTCAGCAGATAAAGGAGTCTGATTACTGATTAAAAGGAAAGATTATGTTTAATATACATTACTACATTTGAGAATAGGCTTCTAGTCCAATGTGTAAAGTTTTTGGTAGGTTAATAGGTATACAATTTCTAGGTTAGTAGGTATATAACTGCTAGTAGGTATATAACTGCTACATTTTTTAGGTACATAACTGCTGAGGGATAGGTTGTAATCGGTGTGAAAATAAAGTGTAAAATGAAAACAGAACTATTAGCATAGATATGGGTGAAGAACATACGTGTGATTTACAAATAATATATATGTGCATATAGTCTTATGTCTCCTTATCCTAATCTGTTTGATACATATCTAAGATTTGCCATATTCCTGCTTAGATGATAGTGTTGTTGGGTTGATTGGAGCAAGCTTAATATTGAGAGGAAATTATGGGATTGTGAAGCAAGTGTAAATACAGATCACTTCAAGTTGAGAGACAGTGGGGTTAAACATCGCAGTTCCTGAGTGAACCCCAGTGTATATTCATTGCTTGGTATTTGGCTCACTGACAGAACAACCTTTGAGTAAACTGATAAAGAAACTGATTCATGAGATGAAAGATTGCAAGTCTCAGATGATATGTGGTTTAGACTTAGGGCAATACGTATATCTTGGTCGCTGACACACAGTGTTAAGATAGGTGTAGTGCTAGCAGTATTTACTTTCAAGCAATCTCAAAACATAATGTTTTTTCTGTTAGAGTACACCATATGCATTGAGAGTATAGCAAAGTATCATAAAGTCATTTTTGAATAAACAAATGTGAAAATCATGAAATAAATTGTCATATCTAAATACACCTTTCAAAGTTCTCGGTTTTATTGTCTTTAAAGATACAATAATATTGCCGAAAACGATTCTGAAAATTTTCTTTTTGATAAAAAATATTTTTGTTTTGTTTACCGAATTTCTATAGTTGAAATCATTTTCATGACAGCTTTATTGTCATCAGATGCATAAAAGCATGTCATTGGTTTGAATTGGTCACCTGATCATATGACACTTTGAAAACCCATTTTTGGGACTCCTGTTTAGCTTAATCTATATATAAACTATATATACTCTCAAATCATGAATATAAAGTTTTGTTTTCGATAATGCTCCATATAATCTTGGTTCAACCAAAAACAGGAGAACGTTTGCTCAATATTTATAGATAAAAAAAAATCTTGTTCAAATAGAACTATTGGCATTTTATATCATTGTACACCACAAGAGATTTTCATACTTTTCTTTGGTTATGAACATGGGAAATCCATACTCCCTACAGTATGTCTTTACCATTGATAAGAAGCCACGCAGATTGAACGTTGACAGAATGAGCAAAAGCATAGTTGTGTTGTTATAATGTGCAAGTGTTGTACACTGTGTCACAGGCTACATTGTCTCGGATGGCTCTGAAGTATTACCACAGACCACAGAGCTGTGTCATATCGTCAGGCAATGTAAGCTCAGAATGCGTAGCAACAGGTAAAACCAACCACGAACCACCCATTACCATTATCCTACTAATATATATATATATATATATATATATATAAATATATATATATATATATATATATATATATATATAAATATATATATATATATATATATATATATATATATATACATATACATGTATATATACATATGTGTATATATATATATGTGTGTGTATGCATATATATATGTATGTATATGTATGTATGCATATATATATATATATATGTATGTATATGTATGTATATGTATGTATGTATAACTGTGACAGATGTTTATATCATTGAAAATATCTTGTAAAAAATATTGAGAAAGTATAAATCGGCCACTGATGGACAATACATGGGATGTGAGGCAACACGAGACGCTCTGAGTTTCATAATCGTTCATAATGCTGACCGTAGTAAGTTTTATACATATCATAGACAAAGAACTAAAATAGCATAAAGTTGTGGTTTCATAGTGAAGCGGGCAAACTTTTATAAGTTGTCTTCTTTCCTGGATATGGTCTAACAATCAGTCAAGGCGCTGTGGCTTTTTCTGCAACTTTAATACCACTTCAAAAGGCGGAAAGCAATTTTCCAAAGTTGGAAGGTCTTCTATATCAAAATAGAAAATGTAATGCAATATTTATTCATGAGGAAACAGAGACCACAAAAAGAGGACACGCATTGAGGAGAATCTGAAGGATGACCCTAGGGCAGCTCCGATCACCATAATCAATCTCTCAGAAACTGGCGTCCTTTGAAACTAATAAATGTACATAAATAATTGATATCTTACAGCATATTCCATGGGCCAGATCTCATAAGTCTACAGAGGACAATACGATGAATGACCCACCTACCACTGCTGAATGGACCCAACATTTACTATATCATTATGTATGAAATCTTATATACAGGGCTGCATGCGGCACCCAAATTCAATAGCTACTAGAAATGGTTCATAGTATGTATCATTTTCTATTAAATCTGTATCGTGATTTGATAGTCAGTGTTCTAGAAAATTATTGAAATGACTAAAAGTGTGTACGGTCACTGCAGTGGTACTAAATTCTTAATGAACGTGATATCATCATAGAACCAGTTTACCAGTTACTAGTTTACCAATGGTATCAGGGATCCAATGGTACTAGTCCACCAATGGTATCAGGGATCCAATGGTACTAGTTTACCAATGGTATCAGGGATCCAATGGTACTAGTTTACCAATGGTATCAGGGATCCAATGGTACTAGTTCACCAATGGTATCACAATTTTTTTACATCTTTCCAATCTATCTGGAATTGTTCTAGTGTCGATTTTTTAATTGATCCCTTGTTCAGTTGTGATTTATCATCCACTTATTCATTATCTATTTTCATCTGAAATTCGTTGTACATTTGTTTTCTTACATTCCACTGAAATGTTAATTAATCAAATACTAAGAGAAACCGAGAGGGAGACAGATATAAATACATTGCGGCTTATGTTGTTTCCAAATTGGCCTATCCTTCTGCAGGGCAAAACTATAGATTTACTAGAAAACAATATTTCTAAGAAAAATGAAAACCCAGCATGAGGATAGCGTTTCCATCATTACTTTGTATTTAGAATTCTGCGGTTTCGTCTGCCTGTAATGTTACGCAGCAAGGAAGCTGCTGCAAATGTATTTCACGAATGTAGCTTGTCTTGTGAACCACAAATGTAGGTCCAAACACGTTATTAACACCTGGTTGAGCATTTGCCTGTTTATCACACCTCTCTCGTTCGTACGCCAGGTTCACATTCACACCTTACCAATTCTCAACCTGATTAAGTGATCCTGTTTTGAATCAAGACATATTTTGAAACTGATGAGAAATTCTTGTTTTGGAAAAAGAAACATTATCATCCTGATTGAAAGATCCTGTTTAAAATCAGGTAAAATTCTCAATATGATAAAGTGAGTATTCATTGAATCAGGTAACATTTTTAATTTGAATAAGTCATGATATTTTATACAAGTTGATTTTGTCAACATGATTTGATACTTGGTGATTAAATAAATACAAATACAGATACAAATATGAATACAAATATGTTTATTTTTTACTGTCATAATTACAGATGATACAATCAACAGTATATTTGCAATCAACAATTCATATACACTCTACAGATTATTTTGATTAGATATCATAAGGTCAACTAGCATCTTACCAAACTATTAACCATAGGGAATCTGAAAAGTTGAGAAAGTGCAGAAATTGTGTGATCAATGCAATGCCATTTTACCTTTCTTCAAATACAAGTAAAGGGATGAAGCTAAAATCACGAACTTGGATGACATTTTTAATCCATGTATATAGTTATTAATTTTACTTTCATGACCTTGAGGTGTGGATATATTTGTTCTGCACCATCCAATCCTAGGATTCAGCGTTTCACTTACACTAACTTAAAATCAATTAATATTTCTGCCCAAATGTAAAATAGCTTGAATAAAAATCAGAAAAGTTTGCTATCCAGTCGAGGGAATTATCAAAATGAAAGAGTCCCACAGAATACTGCTTTTATCCTGTGTTCAGCTGGGTGTTACAATGCCTTGTATTTCTTTGCAAATATTATTAGCAATTAAACAACGGGGGGTACAAAATTTGTAAATTTCCTGGAGAATAATCTCATTTACAGAGTGTTCCACCATTCAGTTACTGTTTTTATATAATTTCTTTTGCAACACAAATTTCAACTCCATGAATGAAATATTTCATAAAAGCACAAGTTAAGGTTTACAGTTTATAAAAGTGCTTTATTAACTTAGCATTGTATGGAGCATATCCTTAAACTTTAGGATGTACCTAACATTAATTAACCTAACATGTAAGATCAGATTGACAGAAATGTGGTGCAAGAGTTGACATGCCCTTATTGTATATATAGTAGTACTATAGACACATGGCTGAGGACATATCTCTTCTTATCATTTACTTTGCAGATAGCTATGACAAATTGGTAGGTGATTCACAACTCTAAATCAGCACCAATAATAATAATAATAATAATAATAATAATAATAATGATAATGATAATGATAATGATAATGATAATGATAATGATAATGATAATGATAATGATAATGATAATAAAAATAATAATAATAATAATAATAATAATAATAATAATAATAATAATAATAATAATAATAATAATAATAATAATAATAATAATAATAATAATAATAATAATAATAATAATAATAATAATAATAATAATAATAATAATAATAATAATAATAATAAATCCTTTATTTATCCTGGGTGAACATGCATTACAATAAGTAGTTTTCATCATGGCCCAACTATCTAATAAAACATGCACTATATACAATGATCAAATTAAAAAACATTTATATATTATATATGTATATATGTATATATATATATATATATATATATGTATATATGTATATGTATATATATATATATATATATATATATATATATATATATATATATATATATATATTAATGATTTGAAGGAAAATAGAGCCGATCATCGCAGTAGACATGCCAGATAATGTCTCTTCTCTGATTGGTTCAGGTAATTTAGCATTTACGTGCTGTATCGCAAATCTCTTAGAAACTAAGCATTCAGACACAATGTATCTCTCTCTGTGTGACTTAGCTTGCTCCATAGGTGTGCTGGGAGACGATGTAGCACCTATTGTTTTCCCGGTCTGCAGGTCGGTAAATTATTGCAAGGAATCAATCTCCTTTGTTTGTGTGGGCTTTACATCTTGGGTGAAATCATGCATTGTGGGTGATCCACGATATCTCATTGGGTTGAGCTAAATATCGGTGTTAAAACCAACATGCTGATGCAGGTAGGCAAATATTGACGTCAAATACATTATGAATTACCATTGAAAAAAAAGAGGTTGAAGAAGTGAAATATTTTCTGGAAATTTTATATTTTAACATCCGGCCATAATATTATCATGATTTTGCAAAATCAGCACAGCTCTTATGGAAAGAGAATATTCTTAATGCTCAGTTTGAATATGATATTGATAAAACTCTTATATTTCGTTTTATGGAAACATTCTACCGAGTTTGAACAAAATAAAAAGGTTAACACAATACAAAAAGCATGCTTTCCTTGACACACGACGTTGGAGACATTGTTTAGTTGTTGTCCCATAATCCTTCCCATTACACTTCCTATAACCCTTCCCATTACACTTCCCATAACCCTTCCCATTACACTTCCCATAATCCTTCCCATTACACTTCCCATAACCCTTCCCATTACACTTCCCATAACCCTTCCCATTACACTTCCCATAACCCTTCCCATTACACTTCCCATAACCCTTCCCATTACACTTCCCATACCCCTTCCCATTACACTTCCCATAATCCTTCCCATTACACTTCCCATACCCCTTCCCATTACACTTCCCATAATCCTTCCCATTTTATACTTCCCATAATCCTTCCCATTACACTTCCCATACCCCTTTCCATTACACTTCCCATAATTCTTCCCATTACACTTCCCGTAATCCTTCCAATTACACTTCCCATACCCCTTCCCATTACACTTCCCATAATCCTTCCCATTACACTTCCCATAGCCCATTAGCACATGTTGATTGACATGTTGATAAAATACAAAGTGCTCCAAAGAATATGTCATAGCATTCAAGTAAGATTGTGAAAACAAAATGAAAAAGTCCATTCACACACAAACTAAACTCACATATATGTAAATACAGTATTTACAAGAGTATTTCCATGAATACACTCCTCAGATACAAGAGGCCTTTTTTGTTCATTTGGTTGGGCTTTTTAGAGCCACTAATGGGTTGAGAAAGTGCATACATTGACTTTTGTAATGTATACACAATGAAAAGGGTGATAGACAGGAACCTGCCACAAATCAAACAAACATGGCGGCTTCCTTTATTATCGCCCTTTGTGGACCATGAAAGTAATACAGGATGGCATCTGTCGATTTGCATTATAGATTCACTAAGATATTCTTTCCGGTTCCGTCTGGGATATTTCTCTTTGCTATGAAAGCTCATTACATGCAAAATGAAGGATTTGGTGATGTATGTTTGTACATCTAAAAGGATAT
Organism: Amphiduros pacificus; assembly: GCA_949316495.1. Classification (NCBI taxonomy): domain Eukaryota; kingdom Metazoa; phylum Annelida; class Polychaeta; order Phyllodocida; family Hesionidae; genus Amphiduros; species Amphiduros pacificus. The sequence continues at coordinate 28,410,306 of OX439012.1, read as the reverse complement.
ACTTATATAAGCAGTCTAGTTTGTTAGATGCTACCATTGTTCAGCAATGCTCTAGTTTCCAAAGGAATTTAAATAGCATGGGAGAAAAAGAGGGATAGTAATGCATATTTTGCACAAACAGCTTTGCCCAAATTAGATAGAATTGACAAGCAGATCATAATAGAAAAAATGTTTTGACATAAACAGGGTAATATAGAATAAACAGATCACTATATACACAGGTTGATTCATACGCGGGTAAGCTCTGGTCAAATCACACAAGAATTATCATGAATGAAATGAAATCAGAGATGGAAACCCTAAAAAAACCAAATCAATTATGTTGGGGTTGAGACATTTCAATGTGTTTCTGGTCTTTAAAATGAGGAATGTGCTGACAACTCTTGATATTGCTAAGATATTCCAGCCGCCACCATTAGAGGCAGCATCAGGGGAGGAGGGCAAATGGGCTGAGCGATTGGATCTCTGAATATCTGTGTCTGTTATCTGGCAGACCGGTTTGTCTCAAAACTATCTAGAATTATAGACTCAATGTGAAAGTTTAAATAAGTTAGTATAGCTTCAAGGCACATCTTCAGCATGCCTGCTCAGTCTAAGTGATTAGAAATTACTCGCTGTCATTATGATTGTCAATGTACAAGTAATGGGGACGTGACTGAGATCTGTTGGAAACATGCATTTTGTTGTAGATGTTTGGGGCCGGTACAGGAAAATGGGTTTAAAAAGATTTAAGGGCTAGTGTTTAGGACAGTTTACATGCTAATGTTATTTGCACTCTATTAACTAAGAGATTGATCTTGACAGTTAATTTACTTTAGATATGTACTGAGAAGCGGTTCTAGGACATTCCCCACCCGGACATTCCCCACCCGGACATTCCCCACCCGGACATTCCCCGACCGGACATTCCCCACCTAGGACATTCCCCGCCCGGACATTCCCCACCCGGACATTTCCCACCCACTTCGTGTATGACTCTATTTCCATAGAAATCGTAACTACTTAGTAGCTTAAGTTGAGCTATATATTGTATTTCCATAGAAATCTTAACTACTTAGTAGCTTAAGTTGAGCTATATATTGTCTCTTATAACTTATAATAAAATTGATATTTCATTTTACAATTAAACTTAATTAAATTGAATAAAGGTATTTTCTTTATTCCCAATTTTGAAATAACCAAAGTAATCATGTGATAATGAGAGCCAATCAAATATGTACATAAGATCTGCTCGAAAAAGATCATGCGATAATGCTGACCAATGAAAATTATATTATATTGGGTTGGTGGGAGCAGTTGTCTGATAAACGTGAAAGAGAAGAGAAACATTAAAATGGATATTTTTATTTCCCATTTGCAAATATATGTGAACATTGCTAATGGGGTCACAGTACTTTCATCAATATTTACATCATATGGCTTGCCAGATGGTTTCAAAGAATTTAATATTTTACACATAAAAGAATAAAAGGAAATATAGAAATGAAACCCGGTGCATTCAAACTTAAACCATTTTTGCTCCCCCTGTAACTAAGCTCTATGATTTTTACAAATGCCTCTTCTCTTTTGTTTATGTTGAAAGTCTATAATTTTCTAACTCATCAATGTACTCAGATAAGAGAATAAAATCTGGGGTGAGTGATAATTTGCTTCAAAGGCTTTTACCCGACATTGGCATTATTCATACTGTTTTGTATGCAATCAATTTGTTTGTTTGGGGTTTTACATCACTTTCAACATTATTTCAGTCATTTCGTGATGAGACCTACTTGTAGCAGATATAGTGCTGCCTCACTGAATTGTCATGTCGCAGGTCCTTGACATGTTTGTATGCAATCAAATGTCTAAGGTTTATAGCTTAAGCGATATAAATGTCCCATGCTCCACTGCATTCAATTCGATTCCACGTGTCCAACAAGACATATGAAAATGAAATATGGAATATTTAAGATGAAGAAAATTGTAATATTTTATTTAACAGCTTTATCTGGTTGTCATCCAAATGCAGTTTGAAGGCAAATAAAGATTCAGAGAAATGGTTTTTGTTTGTTTGTTTGGGGTTTTACATCACTTTCAACATTATTTCAGTCATTTCATGATGAGACCTACTTGTAGCAGATATAGTGCTGCCTCACTGAATTCTCATGTCGCAGATCCTTGACATGACAACCCACCCGGTCACAGATTTACAAGGACAACAGGTTAATCCTTTAGGCACTGGCCTCAGCTCATATGGGAAATTGTATTATGAGTTCAATCTCGGTACGGCCGGGGATCGAACCCACGACCTTTAGATCACCACAGAGGAACTGGTTAATATAGGAGAGAATAGACACAATGCTGAATGTATGGGATTCAAGGGAATACATACTGGGAAATTGATATTTCATCTCAAATCATCTTACATATAATTATTTCACTTCTACAATTGAATAATAGTTTAATATATTCGGATAAAATCACTTCTATAAGTGAACTATAGTTTAATATATTCGGATTAAATTCATTAGCATACAGAATCTGATTGGTTGATCCTGATCAGGTAATATTTTAAATCAATAATCATTCTCAGTTCGATTAAGTATTCATATGATAATTTATATGACATATTTAACTTGAGGGAGTGTTAAGTGATTGTATGATAATAATCTCAATACAAGAAAACAATGCCGGATGAAATGGAGAAGGAATGACCTTAAAACAACACTTGATCTTCTCAGTTAACATGAGATATAACTTCTATTTTCTGCTGGAGTACAGATATTCTCTCAATGAAGTGATTTTTTGCCAACACTAGTATAGAAAGCATCATGTAGCAATGTGTCAAAAGTGTGTAGGCCGTCTTTCTTACGAGATCTGCAGGGAAACTACCTAATACCTTTTGTGTGCAAGTCTGAATGGCGGTAAATTAATCCATGGAGTCAATGTCCATTGTTTTGTGGACTTCAGATATCTGAGTAACCTGATGCATTGTTGAGTGTGCTAAATGCAGGTTTTAAAATGAACTGCTCATCTGCTCATGTGGATGAGCAATATATTGATGTGAAGAACATTTGGTAAGTATTACATTGAAAAATATGTCAAAGGTTCATATGCTTAACGTTGATTATCCCAAGTAGAGGTATGCCCTCTCGTGAGAAAATAGAATTGCATTTAAAAAATCTAAATTAAAATCAGCAATGCATTCATGAAAGCTTTGAACAGACTCTGGTTTGGTATATGCGCTATTAAATGAACCCATCTTTTGTGGTTGAATATCATTGCCAGAGTCAATCAAACTGCTCAGTGTGTCCAAAGATAAGCCAATATTCATTGTGATTCCTGGGAGTAATAGTCTCCACTTGTCCTGTAATGGAAACAATCTGTGTTATTAATACATAGACATTTAGCAAGACATTTATGTAGCGCATATACCAGGCATGGCTTACTCAAAGCGTTGATCCTAGTAATACCTGTGGAATAAAAATGTGCTCAGCTTTTTCCCTAAATCCTTCATTATTAGACTTTAAACGGCAGTTTGTTTCATAAAACTGGTGCTCTATTTCATCAATTATATGTTTATTTCCTTCCCAGGGGTGGGAGAGCTCTGAACCAATCTGTGCAGTAACTCTGAACCAATCTGGTTAAATCGCGTCATTCTGGTCGCTCACAACTGATCTGGGCGGTAAATGACCTCATTCTGGGCGCTCGCAACAATCTGTGCACTAAATCGCAGCCAATCTGAGTGGTACCTGAGCGGTGCCGTGCGGTGAACAATGGCCAGACTGAAAACGTTGCATTCTTTAATCTTTATATAACGACAATCATTCACAAATGTTAGAAAAAATAACTTGCTCATCAGTTACATATATAAGTATATGATCATCTGAAATTGATTTTTAACGAGATTATTGTCACATTTTAACACATTTTTTAACAGAACCGCCCAGATTGGTTCAGAATTGGTTCAGGACAATGGTATGACGTCATACCCCCCAGATATGTTTCGAGTACCACCCAGATTGGTTCAGAGCTCTCCCACCCCTGCTTCCAGACACAAACCAATCATACGTCTATTTCCTTCCAGACATGCACCAATCATACTTGTATTTCGTTGCAAACACGAATTAATCCTAATTTTATATACTTCCATACACGAACCAATCACACATTTTTACTTCCAGAAACGAATCAATTCTACGTTTATTTACTTCCAGACACGAACCAATCCTACATCTATTTCCTTCCAGACACGAATCAATTATACGTTTATTTACTTCCAGACACGAACCAATCATACTTTTATTTACTTCCAGACATGAACCAATCCTACTTTTATTTCCTTCCAGACACGAACCAATCATACTTTTATTTACTTCCAGACACGAACCAATCATACTTTTATTTACTTCCAGACACGAACCAATCCTACTTTTATGTCTATCCAGACACAAACCAATCATACTTTTATTTACTTCCAGACACGAACCACTCATACTTTTATTTCCTTCCAGACACGAACCATAGTATATTCCAGAGTATTTACATGTATATACGCAGATATTAGAAGCATCTCTGTCCACCTGGTGGGGCCTTTAAGAAGCTCTAATGGGTCGATTGAGTGCATACAATGACTTATGTCAAGTATACACAATGAAAAGAGCGCAAAACCAACAACAAATGGCTTAGACATGGCAGCTTCCTTTGTTGTCACCCTTTGTGGACTATGAAAGTAGAATAGGATAACACATGTCAATTTGCATCAGATTTCGCTGAAAGATTCTTTCCGGTTCCGTCTTGGATATTTCTCTTTGCTTTGTCCATTCTATCCAAAATGAAAGGTTTGTTGATGTATATTTGTAAAGGTATATCAATCACAAGATTTAGAAATTAGCCAAACCTTTTGTCATATGTTTTCATTGTTTAGCATTGAATTAGATTCACAAGGATTGGGATGTAATATGATAGATAACACATAGTTAAGAAATGAGTCTTTATAGATTGAGTATATGAAATGGAATTGACAAACGGGTTTTGAAATAAACAGGTCATTGTATAAACAGAGTGGTTGATAAACATGCAAGCGGGTAAGTCAAAAGGTTTATTACAAATGAGAACGTGACTCAGTTGGCAAGATCTGTCCTCCAGGACAAAAGGTCTAGGGTTTTAATCCTGGATGGGACAAGTACATCGATCATGCTACATGGTTTAGAAAGGTAGATGACCAATCCGTCTTCGATAGGAGTAGGGCATTAAGTCTCAATCCAACAGAGAGAGATTCCGCAAATATTACAATTTCTATATGGCCCTGGTAATGTCTGTTGGGTGCAATAAAAACTGTTGTTGTTGCCAAAATTCCAGGCAGCACTATTAGAAGCTACACGGAGAGATTAAGACACATTCATTGAGCAATTGGATCTAATGAATGGCATGGAATATCTGTTTGTATTCTCTGTCAGACTGGCTTGACTCCCGACAATCTACAGAAGAGACAGATCGTGAGAATTTAAGTATGTCAGCGCAGCCTCAAGGCAGATCTTTAGCATGACTGCTGAGTCTATGAGATTAGACATAATTTGCTGTCATTATAATTGTTAGTGTTCATGGAAATGGTGCGCTGAACTAGTCTGTGAGAGACATTCATTTGGAAAAAGGCATTAGGGTCCAGCATAAGAGCATGGGTGAGGGTCACATGTCCATAGTGCCTATTGTCAGATGATAAGTCACCTTCCCAAATATTAGTGCGAGTATCATCTTCCAATGTATTAGAGACCAGCGCTAGAGTCACCTGCTTAAGTATAAGTGTGGATGGGTGGATTGTATGCTGTCCTTGACCATCAAATTATTGCTCTGATTGCTGTTAAATTAATATATATATCAATCTGTGAAAGTTATTCATTGAACTCCAGTTGCACCAAACCTCAGAAAATAGGAAATTAAGCATTGAAGTTATAATATTAATTCATTATGCAAATTAAGCATGTTTGCATTTTAGTATCTAACACGCCTATTGTATGCCCACATGTGTGTTATTTACAAAACAAGTATGTTTCCAACAAAACCTTATACACTATCTGATACACTACCTATAAGGTAAAATGTATGACCTGAAAGATATATCCTGAATTCACTAGGCTGGGATTCCCGTAAAACAGTCTCTTTCTTAAGCCACTTTATTATGTAAAGCTGGTAGGAGATGATATCCAGGTCATACATTATGAAACTTAAATCTGCAAAAAGTTTCCAAGTTAAGCCAGAAAAAGTAAGAGTGAAAAGCTCAAGGGCAAATTGAGATGAGGTCAAATTAAAGGTCACTATCCACGTTTTTATGAAGTAGATATGGGGAGGCTGGTGGACGATAGGGTGGTGATTTGATTTGTACCACTCACCAAGAGATAATCAAATGTATAGCAATACATTCACACTATCCGCCTGCCAGCGAGTGTCAGACTAAAAGGGCAGGAGCCATGTCATGCAATATTGGCAATTTAAATATCAAAGGAATACATTTCCTGTTTGCTGGATTGAAAGGAACTGACTATATTGTAATTCACTGGGGATGAAAGATTGAAACTTTCTTCATTGGAATAAATATACTTTAATAAAAAAAAAAAAAGAAATTGTTGGGAAAAATAAGTGTCGAACACATTTAAAGCACTAGATTTATTCTTCATAAATCAAAGTTGATGTTATTATCCTCATTAAAATCCACTTTGGTATTTCCACTATGTTTATCCGTTTGGAAATACTGAAATGTATACATGTCTTCCCTCGTAATATATATTTTAAAGTATTTATGTTACCAGCCAGTGTTATCGCTTAAGTTAGGCAAAGCTAAGCCCACCAGATAATATAACAAGTCATGGAGATATTAAAGGCTATACAGTGCATTCAAAATCAAACCATTTGTCTGCATTCTGTATTCTGTCTTTATTATCGTCGCAAATTTGACTCTTTATCGGTAGATAATCCATACCTTCCTCAATTATAGATGGACTGAGATGACAGAAGTAACGAGCGTAAATAATATTCCTCCAAATGAGTTTCCTTAGTTTACCTTAATCACATTATATCGAAGCTAATGGTTTAGGTGCAATGTCAATGTTTAATATTTATAGCATAGCGTATTCATATGAATACGAACATGATATATATATATATATATATATATATATATATATATATATATATATATATATATATATATATATATATATATATATATATATATATATATATATATATATATATTGGGTTATATCAAAATAACTTCTAGCTAAGTGTTTCCCTTGGAGGCAGTGTTTCTTGTCCAAATCTTTGACTATCAAGCATGTCACAACATCATTCGTGTCCAATTAACTTAGCCAGTCAAATGAATGAGATGCCATCTTTCAACACGTACAAATGGCAGCTAAATATTAGATATTTAATATTAGACAAATTTAGTCACTGGCCCTTTTCAATTTGCACGGGAACACACCCTTCGGGAATATAATGATGAAATGTCACACTCCTTCCACAATGTTTAAGAGATTTTGTCATAAAATCCTTATTTGAAAAATGCACTTGATGATGATATTTACATTCCCATTAAGGTGTAAATGACATCATCTTTGATTAAACACTCCCCCGGAAGATGTGTGTGTGTGAAGGTTATGAAGGTATGCATCTAGTAGCCTAGAGATGTAACAATGGGTACCTCCATACAGTGGGTCTTCAGCTGTAACAATGGGTACCTCCATACAGTGGATCTTCAGCTGTAACAATGGGTACCTCCATACAGTGGGTCCTCAGCTGTAACAATGGGTACCTCCATACAGTTGGTCTTCAGCTGTAACAATAGGTATCTCCATACAGTGGGTCTTCAGCTGTAACAATGGGTAATTCCATACAATGGGTCATTAGCTGTAACAATGGGTACCTCCATACAGGTCGTTAAGCTGTAACAATGGTATCTCCATACAGGTCGCTAAGCTGTAACAATGGGTACCTCCATACAGGTCGCTACGCTGTAACAATGGGTACCTCCATACAGGTCGCTAAGCTGTAACAATGGGTACCTCCATACAGGTCGCTACGCTGTATGTAACAATGGGTACCTCAATACAGGTCGCTAAGCTGTAACAATGGGTACCTCCATATAGGTTGCTAAGCTGTAACAATGGGTACCTCCATACAGGTCGCTACGCTGTATGTAACAATGGGTACCTCAATACAGGTCGCTAAGCTGTAACGATGGGTACCTCCACACAGCTGTAACAATGGGTATATCCGGCGAGTGGTCTTCATCTTTCTCCATATTGTGAGCCTATAGCTCTTAACTATGGCCATCTCCATACAGTAGGGACAAGCATCATGCTTTTAAAGCCTAACTATTAGTAGACAGATATGGCCTTGAGGAACACCTGACGTAATCAGTGCAGACAGGAACTGGCACAGGAAACGCTAAGTATTCTGGGATACATCACGTGTCATTAGATGGGGTATCTTATAAATGGACCAGGAACAAAGAAGACATTGGCATTCATTCACATTGGCAGACATTGATCATAGAGTCACATAGGATTACACCCATCTCCAGCCTATCATGTGTGCTATGCCTCAAATCTCCATTATTCTGTCTCAGTAGTCTAACAACTCTGTACCATGGGAGAATGATCCTCTTAGCGCATTAAGCTCTGGCTTATGATAACTTAACCCAGCTGCCAATTTTTCATTTATGTTAAACAATAACAAAAAGATCAAACTCACAGTATTGATAGCGCTTTTGAAGATTAAACCTTGATTTATTTTGAATTCAGATTTTAGCAGACGGTCAATTTAATAGCAAATGGCACAGACATGTATGAAAAGGAGGCGTTATTTGTCAGAGGACAAAATAAGGTGATGGGTAATAATAGTTCATAGCAAAGTTATAACAAAGGTATACAAAAGAAAAAGAAGCTTACCGATTTCACGAAAGCTTTGAAGTTAAAAGAAACAAGAAATATGCAGGAATAAAGTTAGATATTTCAGCCTGATTGGGGTTCTATATCACTTTTAACGTTATTTCAGTCATTTCTTGACGAGACCTTCTTGAGGCAGGTATAGTGCTGCCTTACTGAATGGTCATGTTGCAGATATTTGACATGACAACTCACCCAGTCAGATTTACAAGGGCAATGTGTTTACCCTTAATACATGTGCCTCAGCTCATATGAGAAATTGCAATAAGAATGCGATCTATGGTTGCCCGGGAATTAAACCCACAACCTTTAGAAAGAATGGAATCCATGTACATATAGAGGATGAAAGTAATCCACGGCTAGAGAGATAGAGAATAAATCCATGAATAGACACGGAAAGAATTAAAACGATGGATAAACAAATCTCCCTCATAACCCAACACTTCAATAATCAGAAACTTCACAGACCAATCTTGTAACCAATTAATTTTGACTCAACTTGGACTCAATAGACTGACAAAACAGTCCTTGATCAAAGTAAAATCCACTTGTTTGTTATGGCTGATTCCATGGTCTATAAAATACATTTCACACCTTCCCAGCCAAGACTCGAGCCAGGCATAGAACACGTGTCAGGTTTCGAGGCTGGTCGCCTTTCTTTGGTTAGATATGATTGTGCTTTGATCGTTCAAGCAAGGATCATGAAGTCATTGTTGAGGGAACGTTTTAAGATCACATAATTTTACATCAATAGAATTGTTAAATTCATCATATAAAGTTGTTAATTGAATGGCATTTAAAATAAAAATCTGCCATTTTCCACATCGTTTCATGTTTGAAGCTTATTTATTAAACATGTAATCATCTCTTGGTAAAGAACAAAATTAACTATGGAATCACCAATGTTTGTAGATATTATGAAATAAAGCCTTTGAAACTTTGATACACTCATCCCCATTAGTACCGACCATCTTGATTGCTGGAGATATTGTTGGATTATCCAGTTTGTTGGTCTATTGAATCAGGCAAGGTCTCTCAACCATGATCAATATAGAGGGATAAATAATGCCACCCCTCATAATCAGAATGGGTACGACCGGATATAGTCAAGTGGGACAACAAAGTGTATGTTGGAGGGGCGACCAGGTTGGAAACATGACACGTGCTCAGTGCCTGACACATGTCACTTGGCCGAGAAGGTGTAAAAATGTATTGGACTATGGAATCAATCAAAATGAAATCCACTTGTTTGTTTCGACTATGGACTAACAGTGTCGGAAAATAATTTGTCAGTCTACTGGGTTTACCTACGTAGCAGGAATTCTCTATCATATCAGTCCCAGCCACCATAGGTATAAAGGTGCGCACAGAATCGGCCGCAAGTCATTAGTATTCACAAAAATCTGGGTGTACACTCATTGGTGAAAGAATATAAATAGATTTGTTTTGTATTGGCAGTTGTATTGATTTGTCAGTATATGTGTCAGACACCTGGTTACAATTTATGACCTGATGTTGGTCAATTCAGATTTGATGATATTTTTGTAAGCAAGTAGAGTATTTATGACTCGGGGAATTCCAAACTTTGAATGAGATGAAAAACAGGGCAATGACTGCAGAATACTACTATATTTGAATATTACCTATGTAACGCAGAATAACTGGGCTCAATTGAAGTAAAGGGTAATTAGTCACAAAAAAATATTGGTCAGTTTGTGTTATATCAGATTATTGAAATATTGGGTTGTGAGGGAGACCATTGTACGAAAAACAGACAATCAAAGGACATTAGAAACTTGGACTTTCTGGAAAATCCATGGATAGTAGATATACAGGCTTTCTGGCTATCAAAGAATATAATTCATACAGGTATTCTTGCAATCACAGGATATAATTCATACAGGCCTTCTTGCAATCACAGGATATAATTCATACAGGCCTTCTGATTATTGAAGGATATAATTCATACAGGCTTTCTTGCAATCACAGGATATAATTCATACAGGTTTCGGACAATCACAAGATATAATTCATACAGGCTTTTGGACAATCACAGGATATAATTCGTACAGGCTTTTGGAAAATCACAGGATATAATTCATACAAGCTTTCGGACAATCACAGGATATAATTCATACAGGCTTCTGATTATCGAAGGATTTAACTCATACAGGCTTTCTGACAATCACAGGATATAATTCATACAGGCTTTCGGATAATCACAGGATATAATTCATACAAGCTTTCGGACAATCACAGGATATAATTCATACAGGCTTTCGGATAATCACAGGATATAATTCATACAAGCTTTCGGACAATCACAGGATATAATTCATACAAGCTTTCGGACAATCACAGGATATAATTCATACAGGCTTCTGATTATCGAAGGATTTAACTCATACAGGCTTTCTGACAATCACAGGATATAATTCATACAGGCTTTCGGATAATCACAGGATATAATTCATACAAGCTTTCGGACAATCACAGGATATAATTCATACAGGCTTTCGGATAATCACAGGATATAATTCATACAAGCTTTCGGACAATCACAGGATATAATTCATACAGGCTTTCGGACAATCACAGGATATAATTCATACAAGCGTTCTTACAATCACATAATATACGACCTATGGGCTTCTGAAGATCATATGACAGGTATATGGAATAGACTTGAAACCTCAGATGAATAAACCCTATGTCGCTTGTCTGCTTAATATGGCTGGTCTATGAGTGGCTTGGTGTTATAAATATTTCATGAACCCTTCACAATTCTAAATGTTCACCCGGTGAGCCGTCTTACACTCTGTACAACAGACGTCTATCCATTTAAATAGTAGTTGAAGAGAATGTACCTTCTGAATGCAGACAACATAAAATATTCTTAATTTCTCTCCAGGATTACCCAGCTTTACAAGGCCTCTTCAATATAGGCCTAGCGCCGACGCGATCAAATGTCGTACTATTTGGGCGCTCATGAATATTAATTAGCAAGAGATTCGAGTTACGCCATCGCATCATGCACGTGCTGTCCTACTGAAAGGCTGTAATTACATCATCGCCTCGTGCACGTGCAGCTGGTTACGTTCTGGGGGCGGGGCTTATGGAACGGGCCTATTTGAGCATATCTCATCGCATAAGCGGAGAGGGTGTTATATACTGAGCCCGATGCAAAGGAGAGTATCCAGGATACTTTCAACATGAAAGAATGTTCCATAAAATTAGTTCGATTATTATTATAAAACTTGTTTCAGGTTTTATTTATTTTACTGTTTTATCCTAAGGCCCACAAATATTTCTCATGCAAATGTGGATACAAAAGATGCATCTGTCTTTAACATATATTATATTGCTGTACTAACATATGTTTGTTTGTTTGGGATTTTACATCACTTTCAACATTATTTCAGTCATTTCGTGATGAGACCTACTGTACTAAAACATGTATGCCATCTATGATTACATTGTGACATCATTAATGACTCCTTATTGTCAATGCAGTGCATAAATGCATGTTTGGATATTTGCAACAATAATCATGAGGCTACAACTCAATGGATAGTTGGTTTGAGCGCCAGGTTATTGTCACCAGTTCCTCTGTGGTGATCCAAAGGTTGTGGGTTCGATCCCTGGCCATGAAATCATTAAATAATCAGATCAAATCACTAAAGCCAGACCAACTCACTACATAACCCGACCAACTCATTAGATAACCAGGCCAACTCATAAAATAAACAGAGAAAATCACAAAATTAGATAACCTGAAAAAAATCACTAAACCATCTGACTCACGAAATCACCTACATATAATAATAAACAAATAAACAAAACACTCTAACAACATTTATAATAAATTAAGTCTTTTATGAGGCTTTTATAACTGTAACTAAACTTAAAGGCACGTGCTCGTTAATGGCAAGTTGAGAGACTGGCCTTTTTTAATATAATGTGTATTAGTATATATATTATAACTTTATTGTATGAGCTATGTTTATAGCCAAACGTTGTCTAGACATTTATTTTTTTCATAGAATGACACTTCCGCTGTAATTTGGCCAAACAAATTGCAATTCATCATTTATCTGGGAAGAACCTGAGAAAACTTGCGACTGAAATTTATAAAGATACAAACTACGTGAATAGCAAACCGGATTTAGTGTTATTGTGGAAAACAAAGACCAGTTACATTTCATTGTGATAATGAAAAACAAATATTACCTGATGTTACTTTGAAATAATTCTAACCTTGACCTTGATATTTATGAGATAGTAGACTGTCCCCAGGATGAATATCGAGGCATTATCTGATATTCATAAAGGGTTTTCAGTGTATTATCTGTTAAACCCACCAAGATCATGCTTTTCATACATTATAACCTGTCACCCCTCGGGGTGATATATAGCAAGTTGGACTCTTCCATTGCTCCTCCTCAGATGCTTGTACATTACATCTAGTCATTGCACAGGTTAAACCTGAACATACTGTGAATGGCCACAATTTAGCAGAGATATGAATGAAGAAAGCAAACGATAGTTTTTTCACAATTGCTATGAATAAGCATGAGACAGTAAATCATTTTGAACTGGTAAAACATGAATATACTTTTTTTTAAACCTTTGTATCTGGCAACATTAATTTTGACAAAAGGTTAAATGTACAGAATTATGAATTGCCCAGACAAATAGTGTATATGTTTAACTGGACTTGTACTAAGAGACAAAGAAACAAAGATAAAAAAGTTAATGAAACGAATGATATCACAGTCCAGGTGCGTATATTCCAAAAATGTTGTTATTGTCACGGGATAGACTTCACACAACACGGTGCCGCTTGAGTTGAACTTTTATTTTCACATCCTACATGCTGTTCCAGGCTGGCCTGCCGGTCAACCAGGGAGGACCTCTTATATACCTCAGGCCCTAGATGGTTGGCCGACAGACTTACACAAAAAGTAATCAAAGACATAATAAATTGTACAAAAACATAACCAAATATGCCCTGGAGAACTGGTTGAACTTCTTTGTTTTAACTGTTTTCTTAAAATGTCCTTTTGTGATTGGTGGAGAAAGGGGTCGCTCCTGGTGGTCACATTTTATCATGGGCGTCTAAATCTTGGAATGGTGTTAATCACCAGGGCCTACGTGTGCACTAAGTTCAACCATTCTCCGGTGATCAAGCTTAGTTAATATGATCAACCATTCTCCGGGGATCAAGCTTAGTTAATATGATATTTTATTTATGAATGATTTAACTTTGATTTTATTTATAATTAGTTTAACTTGGAATTTGTTTATATTTGTTGGGTTACATTATGGAGGTTCTTGTTTACATATTTTTATGAAATAAGTACATGCACACATATGAAGAAATATAAAATTACATGAAAGCTATTTCAAAAGACTGTGAATATCACAGATTCTAAAGTTATGCAGAGTACGACACTAATGATTAAGTAGAAGGGATATTGTCATGTCAAACAAAAGCAACCCGCTTTGATGTGCCACCTTCAAAGTGTCAAATTGTTAAATCACATTTAGATGAGAGACACACGCATGCGCAATGAAACATTGATACATCTGCAGACTTTTAAACATGCATTCTTCCCGAAACAGCAAAATTACATTTTGAAAATAAACAAATCAAACATGTTTTTCCATTGATTATGAAAACTTCAGTACCAAGATGAATTGTTTTATGACTAAATGGAAGCAACAGAACGTGAGCTGTTTTGTCATTTGTGACCTACACACGCCTAAAATTTGTTTTGACATTTTTCATGTCAGTGAGATTTTCCAAGGATATGAATAATCATACTAATCATGATTAGGGTCTGGCATAGGCCATTGAAAGCATGGCTGTGATTGGTCAGAATCCCTGTGTATTTTGGGGTGTCACTTTCAACATTATTTCAGTGATTTCACAAAGAACTTGTCGTAGAAATAGTACCACCTCACTACATTGTTATGTTTCAGGTTCTTGAAATAAAAACCCACCTGGTCATTTTTACAAGGACCATTTAATCTTACTGAGCAACCCATGCTAATATGCTTGCGCTCTGACCAACTCTGAGGGCCACGGGCCGTGGCGCAGTTGGTCAGAGCGCCAGCTTATTAGCACCAGTTCCTCTGTGGTGATCCAAAGGTCGTGGGTTCGATCCCCGGTCATGCCGAGATTGAATTCATGATACAATTTCACACATGAGCTGAGATCCGTGCCAAAGGGTTAACCCGTTGTCCTTGTAAATCTGTGACCGGGTGGGTTGTCATGTCAAGGACCTGCGACATGACAATTCAGAGAGGCAGCACCATATCTGCTACAAGTAGGTCTCATCACGAAATGACCGAGATAATGTTGAAAGTGATGTAAAGCCCCAAACAAATAAACAAACAAACAAACAAACAACATAAACAAAAGAGAAGAGGCATTTGTAAAAATCATAGAGCTTAGTTACAGGGGGACCAAAAAATGGTTTAAGTTTGAACGCACTGCGCTACATTTCTATATCTCCTTCTATTCTTTTATGCGTAAGATATTAAATTCTGTGAAACCATTTGGCAAGCCATATGATGTAAATATTGATGAAAGTACTGTGACCCCATTAGCAATGTTCACATATATTTGCAAATGGGAAATAAAAATATCCATTTTAATGTTTTTCTTCTCTTTCCCGTTTATCAGACAACTCCTAAACACTAGCCATTAAATCTTTTTAAACCCATTTTCCTGTACCGGTCCCAAACATCTACAACAAAATGCATGTTTCCAACAGATCTCAGTCACGTCCCCATTACTTGTACATTGACAATCATAATGACAGCCAGTAATTTCTAATCACTTAGACTGAGCAGCCATGCTGAAGATTTGCCTTGAAGCTATACTAACTTATTTAAACTTTCACATTCAGTCTATAATTCTAGATAGTTTTGAGACAAACCAGTCTGCCAGATAACAGACACAGATATTCACAGATCCAATCGCTCAGCCCATTTGCCCTCCTCTCCTGATGCTGCCTCTAATGGTGGCGGCTGGAATAGCTTAGCAATATCAAGAGTTGTCAGCACATACCGCATTTTAAAGACCAGAAACACATTGAAATGTCTCAACCCCAACATAATTGATTTAGTTTTTTTGGGGTTTCCATATCTGATTTCATTTCATTCATGATAATTCTTGTGTGATTTGACCAGAGCTTACCCGCGTATGAATCAACTATGTATGTAGTGATCTGTTTATTCTATATTACCCTGTTTATGTCAAAACATTTTTCTATTATGATCTGCTTGTCAATTCTATCTAATTTGGGCAAAGCTGTTTGTGCAAAATATGCATTACTATCCCTCTTTTTCTCCCATGCTATTTAAATTCCTTTGGAAACTAGAGCATTGCTGAACAATGGTAGCATCTAACAAACTAGACAGCTTATATAAGTATATCCTTTTAGATGTACAAACATACATCACCAAATCCTTCATTTTGCATGTAATGAGCCAGCTTATTAGCACCAGTTCCTCTGTGGTGATCCAAAGATCGTGGGTTCGATCCCCGGCCGTGGCGAGGTTGAATTCATGATACAATTTCACACATGAGCTGAGGCCCGTGCGCGAAGGGTTAACCCGTTGTCCTTGTAAATCTGTGAGCGGGCGGGTTGTCATGTCAAGGACCTGCGACATGACAATTCAGTGAGGCAGCACTATATCTGCTACAAGTAGGTCTCATCAGGAAATGACTGAAATAACGTTGAAAGTGATGTAAAACCCCAAACAAACAAATAAACTGACCAACTATGTAACTTACAAACAGTGCATATTTACGTCTCAGAATGAAATCATATTGTAGGATATGGTTTGCCCACCTGGAAGGTCATATTACATTAATCTGATGTGCATATTGCTTGACAGAATATATTGAACTTTGTTAAGAACGAACTTCCATTTTAGCAGTAACACTATATTGCATATAGAAACATTATGTCCTTCTGGATTACGAATTATTTATAACACTCAATAAATCGCAAGCTGTCATAAGGACCGGTGATAAAACAAGCAAATAAGAGGAAATATATTGGCTCCTTCTGTAACTTTGCTCAGATGCAGATTCTAGCACCATTTTACAGTTATTTGTGGGCATTAAGAGCCAATATCAAGTTTCTCCCCAGTAAATTCCAAGTGATTCACTTCTACCTCGAAGCAGTCTTACATCATTGTCTCCCGACTCGGTTTTATCCCGTAAGCGAATAGACCATACTTTGGAGGTGAAACACTCCAACCTGAAACAGAGTACCCCCAGGTAATACCCCAGCCCTGTCCTACCTGAAGCAGAGAACCCCCAGGTAGTACCCTAAACCTGTCCTACCTGAAACAGAGTACCCCCAGGTAATACTCCAGCCCTGTACTACCTGAATATGGTACCCCCAGGTTATACCCTAACCATGTCTTACCAGAATCCGAGTACCCCCAGGTAATACCCTAACCCTGTCCTACCTAAAGCATGGTACCCCCAGCCCTGTCTTAATAGATCAACCTCCCAGCCCTGCCCAACGTGTCTTCCCAAGCCTGGATGAGGGCTTGGTTTGTGGGATTTATGTGTTACCTTTGACGCTGGTCACTCATAAGACCACATATATAACCCTCTCATCAATGTGAACTTGTGATCCTCTAGATATGGCTGTCCGTCCGTCATGAGCCGAACCCAGGGAAAAATTGTTACAGCCTATATTCAATGATAGTGACATATTTGAACCCTCGTTTAAGAAGCTCAGGACAAGCTTGCCACCATACACACAAACGACGCTAATACGAGCAGCGTCGCTGGCGTTATCAGGTGATATTGTCAGATTTATGGCTCAAAATCTGTTTTTACGGCTGCTTTTAACGGTCTCGGTACACGAACTTGCTCCGACAATAAACACCAAATTGACAGCTTTCTCCATTGATAAGTTGACACTGATTGGTTTTAGCCGCAAGGGTGGGGACATCTCTATTTTATTGCTGGAAGATATAATAAAAAAAGACTTTTCTCTGTCTGACTTCAGATTTAACGTCCCTTTTCTCACATGTCTTTATCCACAGAAACTTTCTTGCCATTAATGAAATCTGTTACCGCCTTTTTTTTCAGAAGTCTTCCTTTCCTCTCATGAAATCCTTTAATTAAATTTAGGCACACGCCAAACAAAATCCAAGTCATCTTGATTTTTAAAAATCTATTTTGATTGAACAATAAAATTCTAGCAATATGTGTTATATATAATTATAAATTGTTTCGTTTCGGGCCATCACTAAAGATAACAATGTTTGAAAAAAATATTTCTCCTTATAAATACATTACATTTTAGCTTTTACTCTTTATCACCAGACATTGAGACCTGGCGATTGGAGAAGAGTAGATAGTTTACTTAGTTGAACCCCCCCCCCATCTAAATCCCCTCATACGGGCCTGTATGCAATATTTTGTTGAACATGCAATGGACAGATTTTTCCTTTGAATGATGTCCTTAAATTTATTAATCTCGAATGTCAAAGTCAGAAAGTGGTTGGAAGATTTGCCTTACAATGCACTGTCTTCACGTTCTAATTATTTATCTTTTAGAAAAGTACTGGAAAATGCAATCAATGATATCGCATGTTAAATGAAACGTCCTTTGTAATTTAAAAACTCTTTCTATAGATTCAAGAACAAGGTTAAGAAAAGAAATGTGTGCTTGCCAACAATTCCTTAGTCGCCAAAATTATTAAGCTGTCATAAACGTGTTATCATCTCTTATCAAACGTGGGAAATTGTTTCCTACAGATGAAATGCTGCCATTAAAAACGGCACTTTTTGCACGTACACAGACAAGTCACTTATCGAAGGTGGAAAAGAGGTTGAGGTCTTATGACATGTTGCTGTTTTCAATTCCACAAAGATACTATCGTGTTGTTCAGGAAATGCTGTATTGATTTTCTTATCAATAACTTTATCTTAGTGGGAGTAAAGGCTTCTTCCTTTATTTTCCCAGACAGATCTTCATGCTAGGTTGACTATTGATTAGACGCATAAGGAAACGTATATGAAATGGAATAATTCCAAAAGTGTGCACACAAAAGACATCACTGCCTCAGACGTACAACAATGGGTCCTTAATATTGGCTTATTACCTCATGAATTAGATTAATTAATATTCCTATTGTGAAATGAATATGTCAATCAACATGAAAGCATAATCTAGACCAACATGGCAGGTTTGTTTAGATTGATGCATGGGTGTTACCAAAGTCTTTGTATTTCACTCAATATTATTGAATCGTGTTCTGTTATGATTCCCATATGGGCATTTTCAGCTGGATAATGCAAATAATTCTTTTATCATTCGTAGAGCTTTAAAAGGTAAAGGACAGGTCCTTGTATTATTTAGAGTTAGAGAAAGCAATATCACAGAGAGATGACATGGAGATCATGGGTTCATTGGTTTGAAATTACTTTTGACAACACAAAGTGGACAAAAGGACAAATATTATGCCGTGGGCTGAGATCAAGGGACGGGTCACATTTCTCCGGCACTTTACTTTTGACAACACAAAGTAAAGGGGTGAACAAAAGGACAACTCAAATATTGTGCAGTGGACAGAGATCAAGGGACGAGTCACATTTCTACGGCACACTATACACTTTATATATAATCATCTTTAAGTGAAACCTGCCACTGTGGTAAAATGCCCTACTCTTCAAAAAGTAATTGCTGATTTTGATCAAATCAAGCATCCGAGCATTGTAAAGTGGACTATGTATACATGAGGTTTATTCCAGGGATTCCTTTAAAGGGGCAAACCTTTGATACGATATATCCTGGAGTATATATTCAAGTGCAACGTTGTATTGCAATATAAGCTCTCAATATAAATACATACACAGATACATTATCTGTATATTTTCCTTCAGATCATAACAATACACACACACACACAAACACACACATACACACACACATATATACATATATTCATATCGTGTGTGTCAGCTATATATATACATACACGTGACAACGTATTCACCTAATATAAGTAAAGCGAGGCACATAAGGTTCAATTTATATGAATCTATCAGCTTTTCTCAGTGAGAACATAGTGTGTATATGAATAGAACTTAGGTTTGCTTAAATAGCAGCAAGTCAGAAAGTTTAGAGGGGGACACATTCTTTACTACACTTCACATCTTCCTCCCTCTTATAATGTTTTAGGAATAAAAATGAGCCAACCA
Source organism: Amphiduros pacificus (assembly GCA_949316495.1). Classification (NCBI taxonomy): domain Eukaryota; kingdom Metazoa; phylum Annelida; class Polychaeta; order Phyllodocida; family Hesionidae; genus Amphiduros; species Amphiduros pacificus. The sequence continues at coordinate 28,390,137 of OX439012.1, read as the reverse complement.
GCAAGGAATGTCACATATTCTGGTCACCTGTCGCTATAGGATCAAATCATTCTGCTTTGGCATACACTAAGAAGGTCATGGTTTGCCTTCAAGATTGTCTGCACTGTGTGAGAATCGTGATCTAGATATATCACGTGATATCACACCTCTTTTATCTGATAGCGATCTGATCAAAGTCTTATTATGACATTTCTCCATCCCGCTCCATGAAAAAAACAAATCAGCCATGCAAATATAATGTAGCCATATTAAATTAATAAAGCCAACAATCACATTCAAGCCTGCCAAGTGATTTTACAATAAAGGAAACTAGATTTGCAGTGCCTGGAGATTTAGAGGAAGGATTTAGGCAAAACGAATATCTCATGTTTATATTACGTTCAGCTACAAAGGCAGAAACCAATGACGAATGACCTTTGATTAATACTTACTAACCAGGTACATTTGCTACATTTTCATTTTAAGGTTGGGTCAAAGGTACCATGCTTAAAAGATGGGGCGGAGTAAGGATCTCCTGAGTTATTGCTAAACGTTGCTTTTATGAATCTATGGCCTGCAGCTCCACAACAGATAGATATTTCATACACGAAATTAAATCCGTATAATCTATGGGAAATATTCAGTAAGCGGTTTTATTCTTCCAGGTCATCATATTTTATGGAAATTGACGAGGCTGAATAAGGTGTGACCCAAAGCAAGTCGAGCTGATGCTGGGTGAGTTGATTTTTACCATATACATATACACATACCAGATAAGATATAAAAAAAACATCTTTTAATGATGCTCTTCATACAATTGTCATCTTGTGCTTAAACATCTTCATATTAAGTACTCATTTGGAACTTATTATAAGGAGAATAATAACATGTTCATAGATTGTATGTCATGCCATGAACCACACCTCTATATGAACTATGGCCAGGGGCCCTGGATGAAATCATGAAACTTTGATAGGCACAGGCGATGAGTTCTCAGAAATTCTGGTCAAAGTCTTCCTCTTCGCAAAACAGGGGATAACCATTTGATTTTTTGGGGTGACCTTTGTTTTTGGAATATTTCGATTGTAGAATTTATTTGACACAGGTCAAAGGACTTTCGTAAAAACGGTTTTCTAGTAAATAAAAGACGCTTTAAGGAAAACATTTCATAATCAGTGGGCGGATTTAATCACATCAAAAACAAAAAAAAACAAACAACAAAAAATAGCGTGCTTGGTGACCATGGAATGACGGGTGACCTTGGAATGTCGGGTGACCTTGGAATGCTAGGAGAGCTAGGAGAACAAGATTAAGCTTTCTGTCCTGTATGGCCATTACGATATGCAATGTTTTGTCACCTATATTCAGATTCCTTCCTCCCACGTGACAATTGTGCTGCACCCCTGCTGGCCATGATGTAATTTGGCTGGAGCCAGGTGAATATAGATCGCCATGTTTAAGCCCATCATTTCCCACTTGTCTACAGAGTGTTCAGATGATGTGTATTGAGATCATTGTGTCGATCTGTAATGAGGAGGAAGTGATTGACAGAAGCTCTGTGCGCCTGCGCAAAAATCCCCACAGACAGATTTTATGACCTTTGTTATCAGGTTTGAGGAAGACCATGAGATCACCTGAAGCGGGGGGGGACCATAACATATCAGACTAAAAATATAAGACGTTTCTTTTACATGGGCAACCTGTACAGCTTGCATCACAGCTTGTCCAACATTATCTCACAAACTGATTTTTTGATACTCTGTATCTTCAATATGTGAACATATACCCACCATTTGCCAGATATATAATTTGAAGATAGGTCCCAGGCTTGATATGATATCAAGGGCAGAGACAAAACGCGTCTTTCAAATACATCTCTGATCTAATATGATATGTGGTACGACTAGTACGATATTCAATCAAAAGATTGAAGCCAAAAATCTGGGTATATAGATTTACAAGCATGTATCAAGATATAACTGTTACATCTGGTCCTGTATTTTACCCAGTTTGCCAAATTATATATTAGTTTAGGCTCAAATTATGAAGCAATCGCAGTGTTCTTATAATAAATAGTCTGGTAAAATATCAGCAAGGAGGTGTCTTTGGAGACATATTCTATCTCCGGCTATAAACATCATGCCTACAGCCTGTCTTAAGAGAGATATGAATACATACCCTCAGGCTACAGCTATATGTGGTGATTTCAAATGGAATACCTTACTGGCAGTCAAGAAAATCATCGTATTTGTAATTAACATATCATGTGTTGTTTTGTACATAATCACGTGATGTGCTGCCAGTAGTGATTATGCGGCTCCAAAATTGAAATCTTTCAGAAACATTTGCAAAAATACATCAGAGTAATTTATTTGATTAGTTGCAACGAGTACAGCGTTATATGTTATACATCTGTACAGCTGATTTCTCTTGTGGTAGAGTAGCACCGGGAGCAAAACATAACATGGGAAACAAATAAATTAGATTACAGATGGAAAATAAAATCATAGTGTGTTTAAATCGTCTTATGCAGCATCGTCTCCTTTCCAGAGTGTGATGGTTGTTTGGTGGAATGAATATTTATTTTTCCTCACACCTACGATTATTCTAAACACGCCACTCCATCTAAAGACACAAGAATTAGAACTCTGGACCTCTTTTTATGAAGGCAGAGCATTGACCATTAAGTTATAAAGATTTATCAGATGGTTTACTTCCATAACAGTTGGTTTATCGAAGAATATCATATCCAAAAAATTAAATCCCCTGTATTGAGCAATTTTATATCACTTTTTATTATGCTGAAAATAACATCATATGCTTTATAAACTACAGCAGACGTAAATGTGCACAATTCCTGTTAATTTGATCACAAACACAAGACAGTGGCGGAGGAATATGTCAGAATGAGGACGTCAATAGAATGACACCTGAACACTGCGACTTCCGGTGATGTAATGCGCTGACCACCGCAATGCCGTCTGGTGACTTCCGGTTGCATAACCATTTGCAAATGGGCATTGCCCGCTTGCAATGTAACATACGGGCTTGTTCATTTGCATATGGATATGTCACTGCCTTCAACATGCTGTTATCTACAATATCCATGTTCATATAATTTTTTAATAACTTTATTAATTGTCCTCAAATTGAGGGCCACGGCCCGTGGCGCAGTTGGTTAGAGCGCCAGCTTATTAGCACCAGTTCCTCTGTGGTGATCCAAAGGTCATGGGTTCGAACCCCGGCCGTGCCGAGATTAAACTCATGATACAATTTCCCATATGAGCTAAAGGTCCGTGCCTAAAGGGTTAACCCGTTGTCCTTGAAAATCTGTGACTGGGTGGGTTGTCATGTCAAGGACCTGCGACATGACAATTCAGTGAGGCAGCACTATATCTGCTTCAAGTAGGTCTCATCACGAAATGACTGAAATAATGTTGAAAGTGATGTAAAACCCCAAACAAACAAATCCTCAAATTGAAAATATATGTATATATGAACACATACAACCTATCATTTTAATCAGAACACGTCTAAAGAGAATTGTGTTTAGCTTTACTTTAAATTGTATTTATAAAAAACAGATATTCTCTCTATATTCAACAAAGATAAGCAACTATATATTTTTACAGAACACAAGGATCAGATAACTCTTCAAAATTATGTTATTATGTAAAATGCAAATGACATTAGCTGAGACAGAAAAATATGATTTTAGAGAAAATGGAGAGTTTATTCTAAAATGTTTTACACTTTCATTCTTGATGAAAGACGGAAATTGATAATAATATGATAACCTTTCAAGGGTGAAAAGCCTTAATTTCATAAACGTCTTCTTAAACTAATCATAGATTAAAGTCACCCTCTTTTACATTGTATTGGTGCATGAGCAAAGTTTAAAATAGCTACCTACAATAGTGAAGATTATAAACAAGCAAAATAGGATAGGTTTAACATAAGTGGTCGGAGAGCGCCCAAGTGTACTACTATTACAACTCCGCATGCAATCAAATTATGTAGCAGTCCCTTGTGATTGCCAAAGAAGCACTATCTCAAATTGAAAAAGTGTCTTCCTTTGAATAATAGGCGGATAAATGCACGCTGGGATCTGTAATGGAACATTAATCATGTTTTGTGGTGTTCGTAACAGCTACATACAAATGCGTTCATGGAGAATATCACGCTAAGAGATAAACACAGGAGTTGATTTGCGATAAAATTTCATTTTGGCCAAACCAACCATTCAATGAACATGATTCTTTACAGAATAAACCAAAATGTGCCGTAAACACTGTGGAAATTTATTTTACACAATCTGTTTTTTTTTATAGAAATTCGATGTTTGGAGGGGATTTTTTCTCCAGTATTTGGCACATGTGCAATATTGTGCGTATATGTATGTGCATATCTTTGTGCGTTTATGCGCGCTTACAATATCAATCTTGCTGAACGCTATAAGATATTTTGATGGAATATAACAGAAATATCATAAGTGCTTGAAGGAGGACATAGACTCATGATGTTTTTCTCACCCAGGGCTAGTACCAAAACAGAATATGCTGGAAAAAAACATCGGTCATTTATACACGTGTTCTGACAGGTTAAAATAGGACATTATACAAAAAGAAAGATACATATACATGTAGATAGATATAAATCATGATGATTGTCTATCTTTTACAATCATGAAGTGGCAATAAAACTAATGATATTTAGGATTGACATAACAGGTTTGGTACGAAAGAGATTCTGAGGCAATGTTCAACCAATTTCAAGCGTTCTCAGTTTAAGTGTTAATTTTAGTTTAAGTGTTAAGTTAAGTTTATCATAGTAGGTTCTGCTCTCATAACAAGACTTATGAATGCTCTGACTATTCAATTTGTCAAGGCCATATATTATGTTTCGTTTCCAGTTAGGCTTTTTTCTGGTCAGGAACTTTCTCTTAAAGGGAAACACGTGAGGAGGAAGTGGATGTTTTTTTATAGTTAGGATCCTGATGACTGGCAGACACCTCAACTGCATAAATAAACATAGAATTTAAATGTTTTTTTGGAACGTAGAGTATATGCCAGTCAGTGTAGTCTACATTTACGGCAACTTCAAAATGAAGAGAAAATATAAACATCATTTTCAAAAAGGAAACTGGATACAAATTCTTTAAAAAAAAAGACTTTCTTGTTTCTGGTCAGGAACTTACTCTTAAAGGGAAAACACGTGATGAGGAAGTGGATGTTCTTTATAGTTAGGATCCTGATGAAGTGGTCTTTGGCACCTGGTCTTTACCAGAAGTCCAGGCTGATTGGATGGCAGAGAATGGGATGAGAGGTGCAGCCCACCAATTGACCGTTTGCTTGTTTGTACTAACGACCTATTCATCATTCTTTATAGGCTATATCTGATCAGAAAGAAACCTGTCACCGGGACTTGATGCCCCACTCTTTGTAAAGAGAGATTATGGATATTCTTTTTTCAGTATCACGCAGATATTATAAACAGTCCATTGATTAAGTGACCCCTGGATAGCAATGTTTAAGCTTTATATGGGCAAAGTAGGAACTAGTTCTGAGGCAGACAATTATGATAAAAGATATTGAGGTACCCAGCTTTACTAGGCCTCTTCAATATACTGAGCCCGATGCAAAGGAGAGTAATATTGAGGGTGCTAATGTCAAAACAAATACATTTGAGGTAACCTTGAGATTCACTGACATGATTACATTAAAGCTTACATATATGAGTTTACATGTTGGTTCTTTATAAAACACACATGTACAAATCCAGAAATGCGAGTCAACATCTCATCATACAGATTGTTCAGCCATGTTGATTTGTGACACGAGAATGGACGTGAATTAGGTTAATCTTCAAACAGAGACAGCAGACACGCGGGCAAACATGACACACAGAATATCCCATGAGGGATTGCATCGGCCCACAACTGAATCATTTTAGTAACTTTCTTGACCTGAAAAAATAACTAAAAACGAATGCTTGCAATGGTCATGTGAGCACCAGTGACGTCATCAGTTACACCAGTGACACCAGTGACGTCATCATAAAAATAACCCGGGAGATAAGGCCAGGAAAATATTTGGTCCATGTGATACGATTAAGTAGGCTTAAAAAAAACACAATACAAATTTGACTTTGAGATTATCATTGCATGCAAAATATCGATTTTCCTCTTTGTCGTGTTGGCTGTCAACCAAACATCTATTCTTTACATGGACTCTGTAGAATGTGCGAGTATGTTCCTATGTTTAATTAAATAATTTGTTTTCTCAAAGATGCTCAGAAATTAAATTGATTTACACCGAGATCTAGCTTTGATATATGAGTTGCAATATGTATTGATGTGTTTTAACGGTCAATGTGAAACATTATGCTCTTGAGCTGGTTTGCTAGTATATGTTCTGACCGCTGCCCCTTTCACTGCCCATAAAAACCAGCGGTCACACGTAGGCCAGAAAAACAAGGATTCTGCTACTTGTAGAGAATAACAATGTCCTCTGGAGAAGTCTCCGGCACGCCAACATGGCGTCCAAGGGAGACAAAATATCTGTGCCTAGAGAATATAATTAATTGGGCAGTAAAAGTTCATTGTAAAATGCGTTACACAAATTATCTACTTGAAGGTCTTTTAACCATACACATATATATTTAACTATACACACACACACACACACACACACACACACACACACACACATACATATATATATATATATATATATATATATATATATATATATATATATATATATATATATATATATAAAGAGAGAGATATATATATAAAGAGAGAGATAAAGGAAGATCTATAGAGAGAGACAGTTTAGGTTTATCATTACATTGCAAGGTAACAAACATTGCACTGTGTGTTTTGCAATCTCAGGTCAAGATGGGTTTACGGACCTAACGGAAGTCAAGAAATTCATAAATTAACTATCGAGAGGAAAAACAGCCTTCAAGGAAGTCAGCAAGTTATTTACCAGAAATGTTTACAGCCCAAGAAGAAGTCAGCAAATTAGCCACCGAGAGGGTTTACAGGCCTGAAGGAAGTCAGCAAATTAGCCACCGATAGGGTTTACAGGCCTGAAGGATGTCAGCAAATTAGCCACCGATAGGGTTTACAGACCTGGAGGATGTCAGCATATTAGCCACCGAGAGGGTTTACAGACCTGGAGGATGTCAGCATATTAGCCACTGAGAGGGTTTACAGGCCTGAAGGATGTCAGCATATTAGCCACCGAGAGGGTTTACAGGCCTGGAGTATGTCAGCATATTAGCCACTGAGAGGGTTTACAGGCCTGGAGGATGTCAGCAAATTAGCCACCGAGAGGGTTTACAGGCCTGAAGGATGTCAGCATATTAGCCACCGAGAGGGTTTACAGGCCTGGAGGATGTCAGCAAATTAGCCACTGAGAGGGTTTACAGGCCTGTAGGATGTCAGCAAATTAGCCACCGAGAGGGTTTACAGGCCTGGAGGATGTCAGCATATTAGCCACCGAGAGGGTTTACCGGCCTGGAGGATGTCAGCATATTAGCCACCGAGACAGCTCTGGAGGCTGCTAGCAATACAGGGGAACAACAAGTCAGTTCTGGTGATTTTCATATTTCCTCGGGACATCATACAATGAGCGATGTGTTAATTGCCAATGAGACAGCAAATGATATCTTTAAGTTTTTCCGGATGTGACGTTCATATCAGTATAAATGTAATAATCAATCCCATCGTACACATGCGTAGGCATTTGATGAAAATTTGTTCAAATATATTTTGAATAGCCATCTCTCTACATTGAACCTTGAATATTGAAGCCCTTTTCATGCAAAATCAGAACTCAAACTTAAGCCATATTCAAAATCAATTCACCTTGTTTTTCAAAATGCTGAACAATTCTCCCAGGAATATGGTGTTTTTTGTGGTTTTACTGCGGATTCTGATGAATTAGTGCGGCTTTGTTACAATGTACTGGACGGATAATTGAGTTGAGTTGAATTACAGGTTTTATGAGACAATTAGGGTTGTTTTATATTGTTTCATTACGAGTGAAAGAATCAATTACATGTAATGGGTAGGCACGAGTGATTGAACTCATCAGTTCCAGCCAAACAACTATTACATCACGCATAATCTTGACCAAATAAGGTCATGCAATGTTATTGCGTCACATCGTCTGGTCACGCATATCTGTTACGATACACCATTTGGTCACGCATATATCATGCGTGACACACTATGATCATGCAATGGTCGTTCTTCCTGTTGACTCCTTACTTAAATGTTGACATCCTGTTTTGACATTCAATGTTTAATTGGAACAGATCGGTTTGCTGCATGCGTTTATCTAACAGCTTATGTCCCAGTTGTGTTCATGGTGGTTAATGGTGCCCTTTTGATATTACTTTCGTATTTTTAAGCAATTGTTGATATTACTTTCGTATTTTTAAACAATATTGAAATGGTAACCTCGAGCGTCAAGCTTGTCTCGCATGTGTGTAATTTGGTGAAAAAATGTGAACAATTATTCTAGGGAATACAAAACGATATTCCTTGCAAAAAGATTGTAAGGATATACTATGCAATTAGTAGTTTATAACAAATGCACTGATTTGGTTGCATTGTTGAGGGTTAACATCCCAGAAGTCTCGTAGCCAGGCAGGTTCTACCCTGAAGCTGATATTTGCCCTACCAGTTTTCATATATTTTCCTTTTCTATTATTTTTTATCTCCAAAAACTCGTCGTCGTTCTTTTTTCAGTAAAGAGCACAGCATTTGATTATAGTGGAAGGTTAAAATCTAGCTTAACATATCTTAATATGTCCATATCTGGCCAGAAAAGCTCAATTAGTAGCTATAGAGCATTCGTCTTGAGACCCAGGGATTCCCAGTTCGAATCCAGGCGAGTTACTATGAAGCTCAAATCCTAAGAGCAGAAATGTCTGATATCAGAGCTAAAAATGTCACCTTTGCCTTTTCACATACATAATTATAGGGAATGACACGTCATATCAATTCCTTGACATGTCTCTAATACCAGACGCCCATTCTTGGTTGGGATTTGCTGGTTTTGAGTAAATTTCTCACTCCCATAAATAAAAACCCAATTCAATTTACATGTCTACTGTTTTCGAAATGTCCTACTTTGCATGTGGTCTCATGCATAACAAGATTTGATAAAGCAAGAAAAGAAGCCACTAAGGGACCCATGTTCTGAGTGTAATTTGTTCAGGAGGAATTATTTCTAAGCTATGATAGTGTCAAGATTGTGTGATCAATGCAATGTCAATTCTCCCTTTACTCATATACAACTAAAGGGTTGACAGCTTAAATCACAACTTTGGATGAGATCATTTTCATGCCATGTTCAAAGTTATCAATTTTACTGTTATGAACTTGAGGTTCAGTGTTTCAAAACTTAACCTAGCCTTACCTTAATAAATATTTCCGCCCAAATCTGACATTACTTGTACAAAAATCCAAAAAGCCTGTGATCCAATAGAGAGAATGATGGAAATCAATAGTGTCCCATACAATACTATAATCCTGTGCTCAGTGGGGTGTGATAATGCCGTGTAGTTCTTTGCAAATATTATGAGCAATTAAACAACAAGGGGTGCAAAATTTGCAAGTTCCTAGGGAATGATATTATTTACAGGGTGTTCCACAACTGAATCACCAGTTTGTTCTTATTTTTCCTGGAACACAAATTTCAACTCCATCAAAGAAGTATTTTTAAAAGGCATAAGGTAAAGTTTTCACTTTTTAAAGATACTTTCCAATCTTATTATTGAATGGATAATATCCTTTAAATTTTAGGATGTACATAAGTATTTTCAATCTGATTTCAAACATCAGATTGACAGAAATGTGATGCAAGAGCTTTCATTCCCTTAGTTTATACATATAGCAATGCTATATATAGACACATAACTGAGATCAAACCTATTTTTATCATTTGGTTTGCAGAGAGCTCATAGTTTCTATGGACAATAAAACTGCTGTTGTGCCATATTTGTCCTGATAAATGATTTGTTTGAAAAACACTCAGCTGGTATTGAATTTCCATGTTATACAACTCTTGAGCATTCATTGCATACGATCCCCAAGTCGTTCATTTATTTTGTTGCTCAGTTCTTCAGCTTCTAAGCCGATGAATCAGCTCACAAGAGTAAGGCGGACCAAAAGAGTACAATAACTGTTGTCATTCTGCAGTTGCTAATGCCCTAGCCATACAATGGTAATGACCAGGCTGCCAAAGCAGCATTGGACAAGCACCAAATAAATATGCTTATTCCTAACACCGAGTTTAAGAAACATATTACCATTTTGTACGTTCCAAGTGGCTATTGTGCTGGAACGAAGCTGTTTTTAATTTGCATGAAACAAGCCTGTTCTTGGTAAAAGAAAAGGTGCTAGTAGATAGAACCGGAGAGAAGGGTCAGTTTTAAGTCGTATGAAAATAGGACATGGTCATTTGATGTGCAGCTATCTTTTTGAAGGTGAAGATCAACTTGAATGTATCTGGTGTCAAATGGCTTTGACTATTAAACATATTTTGATTGAGTGTATCGTTTTTGATAATATACGAACTCAATATCTTAATCAGCAAGATTTACGTTTGTTATTTGATACTGTAGATACATCTGTCACTTGTGCATCTGTGATAGTGATAGTATCATTTTAAAATCAAATAGGACTTTATAATCAGTTTTAAGGGCAGAGCTGTTGTTTATTAAAGACATTGGCATATTCATCGGGAACTGCAGAACATCACACTGCACAACGTCTTTTTAAAAAGATAAACATATTTATTATATTTGTTTGATGTAATATATGTCATATTGTTAAATCCTTGATGTCTACATATTAACATTTACATTTTGTTTCTAGTCAATATTATGTTTCTGTGTTTACTCTTTTTGGCACTGAATGACCTCATTGTGTTGATGCACCGTAAAGCAATCATTCATTCATTCACACAATGGTAATATATTTGAGTACCAAAAAATGTTGAATCTATAAACTTGAACTTGATATGAATTCGGTCTTCATGCAAATATAAATTCGGTCTGGTTTAAAACATACCATGTATCTGGACATTATAAAAGGTGGTGGGACATGGCTCATTTTCTGTCGGTCAGGCTTCATTCAAGAAAGATGAATATCTGCAACTGAGTTGTTTTTCACTCCAGCCATTGCTTATGACTGGTTATCAAAGGCAGTGGTTCGTTTTATCATATATATTTGATAATGCAAATTCACCTTTCAAAAAGAGCTGCGCATTAAGTCTCGATGGCACGTCTCTGTCTTACCTGATATCGCCAAGATAGATTTGAAAAGTTCAAATCTGATCATACTAAACGTAAATCGACTTGGGCAATCACATTTATGTGATATGGGAAATTAGAATCATTTATTACAAATAGTGACAAACCATAGTAGAACTACAACAAACTAAAATTAATTGCGACAAATTACAATGCATTATTATAATTCTTGTTACGCATAGCGAATATTTGAACAGTTCATAAATTTAACACGATAATTTCCAATGAACTGTTCACAAATGAAGGCCAATAAGGAACCACAAAGACAAATGAAGAACCAGGAAAAAGTGCGTGGAGACTTGGAATAACCAAGCTGATTTGAGACATTCTAGTAAGCAAATAAATATCAGGATAAACATTAAAACCTAAGTTACCTGTTTCCACAAAAACATTATCCCTGTGGATATCGCATGAAGGAACTGAACTTTCTGACACATAATGTTACCATTGTGCAAAACTTGTATTGAATGAGTACAACACTGACCAATCAGTACTACTGCCAGAACAAAACCTAATCTATTTCAGTTAACATATATTCCTCACCAATCAGTTCACAGCCAGATTTTTACGAATATTGAGGACTTACGCTCGATTCTGGGCGCAGCTTTTTTTCCTTTTGATGGCAGGGACTGATATGATAAATAAGTTTTGCAGAGTAATAGCGTATATAAATAGCCAAGAATCGTATCACACAAGGTGAAGTGAAAGGATTGAACAGGTAATGAGTGATATTTAGTCTAGAGCTGATATGGTCAGGAAAACATTGTCTTATTTCTCCTATTTATTTCTCGGAAAATGGGTAGAAATGGCACACAATGGTATTTGTGTGTCGCATTGTTTTCTGCTTTTATTTCCAGAGCTCAAAAATATCTTTCTGTGACTTTTATTACACGATTATAAATAGCTAGGAAATATTTGAAATCCATTATAATTAATTTTCCATTATCCCTTTGGAATTTTCAATTGATGGATAACTCATTTGACAAAACTAAGAACAGAATTGCCTCCCTGTTGTTAATGTTTTCTGTATGTTTGTTTGTTTGTTTGGGATTTTACATCACTTTCAACATTATTTCAGTCATTTCGTGATGAGACCTACTTGTAGCAGATATAGTGCTGCCTCACTGAATTGTGATGTCGCAGGACAACAGGTTAACCCTTTAGGCACAGACCTCAGCTCATTTGTGAAATTGAATCATGAATTCAATCTCGGCACGGCCGGGGATCGAACCCGCGACCTTTGAATCACCACAGAGGAACTGATGCTAATGAACTGGGGATCTAACCAACTGCACCAGTGTTTTCTACTGAACTACAAATGCAATAAGCAATATATTTATAGCAAACATGATATGGCTACAATCAAACACAGATGACCTGCAGCATGCCAATCCCCACTTAAATATCTCCTTTCTGTTAAGTTAAGAAGTACCTGAACCTTTAGCTTGATCTTGCATCAGAATCTTAAAAATATAACATTTGAAATAAACAAATTCAATTCTCCTATCATGTATTAATGAAGTTATTGGTGATTTATATTAATCTTGAGGCAATGTTGTGTTTTGTTCACAATATCCCTCTTTATATGTCAACCAGTTTCCACAAAGTCAGTCTATAAATAGATCTTCTTTGTTTTTTTTGGTACTGTTTCCAAAGAAGAACTACGACAGACTACAACAAACTGCGCAAGCGACAACGAATTACTACCAAACATTACGATTTTGAAATTCTTGTAATGAATGGCGAATGCATGTAAGAACAATCAAGTCATTAAGACTACTGCAGATTTACAAACATTTAACTATTTGTAGTGAATAATAACGAATAGTAAGCTTGGATGTCATTTTATCTTCCTGCTTTAAAGCCGTTAATTATACAACCTTTGAAATAGAAAAAAATGAGTGAAAGTCCATAGTAAGAATAGGTGTCATACAAGAATTACGAAGATAATACTTGTTTTAAAGCCGTTAATTATACAACCTTTGAAATAGAAAAAAAATGAGTGAAAGTCCTTAATAAGAATAGGTGTCATACAAGAATTATGAAGATAATACTTGTTTTAAAGCCGTTAATTATACAACCTTTGAAATAGAAAAAAATGAGTGAAAGTCCTTAGTAAGAATAGGTGTCATACAAGAATTACGAAGACAATACTTGTTTTAAAGCCGTTAATTATACAACTTTTGAAATAGAAAAAAAATGAGTGAAAGTCCTTAGTAAGAATAGGTGTCATACAAGAATTACGAAGATAATACTTGTTTTAAAGCCGTTAATTATACAACCTTTGAAATAGAAAAAAAATGAGTGAAAGTCCTTAATAAGAATAGGTGTCATACAAGAATTACGAAGACAATACTTGTTTTAAAGCCGTTAATTATACAACTTTTGAAATAGAAAAAAAATGAGTGAAAGTCCTTAGTAAGAATAGGTGTCATACAAGAATTACAAAGATAATACTTGTTTTAAAGCCGTTAATTATACAACCTTTGAAATAGAAAAAAATGAGTGAAAGTCCTTAGTAAGAATAGGTGTCATACAAGAATTACGAGGATAATACTTGCTTCTTGCTCATGGAATATCCAGCTTTCTAACTTGGTCTGAGTTCAATACAGAACACACAGGATACATCAGATATTCTTGGCTCAGATGTGGTCATCAGGGGGTCATAATACCCTGACACTAAGCCCTACTTTCCCAGAATCCTCTCTGACCTCTCTGAGTGTTCGGAGAGACCACGTGACTTATGACCTCCACGGTAGCCACCAGGGGGCGGGCTCTGGGAAATGCGCGGGCTACTAGGAAGTCTAAGCAATGGTAAGGAACAAGATACCACAGCAGCGATATGAATGAGAGGCGTGAGAAATGTTTGCTACTCACACTTCTTGAAGCCTGAAATTATATAGTATTCTCAGTGGACAATTTCTATTCTGCTTGAAGGTCTGACCCCCTGTCCTCGCTCACACACGTACTTCTGCCCCTCAACCCCTCACAACATATCAATAATTTATCGCTATGATCCTGAGACCTTTCCACGCCACTCATACTTTACCTCTGTACAAATATGCTCTGAATACTGAGTTGACATGGATGCTAAGCTCTAAGTTTTATAGAAGTGAAATATCGAAATACTAAGATTTAATTACTTTTCACAATCAAAAACCATTGATGCTGATTATGGATCTGATATTACTCTTCTGTTAATCAGATGTTATTGAGAATGTTTAACGGTTCATTATGGCTTGCAGTAGACTATACAATATCATGTAAATATATCAAGCTCACTTGAAGTCACACATGATATCACACGTGATCATAAAAAACAATGTGCACTATAACTATCCTTCAATTATCATTAACATATCAGGTTTACCAGTGTAACAATTGGAAACTAAACCTACTTCAATATAAATTGAAGATTATGAAAACAAATGGTGGCTGAAAAAGGATGAGCTTATTGTTATGCGTAAAGGTCACCTTCTTATGAAACAATCGCAAAAAATAAGATTATCAAGGGAACAGCTTTCCATTGACAGGTCGCATTCAACTATCTACTGGGTGTAGATATATCTACACTTTTGTCATGCTATACATGTAATCTGTTAAGCTATTCATTCACGTGTTATACTAACCTTGCACCCTGTTATGCACCCTGTTATGCACCCTGTTTATGCACCCTCTTATGCACCCTGTTATGCTATCCTTATATGCTTAATGAGTCTCTTCCGAAAAAACTGAGCCTCTTCTCCCAGAATGAGCATCAACCCCAAACTGAGCCTCCTCCCCAAAACTGAGCATCTACCTCACAATTGATACTCTTTAACCAACTGTACTTCTTCCCCAAACCGAGCCTCTTCCCCCAAACCGAGCCTCTTCCCCTAAACCGAGCCTCTTCCCCTAAACTGAGCCTCTTTCTGTAAATTGGGCCTCTTTCACTGAAAATTTTACCCGAGAATGGGTCTTTTCCCCCCAGAATTGAGCCCCTTCCCACAGACTGAGCATCCTCTTCCAAACTGAGCCTTTTCCCCTTAACTGGGCAATGTCACGTCTCCTCCCACCTGCTCAGTGCTAGAATAACAAGCGGCAGACGAGCATATTACAACATACGGCAATCTCGTTTAATAATTATCCGCCACAGAGAAGCCCCGCTCCTGTGATTTGAGAATTGGAGTGTTATTTATTGTCTAACATAGAGCTTGATGTTGCATTGTTTTTTATTCATAGCCACCTGACAACAGTAAAATGAAGCATGCAATTTTGATATTCTCCATAAACTAGGAAGGCCCTTGCCTGCTCGCATGTGTAAAATGTGTTATCTGCCAGGAATAGCAATAGAGGTGTCCTGGAGTATTTCGGCAATGCCTGGATACTGGTGTGGATCTGCAATCAAATATAAAACTTCTGCTCATGGTCTCACGATAATCTCCACGGTAACAATCTCTAATGATGACTATATGTCACATATAATAAGATGTGAAACCACATATAATGTGACATCCATGCAGGCATGGTATGAAAAAGGTGGGACAAAGATGTGGTACCGGTCGGTTTAAAGGTATATGGTACACATATAAAGATATGAGAACAGTTGGTTTGTAAAACGCTGATAGATATAGATATATGGTGATAGCTTCTTGATATGTTATGTCTACAAAGATATGGTACCGGTCTGCTTGAACACATATGATATATATACAGATAGTGCACCAGTCAGTTTATTGTCGAAATGTGATATCAATAAAAATATGACATTTTTTTGCTTGAAAATATATTACAAAACATGTGTTGTACAAATCGTTTGAAGGCTGTGATAGATGAAGACATATAAACATGTCACACACCTAAATACATGATTTAAACGTAATTACATATATTATATACAAAAACAGCTAGGTTCAGAGACGTCCATGAGACAGATATCAATATGTAATACTAGTATAGTTGAGGGTCTGTGACAGATATGAAACATAGTACACCAAGGATTGAAGGAATATTGGAGGATAATGTTAATACATGGTTGAATGTCTGACAGATATAAAGAAAAAGGACAACTAGGTTTGATACCACCAGATAAGATGGTAATTAGGATTGACTTCTACTCCTCTTTCCTGGCCTCGGATACAAGGTTCTGCAATAGTTTACTCTTACAAACAGTAGATAGATGAGCCTTTTAACTTCATCTAACCAATTATCTAGAATATATGTGGCTCTCAGACAAAAAGGGTAACGCATCGCAGTAGACTGTCAAATGACATTTATATCACATACCTGGGCAGACAAGAAAGCATATTCCAACTTTCAATTATTTCCCTCAATCTAGGACAGATTACTCAAAGCAAAGGGCATGAGAGAGATGCTTATATTAAAGGATATGTTTATTAGGAAAGAATGGATATGAAACGTTATACCTGCTCAACCTGTCTTTATAATTAGACTTGAACTTATTCTATGCTGGCAAGCTGGGAAATGGCAAGAAGTCAATCACAGCCTAATACAATCAAGCTTACTTATGGTAATAAGTGAAAATACACTATATTAGTGTATATCTCTAAATAACAGAAAACAGAAATACATCCGTATTAAGCATGTTATAGGCGAATGTTATTGTTTAGCTCTAGGATATTCTTTTTAAGAAAGAAGAGGTTTTTGATTTCATGAAGGCAGACTTGCTAATCCTCACAAATGTGTCATACGTGTACATGCACATTGGCTAATGGGCGCGCCATCCCATTTAATACAATTATTCTCAAATCGTAAAGAGGTTTTGCTTTTTCATGACGTGTACTTCCCTTAAGGGAAATCAAGCACATTCTCAACCAGCGTTCGGCCATCTTGATTTCTGTTATGAGTGAACTCATTGAGCACATATCAACACATTAACTCCCTTTGAGACTATTATCCAACCGAACGACTTTCCATTTGACTTCTTTAGGAAAATATGACATTTCAGTAACTGACTTTCCTTGGCTTATTAAAATTTTCCAATTTATGAGTTCAAGTTAAATATGTAAAATGTGTCTGTACATTATTTGACACATTTCATATTCAATATAAATAATTACATGCTAACCTAATATACCTACCTCCAGAGAATCAACTCAAAAATGGTTAGATTTAAATGAGAGATGAGTTTTAGATATCTGGTTCTTTTGATCTTTACTATTTGAATCATCTCAGACAAACATATTTAAAAAACAAATTAGTCTATAAATATAACTTAAGCTGCTGTGTGAAAAGATAATAGGCGATGCTGCATAAGACGATTTAAACAACGATCACAGTCCCAAACAAAAACCAACGCTGGTTAATCTTATTTAGATCTCTTCAGTTGGATGGGGACTGACTGCGTTATCCTAAGTCTTGCTTATATAGGAATGCGTGGAGGTGCTGGCACCTCCTGAGGTGCCAAGAAGCTCTGCTTGGATGCCTCCAGTCTGGAGGTGCTATTGTTTTTGTTTAGTACCTGGTGGAGGTGCTCTTTTAAAAAACTGTTTTTTTTTAAATTTTATAGGGCATTTCTTTGTGACCAAAAGACTTTAAAAGATATTAACATTTTCCGATGAGTTTGGGGTTTTTTAGGCAGATTATGCCTTTTAATTGGATTTAATTATTCGAATTAATGTTTTTAAATTTAAGGACCTCTCCCTTAAAGCCTCCAGACTATTTCGTTTATTTTGCGCTTCGTACGGCTCCGGTGCGGGTACGAAATGTTCATTTCTAAGCTGTTCATATTGACCCCATGTTTTCATTTGTTTTCTATGGGGATTTTTCAATATATTTTGGATTTTTATACCATTATTAATGTTGGGTTATTGGCCATCTTTTAACAATTTTTTTTGAGGGCATATGTGCGTATTTGCCTATGAGAGGGCATATGTGCGTATTTGCCGGTGATATAAGACTCTGACAAGAAGATATATTTATTTACAATTTCACTTTCTTCTGTGTTTTCTTGTTGTTGTCACGGGATGTTGTTTTTCTCAAGATATATTTAGTTTTTGCAGGTATTGGAATAGTTTATCCGCAAGTAATTTTCAGGAGGTTCTCCGTGATTTTACTCCACTCTGTGGGGTGGGGGGGGGGGGTAGGCTGCTGTGTGAAATTACTGAATGTCCCTTTATCAATAGCTTGATAAAGTGATTTCAGATGTTGACTAATTGTGTGATTTACCTGTGGGAAGGTCAAATCATACTATTCAACATGGCGCAGTGGGTAGGACATCCCATGCTAAAGGTCTAGGGTTCAATTCCTGGTGTGAGCACGTATTTTTTTTTCATGCTAAAACTGAAATCTTCATTTCGAACTTTCATTTTAACAATATGCACATCAGAACATACAGAATTGAAACATTTTTTGAAAATAATGACACACAAACACACTGCCACAGGGTCATACGTGGCTCAGTAGTTAAGATGTCTGTCTTCAATACTAAAGCTCCAGGGTACGAATCCTGGTTGGGAAAAGTATTACTACTTTCTTTCTGAAGGTGAAATCATCATAATTGGGTTCTGTTTGAGAGATATGTACTTCAGAAAACATAAATTGATTTGTCTATTGCAAATGAAGAAGAATATAATATAGTAGAAATGACTTGATACCCAGAGAATATGAAATCTTTATATTGGAGTTTTTATTGAGCAATTTGATATCAGAAGAATATAATTATTTTTTTTTTTTGGCAGACATAGAAAATGTGGATAATAATGGCTTTATACAGTAAACAAATATAAAGGCTTCATATTGGGGTGATATTTGAGCAATATATTTGTTGTCAGAGCATAGAGAATTGAATATGTTTTTTGACAACATAGAAAATATAATCATGGATCAAATTTCATGATTTTATCATAGATATTAAACTTTGAGAAAGTTGATCATGAAGCCAACCTTGAACATGTATGAATATATCCAATGAGTACACTAGCAAAATATACATGGACATTACCTTTCCAAGGTGTTGCTCACTCAACATTTTGCCTGTATCCACATTTCAAAATAAACATGGACATTACCTTGCCAAGGTGTTGCTCACTCAACATTTTGCCTGTATCCACATTTCAAAATAAACATGGACATTACCTTGCCAAGGTGTTGCTCACTCAACATTTTGCCTGGATCCACATTTCAAAATAAACATGGACATTACCTTGCCAAGGTGTTGCTCACTCAACATTTTGCCTGGATCCACATTTCAAAATAAACATGGACATTACCTTGCCAAGGTGTTGCTCACTCAACATTTTGCCTGGATCCACATTTCAAAATAAGCATGGACATAACCTTTCATTCATCAACCCTTAAAACATACCTGCAAACAATGCTCATTCTTGAACACATTCAATTTGATTGGTATATTACTTCGTCCAAAAGAATTTTCCAGATCTTCAAAATGTGGAATTGTCAATATTTGACCATGTCAGTCAGGATGGAAATCAACAGGTCACATGTCACCTATATGTGCAATTCTCTTTCCAGCGAATTCAGCCAACATGCAAATAACACCTCGTGGAAATGGTGTCAATAGTTTTTTTAACAATATAGAATTAGACTTTATGTACAAAAAAATCAAATATAGCAATCATTACTAAAATTGTCAAACAAAACCACACTTCCAATAAAGAAATATGTGTAATGATAATTCTCAGAGGTGTGGTCAGTGATTTGCTCACCACTTTAAGGGAAAAACATGTAATGATCTGGCGTCATAAATACATTAGCAACAACATTAAAATGTGCTTTATAATAGACAATACACAAGTCTCAATATTTTTTACATTTCTGAAAGTTGTTTCTTTAGTACATTAATGTGGCAGTTTGACATTCTTTACTTTCATAGTATATAAATGCTTTGAATTCTTATGAGGTTCATTTCTGATATGTATTTACACTTTCCCTATTGGCAGTCTGCTTCGTATGCGCTTGCAACAGTGCCTCAATTCAGGCTTTAAATCTTAAAACATGGTACATGTAGACCTTATCACCTGTACATATATGTGGAGGGTGTGGGTTCGAACATGAACTAAATGATAAGTATAGGTTTGATCTCAGCCATATGGTATTACTATATAGAAACTAAGGGCATGAAAACTCTTGCACTATATTTCTATCAATCTGATGTTTCAATTCAGATTTAAAATAGTACATCCTAAATTTGAAGGATACTTTCCACTCAATGTTAAAATTGTAGACTTTACCTTATGCTTTTTAGGCCATGGGCCGTGGCGCAGTTGCTTAGAGTGCCAGCTTATAAGCACCAGTTCCTTTGTGGTGATCCAAAGACCGTGGGTACGATACTATTCTCTAGGCAATTACATGCTTTGTGCCCCTGTTGTTTAATGGCTGATAATATTTGCAAAGAACAACAAGGCATTGTGACATCCTACTGAGCACAGGCTTATAGTATTCTATGGGACACTAATGATTTACACAATTCCCTTAATTGCATCACAGGCTTTTCTGATTTTTATGGAAGTAAACAAAGATTTGGACAGAAATATTAATCAATGTAAGGCAAGATTAAGTTTTAAACCACTTAATTTAAGAATTGGATGGCACAGATCAGAAATATCCACATTTCAAGGACATGAAAGTAAAATTAATAACATTATACATGGGATAAAAATGATCTCATCCAAGGATGTGATTTAAGCTTTCATCCCTTTAGTTGTATATGAGAGAAAAGAAAATTGATATTGCATTGACCACACAATGTCAGCGCTATCTTAGCTTTTCAGATTCCCTATGGGTTCGAATCCCACCGCAATCAGTGTTACTTTCACACTTGTAAGATAGACTTGGAAGTCAATCTTATATGGCCATTGTTGTTGAAAGGTTCATAAAAAACATTACACAGTTATAGATACAGATATTACAACAAACCTTTATTTAAAAGTCAATGATCATTTAAAATTTGCTAAGATTTGTGTTGATCACTCACATTCTGAGAACTGGTATGTTTGATTATCATACATCACCAGCTAACCAATAAGTGAAAAATGTACTGACAGAAACCCATTTGATGAAGGATTCAACACACATTCACAACCCAGGTCAGCTTCTAAATAGGGGAATTCCTGGGTTACATAGAAGCAGTGGCTAAGCTTGGAGGCAGCCATCATATTGAGTGACAAGATAAATAAGACACTTACACAAATACACCGAGTGGGGTCTGCGAAGGGCCACTCCGAGGCGGTGTCATTAGCGCTTCCCGGGCGAGCGCCCAAAGACACGGCTGAGAGAGCAACCCTTAAGGCAGATGCAGAGGCCAAAACAGGACTCAGACTGGAGGTAGTGAAGAACTCAGGGTAGTGCAGCAATCAGTTTAGAACAGAACCCAGGGTAGTGTTAAACTGAGTTTAGTGCAGAACACAGATCCAGTGCAGAATTCAGGGTGGTGCAGAATTCAGGGGAGTGCAGAACTCAGGATAGTGCAGAAATCAGTGTAGTTAAGAACTAAGGTAGTGCAGAACTCATGAGAGTGCAGAACTCAGGATAGTGCAGAACTCAGAGTAGTACAGAACTCAGGGTAGTGCAGAACCCAGGATAGTGCAGAACTCAGGATAGTGCAGAACTCAGGATAGTGCAGAAGTCAGGGTAGTGCAGAATTCAGGGTGGTGCAGAACTCAGGATAGTGCAGAACTCAGGATAGTGCAGAAGTCAGGGTAGTGCAGAACTCAGGGTAGTGCAGAACTCAGGATAGTGCAGAACTCAGGATAGTGCAGAACTCATGTGAGTACAGAACAATAGTACAAAGATGTCGTATTTGTGTATTGAATGTAAACCGGCAACAATCAAAGATTTGTCAACTAATGAAAAAATAATACATAATAACTATGCAAATAATAAGATATATGGGTCTTTTTATCATGTGTATAATATTCATTTTTGGCTATCAATCATCAGAAATTAATGAAACTAAAACCATTTATAAATGATGGGATATATAAATATATTCATGAACTACTGGCTTATCTATGACAAATCTGCAGGTGAGCTGAGCAAGCTTAAATTTTCCCTCACAAGAAGCAGAATATATAAGAGATATTCACACATCCTCAAATATAATGAGCCGTCAAAAAATATACATATACATAAAATATACATAGAGAACATTATTAACCTAAAAACAGGACCCAAAGCAAACTTATATGAAAACAAGGTTCCAATACATTTCAATGAGAAGGATTTGTGTTTCCAAGCACGCTTGTGATAACATACACTGCATCAATGAAATTACACGGTCACCTTTGTAATGACTCTATCCACTCGGCCCACACACACACATATGACCAGCAAAAAAAGATGTTTTATGAAATAATCAGATAGAGTGTATGTACTGAAGGAGGCCCTCGCCCCTAGTGGGGCCCGGGAGAACGAGAAGCACCATTACTCTCCTTGTGGGGCTATTCATGGGAGGGCAGGCCGGTCGGATGGCTTTTATGTGTTACCTCTCACCCTTGATGGTCCTCCATTGAAGAAATGTCTGTCACAGACCTCCACGTATTGTCACTCTGTGACTTGCCTCTCAGACGCGTCCACGCTGTGTGACTTTGTGACGAGACTTCATAACATGGAGCGAGATGTTGTGCTCTTCACGAGATAGATAAACAGTCAGTTCTACTTCAAGATGAAAGCCGATCCTCTATGACGGCCCCGACCTTAATCAGGCGATACCACAGGTCTTCAACTCTGTCCACCAGCGGCGCACGCAAACTACCACTCTGTAGGATCACCACGTCGCCCTCTAGCGGAGGTTGCAGGTCTTACGGACCTCACAGCGGTACAGTGTGGAAAGGTAATAAATTATTGATAACTGCATATTGAGGCTCTGTTTGTGTGCAGGTCCTGTTTGTGTAGAATATGCATATAAGTGAGATGAGATAGGCACTTGTGGGATAGTTACCACTAATGGAGGCATCTCCTCATCAAGGCTGTGTCCTATTTTCTTTCCACAACTTTAATGGCCGACCTGGTTGTGATGGTAAGAATATATAGAGTACATAGATACAATAACTGATCTGCCGCTAATGAGTCGAGCAGACTGTTCAAACATAGAGAGGTTAGAAGCGCTTTGCCGCTTGCATGACCAGAAATGTAATAAGTGAAATCTACGAGGAATAGTCTGATGTTGATCTTAACAGCTTGAAAGAGGCCTTGGTAGGCTTTGTACCATTATCTCTTTAAATGTAGGGCACATTGCCAAAGTGCTTTGTGCCTAGATGACATGTTAGACACAAGTGGGATGCTTCAGGTTCTCATTAATGCCGATATCCAATAGTGTCCCACAAATGTCCGCCAGAGGGCGACGTGGAAGAAAAGAGTGAAGCTGTCCCACCGTCTCAGGCTCAGGGAGTATACATTGTGCTCCATGGTAAATTGCAAATTGTGAATCCTGGCAGATTGCCAATCCCTGGCAGATTATTTATCCCTATTCTTTGGACCAAGCATGCACATTAGATAATTCTAATTAAAATTAGGATGTGTGCACTCTAGGAAAAAAAATCGCTGGAAAACAAAGACGGAGATATGTTTTGGTTTGAAATAAAAAAAAGAATTGCCATGCGCCGGGAAAAGAAATTGAGAATAGCGAAACCCCAGATAAGAAAAATGGTCCGTCCCTTGTTAGAAACGGAGAGACGTTGTTTTGCTCCACTTTCACATGCTTGCCCTTAAAAACCACTCCAGCCAGTTCTCCATGACTGGTTATCAAACAAACTGGTTGGTGTTATCATGTCTATGAGATAATGCAAAATAAATTCACTCTTTGAAAAAGAGAAGGGCATTGAATCCACGTGACATGCTTCTATCTGACCTAATTGGCTTTAAAAATGCTGAAAAGGCTGATAAAATATATATGCAAATGCAATCAGTCCTGTCTTCTTACTTCTCGTACTATCAGTACTAGTTATACCATTAATACACGTAGTGAGGAGGGGTGACGTATGGCGTTAAGATATTTTAATAAAGAGGATAATGTCTATTTGCCTTTAAACCTTAAGCATTCGTTTTCTGATCGATGTCGGGAAAAAGCTTTTAGCGAACTTAACTCAAAAGCAGGACACCATGTCCTGAGCAGCAAATGAGAACATGCAAACATCCTGAGCAGCTCAAAGGAATACCTTCAAGGAGGCGGGCTAATCCAGCTACAGTGCCAGACATGTGAACTGCAAGCGACACACATTGCTCTGAGTCAGTTCTCAAAGACCTGAGAGTGCATATGTACTCGCAAAAGATCGTCATTTAAGCGCTGCTGTCCTGAAGGTCAGAGGGCCCTGGCTTAGGCGCAATTAGTGAGGGTGAAGGCTTATTAGCATCAGTTCCTCTGTGGTGATCCAAAGGGCATAGGTTTGATACCTGGCCGTACTAGCAGTGAATTAATATTACAATTTCTGATATAAGCCCCGAGTAAGGTGGAGAAACCCGTTGTCCTTTTGATATCTGTGACGGAAACTCGCTGTCCTTTAGATATCTGTCCTTTTGATATCTGAGGATTGTGATAAGAAACTGCGACATGACAATTTATTGGGGTAGCAGAATATCTGTTTCCTGTTGGTCTCGTCATGAAAAAAACAAATGATGTTGAAAGTGATATAAATCCCAATAAAACTGAAGATCAACTAGCACGAATAAAAAACACCAATCAAGTAATAAACTGAACTCCAGCAATAATGTCCCTCAACCTCCATGACGTGCACTGTAAAAACGATATGATGTGAAAATACCAACCATCTTTCAAGTTCACACGTGAATGGCATCTTAGACTTGGTCTTTAGTACTTCCGATGTCCTTTTCATATCCTGTGTTTGGACACAAACTGACCCTTTGCACATCGTTCCCAGCTGATTGAAGTCCGCTAAGCTTAATGTATCTTCACATCTTTTTACAAGTGCTTTCACCAAACTGCAATAGAGGTTGTTCTTTATCTGTGAATTGTACTGAGAAATAAAATATAAACAATATGTATATATATATATATATATATATATATATATATATATATATATATATATATATATATATATAACCAATATGTATATATACAATATATATGTATATATACAATATCTATATATATATATATATATATATATATATATATATATATATATATATATATATATATATATATATATATATATATATATATATATATATATATATATATATATATATATATATATATATATATATATATATATATATATTAATCATGATTGTTTAATGATGAATATCAATTAAGTACCAAGGCGGTGTGATTATTTCGATAACAGAAATTCTTTGAAGACTGTGGTATTGTATCTCCTTTTACGACATTGAGTTTTGCCCCAATAATACAGAAAGTGGCCAAACATTACCACGTGACCGTGTGATACTCCTGTGAGAATTTGGAGATGTCCTGATATCAGGACATTTCATTTGCTGATATTTATTTGTGCCTGTCATAAACATGGGAATAATGAGAAATCTGACAGCACACTGTCACATATAGAATCCCAAGGTGACCAAGATGCCTTGTGGGTAAATGTCAGTGCCGTAAAGTAGCCTCTAAATGGTCTGGTCTGACAGGGTTAATGTAGTTCTAACCTCACATTATGAACTGAGTGTTCTAGCTGTTTGTTTGCTATGACAAATAATAATACAAATGATAATGCATATTAGTTTAGGTATTCCTTATGTGTAAATATATAAAGTTTTCATGGTATACCAATTCTTTTAACAATGAAATTATCATTGAATCCAAAACAGCAGTATATTATTATTTTCATATCTATTAGCGTATTGCTTTTTATGTATCATTGTTTTCAAGTCTAGGATCATTTAAACTGTTATAATACATTCCTAGCGTAATAGACAAATCAGCTGAAGGTTAGTTAGATCACAGATTATGTGCTTTATTTTCTGCTATATCATCTGCTGTGGTATCTGCCATATTGTATGTTAGACTATATGATATATGTCTGACATCTGCTATATTCCTACTATTATGTGCTTTATCATCTGCTATATATTATTATCTGCTATATTGTCTGCTATATATAATAATGATAATGATAATAATAATAATAATAATAATAATAATAATAATAATAATAATAATAATAATAATTATAATAATAATAATAATAATAATAATAATAATAATAATAATGATAATGATAATGATAATGATAATAATAATAATAATAATACTAATAATAATAATAATAATAATAATAATAATAATAATAATAATAATAATAATAATAATAATAATAATAATAATAATAATAATAATAATAATTACTATTTATTTTCTGCTGTTTAATATCTGCTATATAATATCTGCCATTTAATATCTGCTATATAATATCTGCTATGTATAATCCGCTATGTATTTTCTATCAAATATTATGTGCTACAAATTATCTGCTAAATATTATCTGCTATTACACTATCATCTGCTATATTGTCTTCTGTACTTTCGGCCATATTGTCGTATAATATTTAGGAATGTGACACCGTATTGTCATTCAGTAATTACAGGATCTATAGTGTGTCCCCCCCCCCTCCCCACACACACCCCCCTCCCCCTGTAAGAAATGGCCATCTTGCATGCTAGGCGAGCGAGGCCTCAGATTGTTGCCCTTATATTGTAGTGTTTTTGTCAGTAATCAGCAATAAGACTCCCAGCTCTGTTGTCAAAAACATATCTAATAAAATGATGGAGTAAATGTTTTTCTTGCCATCTTCCTGAAGAATTAGCGTGAAGGATTATTGACAGTTCCACAGAATCTAAATGTAAAAATAAACGAAATTGGAAACCTTATTATTGCGGCTATCAAGTTGCAACATTGGCTGGTTTGACTTCAAAATTGAAAATGGATATGTTAATCTCCTTCCCTTATTATGACAACTTCTGTTCTTGAAACTGCTCATTTCCAATTATCTGATAAATTCTGGCATTAACAAATTGATGTATTTCCATTACTTATTATATTCCTATTACAGTCAAGTTAGAATGTCAAATTCGAATCTGACACACAAAACACCATTCTCCTAGCATACCACTCTCCATATTCATATCGTATACCACTATCCCAACACACCATTCAATTATAATACCACTATCCCAACACAACATTCACCTAGAATACCACTATCCCAACACACCATTCACCTAGAATACCAATCTCCCAACACACCATTCACCTAGAAAACCACTATCCCAACACACCATTCACCTAGAATACCACTATCCCAACACACCATTTACCTAGAATACCACTATCCCAACACACCATTCACCTAGAATACCACTATCCCAACATACCATTCACCTAGAATACCACTATCCCAACACACCATTCACCTAGAATACCAATCTCCCAACACAACATTCACCTAGAATACCACTATCCCAACACACCATTCACCTAGAATACCACTATCCCAACATACCATTCACCTAGAATACCACTATCCCAACACACCATTCACCTAGAATACCACTATCCCAACATACCATTCACCTAGAATGCCACTATCCCAACATACCATTCACCTAAAATACCACTATCCCAACACACCATTCACCTAAAATACCACTATCCCAACACACCATTCACCAAGAATACCAATATCCCAACACACCAACCACTTACAAAACACACCACTCTCTCAAATATCACACTTCCAACACGCCATCCAACATATTATACCACTCTCCAAACATAATACTCTCCAAAAATGCCACTCTCCAAACATGCCAATCTCCAAACATGCCACTCTCCAAACATGCCACTCTCCAAACATACCACTCTCCAAACATACCACTCTTCAAACATACCACGCTATACAAACCACTTAGTATACATAGCAATGCTAAACCACCAATTTCCATACCAGTCTCCAAACATGCCACTCAGCAAACATACCATTCTCTCAATAAACCCTTAACCAAATCTGTCATTATATAAATCAAATTGTGCAGCGGCCTCTCCATATAAATATAAACATTAATATGGACCAAGAATCGCCAACTGTACAAATGGGTTATTGTTTATGTCATGTTTATGGAGTAAATAGTTTACCATCATTGCTCAGCAGGCACTGGGAATATATCGGATTATCAGATAACATTATATTAACATGAAAGTTACCATGACGAAATGATATTTTAGATATATTTGCACTTAACATCAGTTATGTGCATTAGCAACAGGAAACTCTTTAGGCTACTTTGAGGATTATTTTAATATGGTTATGAATACAAAAGAAAGTGATAGAGTCCTTCTAGGACTTCTTTCAAGACATGTGTATATGAATCCTACTCTTGGTTGTTAAGAACATTGATTAAGACCTCCTCGAATAACATGGAGGGCTCTAGCGGAATCATTACACAAGAGGGCGCTGATTAAAGAAGCCATCGGCAGCATCTCATAGACACAGATGAATAAGGTATTTGGGCCATCAAGACAGGCTTCTCTCAACATCTTGCCACAGTAGGCATTGCTCATTACAGATACAGTTAATGGGAAATGCTGCATTTTGTTTTGCAGTCTCAAATGACCAACTTACAGACTTATGATTATACTGAATGGCAAACTCTAGGCACATTACAGGTGGCAACATAAGGCTTAAAGTGGTATATATAGCAAGTGTGATATATATATATATATATATATATATATATATATATATATATATATATATATATATATATATATATATATATATATATATATATATATATATATATATATATATATATATATATATATATATATATATATATATATATATATATATAAATATATACATTTTTGAGGGAGTACATATGCAGTTGTTTGAGATAACATTGTCCATACATTGATTTCATGAACATGGTATTATATTTCAATGGGTGTGATGCTCAAATGATCCTAAAAGTACAGGGATTATAATAAATTATTATCTGATTATAAAATCTCTCCTGGAATTTTAAGCACAATACCTCATGTTTTGTCTATGCACAACATATGCAGAAATCCGTTTATTTTAGTAGTTACGCAAATTATGAAAAATCTTGATATGACATGTTTCATACATCGAATCTTTAGAGTGGTGGATTCTATGGGTTGGTGAGGTATTGTGAGTCATGCCAATCTTCACTCACAAGAGGAACCCATCTCCGGTCTCAAGCTGGCAAGATAATGAGTGTTTACAGTTGGGTTTACGATTCCTACACGTGTAGGCGCCTTTATATCATTGCAGCTTTTTGTTCCTCCTGTTTTCACATCAGAACATCTATCTGGTTCTCTGTGGGCATATTTAAGTCACACAATCCAATTGCCTTAATGCTTGACAGTTTACTATATATTTGACATTTTAGGCATACAGGAAAAAAACATAATGTGAACTAATGGGGTTTAAACCAATCTCAACACGACTAACATACCACTTGCCTAACATACCATTTATCTAACATACCGCTTATCTAACATACCACTTATCTAACATACCACTTATCTAACATACCACTTATCTAATATACCATTTATCTAACATACCGCTTATCTAACATGCCACTTATCTAACATACCACTTATCTAACATACCGCTTATCTAACATGCCACTTATCTAACATACCACTTATCTAACATACCACTTATCTAACATACCGCTTATCTAACATACCACTTATCTAACATACCGCTTATCTAACATGCCACTTATCTCACATGCCACTTATCTAACATACCACTTATCTAATATACCATTTATCTAACATACCACTTATCTAATATACCACTTATCTAACATACCGCTTATCTAACATGCCACTTATCTAACATACCACTTATCTAACATACCGCTTATCTCACATGCCACTTATCTAACATGCCACTTATCTAACATACCACTTATCTAATATACCATTTATCTAACATACCACTTATCTAACATGCCACTTATCTAACATACCACTTATCTAATATACCATTTATCTAACATACCGCTTATCTAACATGCCACTTATCTAACATACCACTTATCTAACATACCGCTTATCTAACATACCGCTTATCTAACATGCCACTTATCTAACATACCACTTATCTTACATACCACTTATCTAACATACCGCTTATCTAACATACCGCTTATCTAACATACCACTTATCTAATATACCATTTATCTAACATGCCACTTATCTAACATACCACTTATCTAATATACCATTTATCTAACATACCGCTTATCTAACATGCCACTTATCTAACATACCACTTATCTTACATACCACTTATCTAACATACCGCTTATCTAACATGCCACTTATCTAACATACCGCTTATCTAATATACCATTTATCTAACATACCACTTATCTAACATGCCACTTATCTAACATACCACTTATCTAATATACCATTTATCTAACATACCGCTTATCTAACATGCCACTTATCTAACATACCACTTATCTAACATACCGCTTATCTAACATACCGCTTATCTAACATGCCACTTATCTAACATGCCACTTATCTTACATACCACTTATCTAACATTCCACTCTTCAAACCCAAATATTTATTAGGTATGAGAATTCAACTTCATGATTGAATAATTTCATATATTTATTAATGTAGGTGGGGAGACAGATTACCAAGAAAAATGCTGAATATCTTAGTCAATTGTGTTTTGTTCAAGATGATATGAGAGTCACCAAGAGAGATTTCTTGCACTGATGATGTGGCGTCGATAAAGCAAGCTTTTGTGATTTCACTTGCCATGTTTCTGCCTCTCAGTCATTATGTCGCAGTCATTGTTGCGAATTAGTGGAGAGTAAACATCTCAATTATCTTGTCTTGGGAGCAGTCAGATTAGGAAAATAGCATCTCAAAATGTTAATGAGGACATAAAAAGAAATATAGCACATACATGAATATGCAGTGTATCAAATATTTACGTATCAATCACAATATATTTAGGTAAGTGACTGAAACGCTGATTTCAGTTCAACAAGTAAAAAAGCAAAAGACTTTAAGGAGGATTTGGGTATAATTTGCACCATTCAAGAGCCACATCAGCTTGAAAAAAACAGCAAAAAACAATATGCAAAAATGAATGTTGTGCGTCATTTATGTTATGTCGGCTAGGCGAGTATAACTGAAGTAGATATCCGCTTTCCTGATGTCTCTATAGTTGAAGCTGTCAATATATTTGTTACTTCCAGTCATTATATACATACTGCTTTTGGAATTTGCATCCAGCAATTAATCTTTGCAGAAACTATTAATTAAGGTGTGGGAATTACCTTATCAGGTGTGATAATTATACTAAGCATGTCATCAATAGGGATTTAAGTTAGCACTGGCGGGTAGCATGTCATGCTCTGCCGAAATGGGATAAGTTATTCTTTCAAGTTATGACAGATACAAAGCTGTGAGATAATTGCACAATTAGGGTAAATTCTCCGCATGCGCACGACGGAAATGAATGAAAGCGCTGCAGGAGAAGCCCATCTTTATATAAGTGCACGTTCTCTACAGCGGCCAACTTTACCTGACAGTTACCTGACTACTATCATGACTCACAAATTAAGGGGATTTCAGAATATGATTAAGACAACATTGCCTCTCTGATATATGTACTCATTTACCCTGCAAAGAATGGTTTTAACCAATGGCAACATTGATATAATTTGTTTTCATTTTGTCAATTGTACTTGTTTCCCTTAGTTCATTACTTATCTAAATATATTCATATTATTCTGATAAAAGGTAGGCTTTAATAAAGGAGGCTGGAGGCTTCTTGAAGAGTTATAACACTCAGTATTCATAGCACACCTCAAGTTTGACTCACATGACCCGTATAGACTACCCATTGTAAAGATGACCTCTGGTGTTGACAGCAATGTGCTATGTCTATATAATAAGCTATTGGTAACCGGAAGTGCCCCCGGGAAGATCATGTGGACAGGAAGTGACCTCCCGGAAGTGAGAGTCTGCAAACCAACATGGATGATCTATAACATTGAAATATTGATAATAAACGTATCACTTTCTCCTGTCATCAAATACTGACAATGGCAGGGTGGGGCATAACCCTGACATCTGATATCGCTGCCAGTGACATTATTGTATTTGACAACAACCTTTATAACCTCAAGTCTTCAGAAAGGCTTATAGATATAACCAAACATAACTAATTTTATATCGTTGATCAAAATTAAACATGTCCAATTTTTTGTGAATAATTCAAAAATAAATATGTAGAATAACTCTTAGAGAGAAAATAATCAGACTGCTAAATATGATACAATTTCTCTCATGTTAGTTTTCTAACCCTGATCTATTGTCAAGTCTGTGCAAGGTGCTAGGGTTGCTTTTAGGTTTGTGACAGGTGAGCTATCCTTTGACAGATAAGAGCATTATGTATGGCATTTGCATTATACAGAGTAAAATAAACCATCATTTTACAGACATGTCCATATATTTTGTGATGATAAATGAGACAAACAAGGATGTAAAAAAGTGCCAATTTACGAAGTCACAACATGAATGGTTATTCCAGGAAAGGCTCCTACAAGAATAAAAGATATTGTGTGTATAGTATTCCTCTCCAGCACACTGGTAACTAAAAATAACTAATACCTGATACTCTCCATGAATATTAACCTTATATCAGCTGAAGCAATCTCAACATATTTGCCAATATGTAAATGACCATACATAATCCAAATAAATTATTATGTTCTTTCTGTTATTTCACCAAATGATCATTCCTATTGAGTGTGAAGTTAATAACATACTATGACAATCATTTTGGCCTCATTCTTCAACCGGAGCCCAACTCTCCAAATCAAATAATGTTATTTTTTTACCAGTCATTCAATCGATCTTAGCCTTAGTCTACCCATCAGTATTCCACCAATCATTCTGAATTAACTAGATGACAGTTAGCCGCCGGATGACACGATTCTTGGTTGCAAATGATTTTAAATACGTGACAGTCATTTATTGTCACGGGATAAACTTCACATTACACCGTGCCGCTTGAGTTGAACTTTTATTCTCACATCATACATGCTGTTCCAGGCTGGCCTGCCGGTCAACCAGGGAGGACCTCTTATATACCTCAGGCCCTAGATGGTTGGCCGACAGACTTACACAAAAAGTACTCAAAGACGTGATAATATTGTACAAAAACATAACCAAATATGCCCTGGAGAACTGGTTGAACTTCATTGTTTCAACTGTTTTCATAGAATGTCCTTTTGTGTTTGGTGGGGAAAGGGGTTGCACTTGGTGATCATGTCTTATCATGGGCGTCTAAATCTTGGAATGGTGTTAATCACCAGGGCCTACGTGTGCACTAAGTTCAACCATTCTCCCAGGGATCAAACTTAGTTAATATGATATTTTATTTATGATTGTTTTAACTTTGATTTTATTCATAATTGTTTTAACTTTGATTTTATTTATATTTGTTGGGTTACAATATCACCCTTCCCACAAATGAAAGTCCCCTTTCATACCCTCAGAGTATTATAATATACACAGGGTAAGAACTTGCTAAATAGCAACAACATGTGTTGTCAATCATTTGCACACTGTAAATCCAGCATGGGGTGTCCTCATGACCTAGTTTAAGGTGAGTGTGCCACAGACTGGCACTCAAGATAAACTAGTCTCACATTACTGGTCGAGAAATATAGGACACCCCACTTACTGCAAAACCTTGGTGTATTACAGATGGATACATAGTGTGGGAACTTAATGTAAAATGTAAATGCTAAATCAAATGGATTAAACTATAGGATGTCTATAAACTAAGTAAGTAAACAAAAAAATTAATTTCTAAGCATGAAACAAGACATGTGTAAAGTGACATAATTGATGCATAATCAGCATAATCAAGACATTTATCATGAAGCCATCAATGCATGTACATCATCATTAAAATCAAAACATTAAACAGCAGAGTATATAGCAAAAACATAATAATACACTCATGGGTACTGAAACATAAGGATCAAAATTAAAAAATATTTAAAGGTACATCATAAACATCAAGTCAAAGTATACTTAAAATAGTGTTGAGGCAAATATTTAAGAATACATTATAAACCTCACATGAAAGTACACCTAAATAATGTTGAAACAAATTAGATAATTGGATACTGGTTGGGCTATATCCAGATGCCTGTCTCAGTGAATGAGTAATCCTTGATAAATGAGAAATCCTTCAGAAATTAACTTCAAAGTCACCGGAAAGGTGTTGGAGTCTCGATATGATGGAGATTGACAGTTGCCCATGACTGCAGACTGATACTGCACACACAAGACGCTAGTGGATTACACACAAAAATGTCTGTGGCTTCTTGACCCAGAAAAGTGCTCTAATATGTCGACATAGATGGCCTGGTTTTACCTCATATATTAATATTATGCAGTAATTACCGAAATGTCAAGTGTCCATCACAACTGTTTAACCAGATCATATGGCGCATATGCACATACCGTACTGGGTTAGTGTCCATAGTAATCCACTGGTTCAGGTTGAAAGATCAGTAATGTGCAAATATAAACAATGCACTCGGGTCATCTCAGTTCACAGGAACATGACATTGATGTCAATCCAGGAAATATAACGAAGTAGTGAGTAAATATGAACAATTTACTCAGGTCATCTCAGGTCCTAGGAACATGATATTGAAGCCAATCCAGGAAATATAATGTAGTAATGAGTAAACATGAACAATTTACTCAGGTCATCTCAGGTCCTAGGAACATGATATTGAAGCCAATCCAGGAAATATAATGTAGTAATGAGCAAACATGAGCAATTCACTCAGGTCATCTCAGGTCCCAGGAACATGATATTGAAGCCCATCCAGGAAATATAATGCAGCAATGAGTAAATATGAACAATTCACACAGGTCATCTCACGTCCCAGGAACATTATATTGAAGCCAATCCAGGTAACATAATACTCACTAGTCACAGGAACATGACATCAAAGTCAATCCATGAAATATAATACTTTCGGATCATTGAAAGTATGTAGCAGGAAGCAAGCGTCGAAAAGGCCAGCCAGGCCATAGGCACCATGTAGATTACAGTAGCATAATGATGCACATTGAAAGGCACAGTGTCCGTGGAAGACACGTGACAAAAACATTCAGAGGTTACGGAGTGTACGTGTAATACAACAAAATGGTACCAGATACTTATAATCAACACATCTGTGGATAAAAATCAATAAATTGTGACTTAAAATGACATTTGTCCCCCTTGTAATCAATCAATTAATTGTGATTTAAAATGTTTTGTGTCCCCCCTTGACGAAAAAAAAAATAAAATAAATGTGGTTCAGATACTTAACCCTCAGAACAATTGATTTATCCCCAAAATGTTCAAAACTTAATTCTGTCATCATAAGATAAGTGAAGGTTAAAGGCTATCGCTCATAAATAGCAAATAAAATACACCAACCTTACTTAAAATAAGCCAATTTTAAAATAAACTAACCCTACTTTATTGACATATCACCAGTGTTACAATGACTCAGCCAGATAAACGGAACCCAGTCGAAACCAACTGTGACACTCTAACATCGATAAGACCTATATCATATTCTGGGGGGGGGGGGGGGGGAGATGCAACTCTACGTTCAGTAGGGTGGGACTACCAGCCTCACTTACAGCACTAGTTGATTCCCCGTAAAATGCACTTTAAACCTAATTTAGAATCTATTAACTAATTTTTAAAATTATCAACCACTTGGCTGTGATTCTAGCAATATTTTGTTCATATTTTAACTCCATTCCATTCATGCCCTCTTCAGCTTCCTTTCTTTTTTTTTTGGGGGGGGGAATGTAAAAATATATTAAAACACATTAATCATAATTCTATCGTAGACTTTAGATTCCGCCAACAATTGTGAAAATATAATTGTGGCTATCAAGAAATAAAATGTGGCCTGCCATATGGCTCACATCTGACTCTTATTGTCCCGTTTATCTTTTGTACGATGTGGCCTATTATCCGGCACATGTTAACATCAGTACACTTTGTGGCCTACTCTCCGGCACACTCTATATTATCAAATTTAATTATATCATGTGGCGTACTCCCCAGCACACTGATCATCCTCTTTAATTGCACTATGTGGCCTACTCTCTGGCACACAGATTATCCTCTTTATTTGCACTATGTGGCCTACTCTCTGGCACACAGATTATCCTCTTTATTTGCACTATGTGGCCTACTCTCCGGCACACTGATTATCCTCTTTAATTGCACTATGTGGCCTACTCTCCGGCACACAGATTATCCTCTATATTTGCATTAGGTTGCCTTTTTTCCAGCACCCTCTAATTAACATTTTAATTACTCTATGTGGCCTACTCTCTGGCGCAGTGATTATCTTAACTACTGAATATGTGGCCTATTATCGGGCACACATGTTATCATTTTCAAATAAACTAAGTGGCCTACTCTCCGGCACACTCTAATCATCATATTTATTTGGCTTGGGTGGCCTCCCCCAAGCTCACCCTTAGTAACAGGCAATATACTACAATCCTGTCACATGTCTGTGTCATGACATGCAGATCTATGGAATAAGCTTCATTAAAGCCATAACATATGTAATTGAAGTGACCATGCACGGTCCATCCCACCTATCTTTTTCAATATCCTTGATAAGGAACCTTTAGTGACACTCCTCGCCTAGAGGCTGTATACATGTAAACAATATCACCCACAGCAAATTTTGTCGGTTTTACTTGTGAGTCATAATATTTCTTATACTTCTCTTGAGCACACTTTTGATTTTGCTCAACCATTTTAAATGGATCAACCATACTTTGAGCAACAATCTGTGGATAGTTATGGACATTTGCAACACCATCATCGTTGACTGAGAAGTCTAGACTATTTGACAACCTTGGCAACCATCCAAGAAATAAGTACATTTGACTATGCATGGTTTTTTTGAAAGAAATCCTCTTTAAAAGTCCACACACTTGTGGCAGGGCCCCAAGATAAGCATTTTCTGCAATGAGCCTTTCTCTGCCTGATAAATACATTGCTGACAATACGTCCTTGTAGCTTGTGAGATGATACGCCAATAATATTGGCTGGCATATGTTTTATAAAATGACACTCCCCTAAAAATTACATTCCCCTTAGCATTCAACTGGCCTCCGCTGAAACCATTCATAATCATAGAATCGGGTTTCAGAGTAATATGAGAAAAATATTTTAAGTACATTAGGTGAGACAAAACAGAAACAGTTGCACCATTATCTAGAAGTAACAAAAGCTCCTGACCCTCACATGATACTATTTTTCCTACCACATAAGATCTACCACCCACAACAGCCAAAACAATTACTGAACAAAACTCAACTTTTCCATCCCCCTTGATACCTGAGCTCCTTGACAAAACCTTCCGCTCGATTCACATGTCAAAACAGGCTCCCCCACTCTTGACATTTGACTTAATTCAAGTCATAAAATAAAATTCAAGTCATGGATTTTTAAAGCAAGTCCCAAAAAGAAAATAAGATGTGTTGATTAATCAGAAGCCCATTTTACCATAATACACACACACACCCACCTCTGGTATCCTTGTGAATGTCAGCCCATACCGCGGATCGAAAGCTCGCTACCAGTTGTCACGGGAGAAACTCCACACTACACGGTGCTGCTTTGGGTTGAGCTTTTGTTCTCACATCATACATGCTGTTCCAGGCTGGCCTGCCGGTCAACCAGGGAGGACCTCTTATATACCTCAGGCTCTGCTACCAGTTGTCACGGGATAAACTTCACATTACACCGTGCCGCTTGAGTTGAACTTTTATTCTCACATCATACATGCTGTTCCAGGCTGGCCTGCCGGTCAACCAGGGAGGACCTCTTATATACCTCAGGCCCTAGATGGTTGGCCGACAGACTTACACAAAAAGTACTCAAAGACGTGATAATATTGTACAAAAACATAACCAAATATGCCCTGGAGAACTGGTTGAACTTCATTGTTTCAACTGTTTTCATAGAATGTCCTTTTGTGTTTGGTGGGGAAAGGGGTTGCACTTGGTGATCATGTCTTATCATGGGCGTCTAAATCTTGGAATGGTGTTAATCACCAGGGCCTACGTGTGCACTAAGTTCAACCATTCTCCCAGGGATCAAACTTAGTTAATATGATATTTTATTTATGATTGTTTTAACTTTGATTTTATTCATAATTGTTTTAACTTTGATTTTATTTATATTTGTTGGGTTACATTATTTTCTACAGATGGTTTCGTTATTTTCTTTATTCATAAACTAATTAATTTTACCAATTTTGGTCCAGCACGTGTCAGAACCTAACCAAAACAAAAGATAATTAAACATATATCTCTGTTCGTGCAGCCATTTTGTCTCTTCCCTCGAAATTCAATAAGATGCAAAATGGCGCGAAGATAACAGCATAGAGATCCTGTGTAAAATATCATTAAAATCTGCTGAGCTGACAAAATCATATAAAGATTCTGTTTCAATTATAAAATCAATTACAATAAAGTCATTGTGAGAATTAGTGATGAGGAGAACGATAAGAGATTGGCAATAACCCATTTGGAACCCATATTTTCCATGTTTTAATGGAATGTAAAAACTGATTTGATATGTTCTATGCTAATCATCGTTGCAATGATCGAATAACTTTAGATATAACACAATTGTAATGATGCCGGATGATTGCTATATATCACAATTACAGCAGAATTCATTTTGAAAAAGAAATCCCCATTTCATCCATCATATTAACTGAAAGAGAAATATTCAAGAAGACTTAAAGTATCTTTCACCGTTCTGATTCATTATAAAAAAGAGTTTTCAAAGTATTAATAGAACAGTTTGGCAGTAAATGTTTCATGTGAATTATTAAGCAGGGTTTTATTTAAATGAACATTGGCATGATAAATAATCTCAAAATGAAGAGAAATGATATGCGATATCTCCATATATATATATGTTTGTGTTCACAAAAGAGAGCCAATATGCTTATGATAAAAATTTAAAAAAATAAGATCTATGTAAGAAGTTGGAACATACTTACTTTGGGTATGTGGCATTTATCCATAACATGTCAATCACTTCGCAGACTTGTTCTGCACTGTTGAGACGACATCAGTTCAATTAAAAGCCATTCATTAGGATTCAATGCCCTACTCTTTCCGAAGAGCAACTGGGGATTTTTCTCTTGCCTTATCACAAGGATATTATAACACGGACCACCACTTTTGGCAACCACCCATGGAGTGCTGTCATTTATTCATATATTGGCGATATGTATTTTACCGTGTAAACCAACCTCACTTGAACACTGGAAGAATTCAAGAGAACGTTTTCCTTGTTTTGGCTTTGGACAGTTTTTCCATCTCTCTGATAGACATGATAAAACATAATTCAAAATGATAATTAGTTTTACATATGTTTCACATAGCATTCTGTTCAGCATAGATTTGGTGTTTGGCAGTGGAAACATGTTGTATGAATGATAAAGGGTGAAATCTACCACCCAAGCCAGTACCACACAATCATTTATCAAAGGCTATGAGGTTTGTTATATATATATATATATATATATATATATATATATATATATATATATATATATATATATATATATATATATATATATATATATATATATATATATATATTTCAGGTCGTTCAACAGAGAAAAAAACACAATATTGATCAAAATTACAATATTCGTTAGAAATATATGATTATTATGACAAAAAAAACAAGAAAATGAATTTCTTATAGAAGGATATGTGGACATTCAGAAAGTACCAGCACGCATAACTGTGGAGTGAAGTAATGGTATGGTTGACTAGCACCACGTGACCTTAACGTGACCTTCATGTGACCATGAACTGCACTCCAGCATAGTGCTCTAGTGACACGGTAATAACAGTTTTTTTTGCGACGAGAGGCGGCATGTAATCCAAATTCCATACCTCACAAATGACACTTAATTGTGAGGGACTACATGGCGGTGTTCATTGTCGCGGACGGTTACAATGGCCGGCGGTGATGAGGCTGCTAAGTGGGTGCGAGGCTGCGCTGTGTTAATGGAGAGGCTGAGCATTTTGTCCACAGATTACTGGGCAGGTGGGTAGGCTTTACGCTTAGCCCCTCACCAGGTAAGACAGAGTGGAGCTATTTCTGGAGGCCAAATAAGCAGAAAGGTGTTTTCCTGATAATCACACAACACCAAATAATATGCGTGTTGATTCAGACAGGGATATCCTCTGGAAAAATAATAAAACCCTGCAATTCCCAGTGAAAATGATTTGTGTCGTTTTTAATCGGCTCAGAACTGATTTCATAAAGGAAGCCATCAAAGGTTCACCTGACGTGCAAAAATTCCTTGCGTTATGTTGAGAATAATATATATATCCACTGATTGATTCCTAATTTGGATACAACAATATGTGTTTTCAATATCAGGATGTCTTCAAGAATCTACAAGTGCTGCATAGAAAAAAAAAAAAAACATTACTTAATGAATTGTTCTTTTAAAAAATCATAAAAAGTGATACCTGCAAATGACCCAAAAAAATAGCGAAAATCCCCAGCCCACAAAAGCAATGAATCTAGTTGTTTTTTTTAGGATTTTGAACATTTCATGGCTTCTCAAAAGAGAAAAACGTGTCAAGGAACTATTATTTTATCATATAGAAGCAACTCATGAAATACTGGCTAATGTGGGAACCAAAACATGAAATGCTAACTGTAAGCAGAGATTCAACTGCAGCACAGGAAATCAAGTACAAAATATACTTATACTACTCACCTTCTGATCAAATATTGTCAAGGGTGTGTCAACAGGCGACCTTTAAGGATATCATGAAATAAACAAGGTCTTGAATATATCACTACTTTCCTCACATAAAAAGAACACAATCCCTTATTGTATTATTGTAACCTAGCAACAGTGTACAACCAATATTATCCTGAGACCACTTTCCGCCCCTAATTTGGATGCAACAATTTGTGTTCTCCTCATAAGTAACTTACGTTAGGTACTAGGGATTCTTTTAACTAACATTGCGTTCTTCCTGATGTGAAGGACACCATACAACGGATAGAGCAATAATCAGATTGTAGCCACTTACTAGCAAAGTCATCCAATTGTGGAAGTAGATGTCAGTTTGTGCGGGACTACCCTATATTTTCAGCCAATCACGATGGAATCAACATGTCAGACCAGTAAGATGACGGAACACCTGTTTCACTTATTGGCTTTCATAGTTCGCAATTTAGAATTGAAATGTGTGGAAATAAAAGAAAAAAGAGACATTAAGATTGAAATGTGTGGAAATTAAAGAAAAAAAAGAGATATTGAGAGAGTGAAAATTGTGAAATTGTATTTAATACACAGGTTGTTAAGAGCAAGATTTGCGATTTCATCTTTGAGTGGCATGTAAAAGTGTTTTATACAGGTATATGATAAAAATAGACATTACAGATTGCCAAATTCACAAAACCCGACTTATCAATGGTCTTAGCATGTAGTATTCTGTTAGGAATTTCCTTTTTTGTGTTGGGATGATGGGAAAGTGATTTGTAATTTGATACATTTTATAATGATGACATGGGTTGAGTTATTATAATTCGAGCATTTCTCCAATTGCCCATTTACACGTGAATCAAACTTAAGAATTTGACTTGATTGTTTTTTTTCCAGTGATACATAAAAATAGATTTCTGTTGGGACAACTCTTCTGCTTGGAGCGCTGACAAACAACATTGACTTTAAAATAAAAATTCTGTCCGATTAACATTGTGTAAGAACAAATATTTCTACTTTTGTATTTAACGTAAGGGTGTCTATCATTTAAAATGTTTACATTCTAAAATCAATTTCGAACTCAGCGATGAATTGTGCCTCCCCCTAGCAGGATTCTGTGAAGCAAACATGTGATTCTCTTATGAGTTAAATACAAACTATACCACATCGGCCCTGATATACCGTTTCGTATCACATGCATTGAATTTTCTATTTTCTATTTGCCCTGATATACCGTTTCGTATCACATGCATTGAGTTTTCTACTTTTTATTTGCCCTGATATACCGTTTCGTAGCACATGCATTGCGTTTTCTACTTTTTATTTGCCCTGATATACCGTTTCGTAGCACATGCATTGCGTTTTCTACTTTTTATTTGCCCTGATATACCGTTTCGTATCACATGCATTGAGTTTTCTATTTTCTATTTGCAGATTGTTGCTGGGTTGATGGGTGGACAGCGCTTTCAGACATGTCAACCAAGTCAAAGAACCAAATGAGAGGATTGAATATTCGCTTGTTCAACTGCAAAACATCAACTAAACAAACAATATCACAGTTCCTACATGCAAATCTTTGACATGGCTTGGTGTATATTTACATATATATTGACCAAAATATATCCTTAACGTGTATCACACATCAAGTTTTACAATCGTAGGAATTATTTTTTTGAAAACAATTGCATTGACATATATGTAAAAAAACGGTGCCTGGAATTTGTCATAAATAATTTAATATAAAATATAAAGCAGAGAATGGCAAATATGGATAATATAACCCTGTGCAACGATTCATTCCCGAATGTGACCTGCGAGGCGGAGTTCCCCCGGACATTTGGTCCCCGGGCCGTAGACGTGGGCACGGTCATAATGGCGGCCGTGTTCGGTCTCATCTGCGTGGTCGGGCTGGTGGGCAACGGACTGGTTATCTTTGTCATCGTTCGCTACACCAAGATGAAAACGGTGACAAACATGTACATCCTAAACCTGAGCATCGCCGATTCGGTGTTTCTACTGGGGCTGCCTTTAGTGATGACCACTGCCATTTTACAGCACTGGATATTCGGCTACGCTATGTGTAAGATCTACTTCATCTTGACGTGCATTAACACCTTCGAGGGGGCGCTAACGCTTCTCACGATGAGCGGCGATCGCTACTTAGCGGTGTGTTTCCCCATCACCTCCATGAGATACAGGACTTCTGCGTACGCCAGAATAGCCATAGCCATCACATGGATGGTCAGTTTGCTTCTTATGATCCCCATCGTGCTTTATGCAAAGAATATGGAGCATCCTTACTTTAGTGGAATATTTAGCTGTAAGATCGTTTGGCCGTCTACCCGCCTCGTCGCTCCAGAGAAGGCTTTTATATACTATAACATGC
Organism: Amphiduros pacificus; assembly: GCA_949316495.1. Classification (NCBI taxonomy): domain Eukaryota; kingdom Metazoa; phylum Annelida; class Polychaeta; order Phyllodocida; family Hesionidae; genus Amphiduros; species Amphiduros pacificus. The sequence continues at coordinate 28,346,610 of OX439012.1, read as the reverse complement.
TCCTTGGCTTTGTAATTCCTGTTCTACTCATCTCTCTTTTGTACACATTACTCATCGTGAGGCTGAAGACGACCGGGCCCCAGGTGAAGTCAGCTGAGAAGAAGAGGTCTCATCGTAAGGTCACTAAACTGGTCACCCTCATTATCGGGGTATATATTATCTGCTGGCTCCCGTACTGGGCATTCCAGGTGCACCTCATAAACCACCCCCACTCGGTCAGACAAAGTCCCTGGCTTATAGACCTCTTTAAGTTTTTCACTGTCCTATCTTATGCAAATTCTATGATGAACCCGTGTCTGTACGCGTTCACGAATGATAACTTTAGGGACAGTTTTATCAACGCATTCAGGTGCGCCGCCGATGCCTCGTTCAACGCCCGCCGGGGTTCAGAGTTGAACAGCACTGTTGGCAACAACAACTTCGCAGGGAATAAAGGCAAAAAGCAAAAGAACTCTAATGAGTATGAGTTCACAACGTTGAACAACACTGCAGGGGTGCTACCAGACGCAGCTGAAAACAACTTAAACCACGAGAACCATGACAACATAGCCTTGGAGGCGACTTCTGAGGCCTGAACCTGAAGGCCCTGACTGCACACAGGCTCTGCTACAGGCTATCATAATATACTTGCTGAAATACTTGCTATGCTACAGGCTACCATGATATACTTGCTGAAATACTTGCTATGCTACAGGCTACCATGATATACTTGTTATCCTGAGATACTGGCTATGTAACAGGCTACCCTAAAATACTGGCTATGGTTAGCCTAAAATACTGGTTATGTAACAGGTTACCCTAAAATACTGGCTATGGTTACCCTAAAATACTGGCTATGGTTACCCTAAAATATTGGCTATGGTTACCCTAAAATACTGGCTATGGTTACCCTAAAATACTGGCTATGGTTACCCTAAAATACTGGCTATGGTTACCCTAAAATACTGGCTATGGTTACCCTAAAATATTGGCTATGGTTACCCTAAAATACTGGCTATGGTTACCCTAAAATATTGGCTATGGTTACCCTAAAATATTGGCTATGGTTACCCTAAAATACTGGCTATGTTACAGGTTGCCCTAAGGTACTGGCTATGTTACAGGTTATTCTGCGATACTGGTTATGTCACAGGTTACCCTAAAATACTGGCTATGGTTACCCTAAACTACTGGCTATGTCACAGGTTACCCTAAAATACTGGCTATGTTACAGGTTACCCTAAAATACTGGCTACGGTTACCCTAAGGTACTTGGTATATTTCAGGTTACCCTGAGATACTGTCTATGTTAAAAATTACCCTAAAATACTGGATATGTTGCAGGTTGCCCTAAGGTACTGGCAATGTTACAGGTTGCCCTAAGGTACTGGCTATGTAACAGGTTACCCTAAGGTACTGGCTATGTTACAGATTGCCCTAAGGTACTGGCTATGTTACAGGTTGCCCTAATGTACTGGCTATGTTACAGGTTGCCCTAAGGTACTGGCTATGTAACAGGTTACCCTAAGGTACTGGCTATGTTACAGATTGCCCTAAGGTACTGGCTATGTTACAGGTTGCCCTAAGGTACTGGCTATGTTACAGGTTGCCCTAAGGTACTGGCTATGTTACAGGTTGCCCTAAAATACTGGCTATGTTGCAGGTTACCCTAAGGTACTGGCTATGTTACAGTTTACCCTAAGGTACTGGCTATGTTACAGGTTGCCCTAAGGTACTGGCTATGTTGCAGGTTGCCCTAAGGTACTGGCTATGTTACAGGTTGCCCTAAGGTACTGGCTATGTTACAGGTTGCCCTAAGGTACTGGCTATGTTACAGGTTGCCCTAAGGTACTGGATATGTTGCAGGTTGCCCTAAGGTACTGGCTATGTTACAGGTTGCCCTAAGGTACTGGCTATGTTACAGGTTGCCCTAAGGTACTGGCTATGTTGCAGGTTACCCTAAGGTACTGGCTATGTTACAGGTTGCCCTAAGGTACTGGCTATGTTACAGGTTGCCCTAAGGTACTGGCTATGTTACAGGTTGCCCTAAGGTACTGGCTATGTTACAGGTTGCCCTAAGGTACTGGCTATGTTACAGGTTGCCCTAAGGTACTGGCTATGTTGCAGGTTGCCCTAAGGTACTGGCTATGTTACAGGTTGCCCTAAGGTACTGGCTATGTTGCAGGTTACCCTAAGGTACTGGCTATGTTACAGGTTACCCTAAGGTACTGGATATGTTACAGGTTACCATGAGATACTGGCTATGTTACAGGTTGCCCTAAGGTACTGGCTATGTTACAGGTTGCCCTAAGGTACTGGCTATGTTGCAGGTTGCCCTAAGGTACTGGCTATGTTGCAGGTTACCCTAAGGTACTGGCTATGTTACAGGTTGCCCTAAGGTACTGGCTATGTTACAGTTTACCCTAAGGTACTGGCTATGTTACAGGTTGCCCTAAGGTACTGGCTATGTTACAGGTTGCCCTAAGGTACTGGCTATGTTACAGGTTGCCCTAAGGTACTGGCTATGTTACAGGTTGCCCTAAGGTACTGGCTATGTTACAGGTTGCCCTAAGGTACTGGCTATGTTACAGGTTGCCCTAAGGTACTGGCTATGTTACAGGTTGCCCTAAGGTACTGGCTATGTTACAGGTTGCCCTAAGGTACTGGCTATGTTACAGGTTGCCCTAAGGTACTGGCTATGTTACAGGTTGCCCTAAGGTACTGGCTATGTTACAGGTTGCCCTAAGGTACTGGCTATGTTACAGGTTGCCCTAAGGTACTGGCTATGTTACAGGTTGCCCTAAGGTACTGGCTATGTTACAGGTTGCCCTAAGGTACTGGCTATGTTACAGGTTGCCCTAAGGTACTGGCTATGTTGCAGGTTACCCTAAGGTACTGGCTATGTTACAGGTTGCCCTAAGGTACTGGCTATGTTACAGTTTACCCTAAGGTACTGGCTATGTTACAGGTTGCCCTAAGGTACTGGCTATGTTACAGGTTGCCCTAAGGTACTGGCTATGTTACAGTTTACCCTAAGGTACTGGCTATGTTACAGGTTGCCCTAAGGTACTGGCTATGTTACAGGTTGCCCTAAGGTACTGGCTATGTTACAGGTTGCCCTAAGGTACTGGCTATGTTACAGGTTGCCCTAAGGTACTGGCTATGTTACAGGTTGCCCTAAGGTACTGGCTATGTTACAGGTTGCCCTAAGGTACTGGCTATGTTACAGGTTGCCCTAAGGTACTGGCTATGTTACAGGTTGCCCTAAGGTACTGGCTATGTTACAGGTTGCCCTAAGGTACTGGCTATGTTACAGGTTACCCTTAAATACTGGATATGTTGCAGGTTGCCCTAAGGTACTGGCTATGTTACAGGTTGCCCTAAGGTACTGGATATGTTACAGGTTACCATGAGATACTGGCTATGTTGCAGGTTGCCCTAAGGTACTGGCTATGTTACAGGTTACCCTTAAATACTGGATATGTTACAGGTTGCCCTAAGGTACTGGCTATGTTACAGGTTGCCCTAAGGTACTGGCTATGTTACAGGTTGCCCTAAGGTACTGGCTATGTTACAGGTTGCCCTAAGGTACTGGCTATGTTACAGGTTGCCCTAAGGTACTGGCTATGTTACAGTTTACCCTAAGGTACTGGCTATGTTACAGGTTGCCCTAAGGTACTGGCTATGTTACAGGTTGCCCTAAGGTACTGGCTATGTTACAGGTTGCCCTAAGGTACTGGCTATGTTACAGGTTGCCCTAAGGTACTGGATATGTTGCAGGTTGCCCTAAGGTACTGGATATGTTACAGGTTGCCCTAAGGTACTGGATATGTTGCAGGTTGCCCTAAGGTACTGGCTATGTTACAGGTTGCCCTAAGGTACTGGCTATGTTACAGGTTGCCCTAAGGTACTGGCTATGTTACAGGTTGCCCTAAGGTACTGGCTATGTTACAGGTTGCCCTAAGGTACTGGATATGTTGCAGGTTGCCCTAAGGTACTGGCTATGTTACAGGTTGCCCTAAGGTACTGGCTATGTTACAGGTTGCCCTAAGGTACTGGCTATGTTACAGGTTGCCCTAAGGTACTGGCTATGTTACAGGTTGCCCTAAGGTACTGGCTATGTTACAGTTTACCCTAAGGTACTGGCTATGTTACAGGTTGCCCTAAGGTACTGGCTATGTTACAGGTTGCCCTAAGGTACTGGCTATGTTACAGGTTGCCCTAAGGTACTGGCTATGTTACAGGTTGCCCTAAGGTACTGGCTATGTTGCAGGTTGCCCTAAGGTACTGGCTATGTTACAGGTTGCCCTAAGGTACTGGCTATGTTACAGGTTGCCCTAAGGTACTGGATATGTTGCAGGTTACCATGAGATACTATGTTATATGTTACTCCAAACTACTACTTCAGGTTACCGTAAAGTACTGGCTATGTAAAAAAATGTTACCCAAAAATAATGGCTATGTCAATGTACTGGGTGTTTTACAGGCTACTGAAAAGAAAATACTGGTTATGCTACAGGCCCTAAGAGTATACTGGTTTTGTTACAGGTTATAGTAAGAAATTGGCAATGTTACAGGGAATGATGAGAAACTCGCTATAATGAACAGGCTATAATAATATACTAGCTATGCTGCAGGTGACTACGGTATCATATTGACAATGCTATTCTGTGTTACAGTCTCAGGCTATCATAAGATGCTGAATGAATTTATATATTACGATATTTTAATGATTTACTAAAAAATAATAACAAGGTACTACAAAGATAGGATACAGAGGTCAGCTGACCAAGACTTATTATGTGAAATAAAAAGAACAGATCAATGTATATACATAATATGGCATTGCCAAGGAGTCGGGCGGGGCAGGGCATGACCTACTCTCCTTTGCATCGGGCTCAGTATATAACACCCTCTCCGCTTATGCGATGAGATATGTTCAAATAGGTCTGTTCCATTAGCCCCGCCCCTTGAATGTATCCAACTGCACGTGCACGGTGCGATGATGTAATTACAGCCTTTCAGTTGGACAGCATGTGAACGATACGATGACGTAACTCGAATCTCTTGCTAATTAATATTCATGAGTGCCCAAATAGTACGACATTTGGTCGCGTCGGCGCTAGGCCTACGAGACAAAAGTGGAGCGGCCAACATATCAAATCAAATCAAATCAAATCAAATCAATATATTGAAGAGGCCTAGTAAAGCTGGGTAGGCATGACCTTCCGAGCTGGGATTTGAAAGAGTATATATTTTTTCCAAGGTCAATTTTTAAATGTCAAAATTCCAGCCCATTGACTCTTACTTCTGATTTTGATAGGGGTCTTTTGGTCAAAAGTGTAAATATTTATCAAATAATCTAGATTCTATAGACGTCATTGCACAGGTAAAAACAATTGTTTTTCCCACAACAATATATATGTTCTGATGACATTAAAAATTTCTGTTTAAACAATAAAATGGTGCAAATGTCATGGACCCGCATGGACTATAGCATGATTATTGGTAAATTATACCCGTCATTACTTCGCATTAAATCTGTAGTGTTGTAAATCGTCCAAATCCTCTCGCTACCTCTGACGTCACTCCCTTATTTGGTATCATTCGAAATTGTAACTTCCCTTAAGTCATGAATTGTCGTCTAGCCCAACGAAATATCATCCAATAAGAATTGACCAACATCAAGTTATAAACCTAAATGCTAACAAATCAGTACAGCTGTTTTAAAGAACATAACAGAACCTGTATAACTATTCTATTTTGCACCAATCAATGAAGAGCCTGATTTGTATGAATAGTCATGACTTGCGTCCAATCTTGACGCACCTTTTCACCCATGACGGCTGGGACTGAAACGAGAGGTCCTGTAAAGGAGGGTACCCTGTCACACCACCCTGTGTTGGTATCACGCCCAAATCTATTTTCAGAAACGTTGACATTATTTCACATTTGTAAACAATTTTTAGTCAGACATCAGACGATACCAGTGTGTTTTGTCAAATATTCAACACACAATTGACTCCTAGCAGACGTAGTTCTGGTGTGACAGGGTATGAGAAAGAGCTATTTTTTATGAAAATCGTCCCGAGATATAAAAATATTCCTTTTGATGAACTGGATATCCCTTAAAAAATACAGAGATATAATAACACTTGCCGCTCATATAGGCAAACAAAGGAACCTTACTTTATTATGTAAAAACAATTAGTTCCTGACAATATTGACTCAAACAGGTAAATTCCAACTTCCCAATTGGTGGTGCAAAATGCTGTTTTTTATAGCAAGTCATTTTTACAAACTACATTTGAAACTAGGAACACTGAATGCCATGGAAAGATTGTGTATTCTAGTGTTGATATTTTTTACCGGTATCTTTCCCTGTGGATCTAAATATTTTAAACAATTCTACATTTTGGAATTTGATATTTCTCTTGTGAATCAATAGAAAAAGCTGGTTAAGATAACAATATAAACTACTAGAATAATGATTAACAAATATTTCAGTATCTATATCATAGAGAATTCTTAACACAAATAATAAAATAATAAAAAAAGGCGAAAACTATTTTTATCATATAGACATACACATATGTATATGAATATGTATGCATATTTATATATATATATATATATATATATATATATATATATATATATATATATATATATATATATATATATATATATATATATATATCCTATTTCGTTACTATCGAAATAAGAATAGACTAACACAAAGGCCATATTTTGCTAGAAAATGTTGGTTTTAGTCTTTTATGTCAATCAAGGTATCGGAACCCATTTAGGCAGCATAGCACATCTAAAGCACCAACAAGACCTGTACTCGCCATCTGATATCGACATCTGAAATCCGGGAAAGCACAGAATGTCATTGTCATATCCTTTATAAGAAGAAAAACACATTGTCATTTTACAGATAAAAGAGTCAAACTACGGAGACCTGTTTTATAAAGGTATATTTGCCTTCCTTATGAATAGCAAAATATCTTCAAATTGACTCATGTTTGTCTTGTTTTATCGAGGCGTTAGGACATGAACTCCTTTTTGTTATTCTAACAGGTAAGAACGGTTAACCGAACCATAAACCGGTTTTAATATAAGTACTATTTTTCCCGAGGGTAGCTTACATACAGCGAGAGAACTGTCATAGATAAGAGTAGCTTATATCAATGTTTGCTACCATCACTGGAGATAACCTTTGATGGTCAAGTTATACACGGTTTGTCATCCTAAAAGGGCTGTTACCCAAAAGGGCTTTTGTGCAAAAGGGTAATTAAAGTGATGAAATGTGTAAATATCCTCAAGGCTAATTATTCTAAAGACTAAACCTCAAGGATATTTATCCTTAAAGGTATTTTTACTAGAGCGTTCAAGGGCAGTTGCATTCAAGCTGATTACCTTACAGGGTAGTTATTTCAAGACAAAAGGCAATTATTTTCAAGTGATTTATCCTCAAGATACTAAAGCACTGTTGCCTTCAAGGATTGTTATCTTCGGTTACTTTCAAGTTTTCCAATGAAGTGATGTTTGTTTAAGTTTCAAGGGTCCATTATAAATATCCATCTCTAGGTCAGGCCCGATTTAATTAACAAAACAGATTACAGTTTAATAATGCGGATGTTGAATAATGCGTCGATGGACCGAACTAAAAGATAAAATGATATATTTTACATTTATATGATTGATATTAATATTTGATCATCTCTGTTGTTTGAATCACACTGTAAGATATGATGCGAATATGATATGAAGAAGTGATTCGTAATTGTACCATGCTTATTAAAATGAAACCTGTCTCACTGCAATTAATTCTATGAACAGATGATGAACATTTATCATGAAATGATTGTAATTGAATAAAGCAAAATAAATGTTGTTAATGGAGATGATTTCTCTGTACACTTTGTAATAGTATACGAATTTGATGCAAAATTGTGGTTGTAAATTATGTACCAATAATATAACAGATCTTTAAAAAATAAGAGAAATGTATAGTGAGGTATTTTTTAATTACAATAACTTACAGAATTGTATAAATGTACATGCACAATCTAAATATTTTATGATATTTATCTTCAAGGGCAATCAATTCTTGGAATTAAAATAGGCAAATTAAAAAAAAAGATTTTTTGTCTTAATAAACTTAAATCAGTCCTTTTTCTTCATGATTTACTTAACTTGCAATTACTCAAATATTGAACCTATCGTGGTCATCTGCTTTCTATTTAAGTAATCTACATTTACAATGCTAGTCTGATCTTTACAATGCTAGTCTGATCTTTACAATGCTAGTCTGATCTTTACAATGCTAGTCTGATCTTTACAATGCAAGTCTGACATTTGGAACTACTGTCTGTGCATATGTTGCCAATCCCATCCATTGTTCAGAGTGAGTTGACAGACGCAAAACCTGCCAGCCTATGTCGCCGCACCTGACTAATAGTGTTATCGTCGTGGGAATTTCCAAATGAGAATTAACATTCCAACAAAAAAGGTTCATATCTAATTAATTAATCACAAGATTTTAGTAAGGCATTGTATATTGATATAGTGATACTTTCGATAACAATCATTTTTGTAAGAAGACTTTATGTATTTTGATAAAACATCTGAATGTTATGAAGATATCAAAAAAACCATACTTAGGTCTTTTGTTCTGAATCGATCTTTGACATAAGAATAAAGAGATAAAGAAAGATGATATTGTAAAATCGGTACAAATTTATTTGAATATGGGAGGCAACATAAACGGTGTAATATAACACAGAATGACTTGACCAGAGCCATCTGGCGGTCAAATAAATGAATCTTTCCACATTAAAAGATTTGATGATGGACAGTTGATAATCTGAGATTGACTTGTATGAATCCTTTGGAGCTTTGTGTTTGGGATTGCAAACTAATTGTAGAGATATGGGAGGGTGGCATGTTATTAATATTATTATCGTTATGTTTTATGTTCTAAGCTCATGTTTGCCTATTAGCAGTTTTAATGTAATTGTAAAAATAGATAAAAAAATGATAATAATAACAAAAATGTTGTAATTTGTGAACAACATTTTGACAATAACCATGTTCTTCTGATTGTATTAATGCACTCACAGACAATTCACGTTTGTATCAACAGAATATTTTATAAATGTTTTTAAAATGGATATTTGTTCTCCCGTGCCTGTATATTGTCTGTAGTATATAGAAAATAAACAAAACAATGCCATATTCGTTGTATTGTTTGTTCTTGCTTTTTCTATTCATCTAAAATGATTAGTTTTCTGTAAACAGAATAAATACAATATAAATATAATATATAGTACAGAGACTTTGTTATGCAATCTTTGCTTATCATGAAGTTTATAATCATACTCTTATATTTTAACTTGACGATATTGTAGACTTGTGTCCTCTGATGTCCATCCTAAAGTTGTACCAGTTACATTATACATGTGAACAGAAAAGATACATATTGTGCCCTCTGAAATATTAAACGAAGAAAGTGATGCAGAAAGGTATGTCATTGTTTGCTAATTCAATCTTTTGAAAAAGATGAAAACATATTTAATACAATAGAATTAAACAATAGTGGCTCTTTCAGCCGTTATATAAATTTGACATTAATAGTGTGTAATATTTTCTGAAATATAATCTATGTCAATTGTATTCGCAATAAAGGTTGGTGAACTATAAATAAGCATAAACTCAAAATTCTAGTCAACAAGTGTTTTTGTGATATGATTATGCACAGCAAATATGCCCTCCTGGCCAGCAAATATGCCCTCCTGGCCAGCAAATATGCCCTCCTGGCCAGCAAATATGCCCTCCTGGCCAGCAAATATGCCCTCCTGGCCAGCAAAAGAAAACTGTCAGACATAGGCTTATGTATTATTAAGGGATACAAAATTGAATGAAATAAATTTTTACCCTTGTCTAGTTCTAATTTGTATAAAAAAGAACGCTATAAGGCAAGCTTCTATCTCTGACCAGATGTTTATCATACCAGATGTTTATCATACCATTTAATGTGCCATTGATCCACAAATAGTCCATACCACTGGGACATAATGCCCTACTCTTTTCACAGAGTGACTTCGTATTTTTCACCTTTTCAGTCAATATTACAAAGGCGTATTGACAAAAGCACAACCTTTGGCAACCAGTCATGAATACATGAGAAACAATCTTTAAAATAAACAACACCATATAAATGGGTTGAATTATTTATGAGATTGGTTACTGCACTGACATTATCCATTACGTGTTAGGCCCGAAGGAGATTTTGATGTAGTATTAGACCAACTTACATCAACTATGTGCTTGAACAGCTTGAATACAGCTATTAAAATTAGTTTGAAGCTTACACAATAGGTGTGAATGCATACGCCCTATTCAACTTTTTGTGCCCTATTCAACTTTTTAATCACCAACGTCTGCTCCTTACTCCAGCGCTTATCTTCCAAAGTCAGGTATATTGACGCCATGGGCATAGGTATTGCTTTGAAATGATCCTGAATATGTCAGGCATAAATCTGAGATGGTGCTTAATACCACAGGTAAAGGTCCGAGACGGTCCCAATTATGTTAGACTTGGATCTGAAAAGGTCCCAAAAATGACAGGCATTTCTTTGGAATGGTCCCTAATAAAACAAAGCTATCACAATATAGTTTATTTTATGACATCTTAACGATACTGTCGAGAGGTAAATTGGACTTTTCAAATGTGTGTTTTAGGTATTGAAATAAGGATTTAGGTTATACAAGTAGTTTTAAATATTTTCTAAAGCATTTACCTTTTGAATACTATCATGTTATATTTAATTCATTTTTCTTTAATACGTTCTGCCATCTTCCATTTATTTCAATCACTGGAAATTTGAGCGAAGGCTTTCTCCAATGAATTGTATCTTTCTTCATTTTTTTATGAAAAAGAATTACATTGATACATGAACCCAACAGATGAGAATGCAGGAAATAAAATCATAATCAGATTCTAAATATTTCATTTGGGCCTATAGGCGTTTAAAAACGTAGTTTATTTTTTAAGGAAACATGAACATAGACGCAAACATTGTTATAAACGTGCTTCACTTTGTTTGCTTACTAAAATTAGTACAGATCCGATAAAAGCATGCCACAGACTACATATTGCCAGTGGACCCTGTGTTGAAACCAGGCTCTGCAAGAATAGGTCAAAAGTGACAGTTTTAGGGGACCACGCATTATAAAAGTCTGATATTTTGTCACATGTGATAACATGGCCAATTGGTGTCATAATAATTAATTGTGACCAAAAGGCGAGAACATCAGCAAATGAGTAAAGATATTTGTGACAGGTATACAAAAATACTCGTGAAACAAACCATTAATCTTCAAGAGGTGTGAATAGAAAAATCTTGATTTCTTTCTTGTTGGGAAGGCTAATAATAATTGATTAAGGATAAAGGGGCACAATGAAACATGTTTTTAAATATTACGTCAAAACAAACTAAATTTTCTCAATACACGTGCTATATTTAATGAATAACCCTTTAACCCCTAACGGACGGGAAGGACGGCAACGTCCACCACCGGCAACGGACGGGAAGGACGTTGACGTCCCCATTGTTCTGGCTTGATGACGTCATTTGTAACATTCTGAAGGGCTGCAACTTGTTATAATGTATTCATGATAATGATGCCCGACTACTTAATCATGAACCTTTGACCCCATCACTTCATTTAGCATATTGAATAACCATGGTTAAACATTTTATTAATTCAGTATGTAGAAACACACGCCCAGACTGGTTAGTCCAGCCAATCAACAACATTTAGATAGTCCAGTAGATAACATTCATTTGTATCCAGGATATCGTTTGAAATATCAGTTAGAATATAAAATTCCCAGGATACAGAGGTATTGTGTATATGTCAACTCTATTTTAATCATTATGTTTTCTTTTTCATATATTGATTGATTGGAGTTTTTATCAAAAAGAATTCAACTCCATTTTAAGTGAACAGTATAAATATGTTCAGGAAATTGTTTCACAAACACTTGAACTCCATGATATGATGCTTGTGTCACAAATGTTACATGGAGATCCCAGAAGCTAACCTTACTCTGCGCAAGATGTCACTCGCTTCCATTGAAGTGTCACTTCGTGAAATTCCGGAATATGATCAGTCACTAGAAAGAGCAAACGTCTGGTTATTTCATACAAATTGACTCGCGGGACAGACTAACCTAAACCTCAAGCTTACATTGAATGGAATTTTGAGTGCAGCATTTTAAAGATTATCTTGTAGTATTAGTGGTTTATTAAATAGAATTGATAAACTACAAATCTCAGATGAAAAAAGAACCCTTTTTTGTTCTACACTTTTGAGTGCAGCATTTTAAAGATTTTCTTGTAGTATTAGTGGTTCATTAAATATAATTGATAAACTAAAAATCTCAGATGAAAAAAGAACCCTTTTTTGTCCTACACTTTATCAATATCCAATATCACATGAGTAATTTTTGGTGAAAATTAGTCAAGTTTATAGAAACATGATGAATCATGATAAAAAGCTTTGTATTATCTTAGAAAATGAGATTCTCTTTCCAAAAAGAACTTTCAGAAGTAGTTTATGTCCCATTGTAAACTTAATTTGTACCGTCGCATATATTGACATATTTCTATACACTAAAATGATAAAATCAGGCATAAATTTTTCATACTTCTAATTTATAAAATGCTATGTTGTCTTTTGTTTGTGGCAAAAACCCCACAGAAAATAGAACATCATGAGCATACAATGATAGTTTTATTATGTATGTTTTATTAAGTTAAAAAACATTGAAAAACATTGGCACATATATGATATTCATATTTACAAACAGATATATATTTGAGGGAAAAATAGAAAAATAAAACAAAGTGTTAAGAGTTAGCTCAGGGTTTTACTTTACACAAATTACTTCATTCATTTCATTTACATCATCATCTGATAATAAGTCAGAAAGAAACTCCATCACGTAAATCAATTAATTCTTTTACCGTGACAGCATTGCATAAATTGTCATCACTAATACCTTCATGCCATCTTTCAGCCATGACACTTAGATCAATACCATTATACAATTATATATATCAATACCATTATACAATTATACTTGTGCCTTAACTGAATAAAATTGATATCCATTATTGACATTGGATTAAAAACAGAAATATTTGTCACATTTCTCACAAGAGATGATTTGCTATTTATACAACTTAAATAGAATTTGAGAAATCATTTTTCTATACTTATCTCAAGAGGCATATAATCTGACAACAACAGTATTATCTATGAGTCATATAGGGAACTTTTCCGATAACCCTTAATGCTTTATGCCTTGATGATTTTTATAAATAGACGAATAGATAAAATAGAAAAATAAAAGAACAGAAGTTCGAATAGACAAAAAAATTATCGAAATACACTGTGAAAGAGTCATTGCGTATTATCCTTCATACCTTAATTCCTAATCTTTATTTTAGAAGTAATTAAAACACATATCTACTTTTTTTATAAGTGGATAATACTACTTCATATATATAATACAAAGGCCTCGTGCTCCTGTCTGCAGTCAAATAACAGTATTTAATCATGCGTTCAGTTTCAAAATAGTTTTGTATATAATCATTTTGTGATGCGTGCATGTTTGTATAGGGTCTTACGTCGCTTTCAACCTAATTTCAGTCATATCATAACGAGACCTACTTGTAGCAGAAAGATCTGCCTCTGAGAATTATAATATTGCAAGTTGACATGACAATCAATCGAGATTTTACCCAATTGTATTATAATGCCATCATCCATTGCCAAATATCCTGGCATCACAGCTGATATATTATATATTGAGAAAAATTATATTAACGATAATATTCTTCTTTTATTTTCTCATGGCTATAACCTTACCTTCCTCATTAAGGTGTGGAACAGACCCACTCATTAATCAAAGAATTATTGATAATTAGTCAAGATAATTTGAAGAAATCCAATTCCGTTGTAATTTAATTGGACGAAACATGTAAATATTTAATTGTCTTAGAATCTTGCAATAGATGCTTCAGTTCTCATAATATTAAAAACATGCTTTAAATAATAATAATAATAATAATAATAATAATAATAATAATAATAATAATAATAATAATAATAATAATAATAATAATAATAATAATAATAATAATAATAATAATAATAATAATAATAATAATAATAATAATAATAATAATAATTATAATAATAATAATAATAATAATAATAATAATAATAATAATAATAATAATAATAATAATAATAATAATAATAATGATAATGCTAATAATAATAATAATAATAATAATAATAATAATAATAATAATAATAATAATAATAATAATAATAATAATAATAATAATAATAATAATAATAATAATAATAATAATAATAATAATAATAATAATAATAATAATAATAATAATAATAATAATAATAATAATAAAATTTATATAGCGCTGATACCAGACAAGTCTGTTCATAGCGCTATGTTCAGGACGTGCTTCCTGAAGAGATTAATATTAATTTTCAGTCTACTCTTAAACGAGGTAACTGAGGTACTAGTCCTAATATCACTAGGCAGGGAATTCCATAGTCTAGGACCGACAGATGAAAAGGCCCTGTCACCCACTGTCCTCAGTCGGGTCCTAGGAACTTGTAGGTAGGTACCATCATTTGATCTTAGATCACATTCTCCTTGTTTGACTAGGAGTAGATCACGCAAGTAATGTTGCGCCTTACAATCTAGGGCTTTCCATGTCAAGAGGAGGGTCTTAAAGTCAATTCTTGCGTGAACTGGGAGCCAGTGCAGTTCCTGCAGTTTTCCTGAAATGTGATCAAATTTCCTGATTTTTCCTACGACACGTGCTGCAGAGTTTTGGAGGTATTCTAGCTTCATGGTGTCTGATTTAGGAAGACCAGCAAGTAGGCAATTACCATAGTCTAGAGTAGAAGTAACAAAGGCATGGGTAAGTGTTACAGCTGTCTTCTCGTCTAGACAATGTCTAATGGCCGCCAGGTTCCTTATGTGGTAGTAGCCTTTCTTGCACATTTTCCTGATCTGAGCCTTCATGTCCATATTAGAGTCAAACGTTATGCCAAGGTCCACTACTGATTCACTAGGAGCAATGTCAGAGCTCCCAACCCTAATTGTGTCCGGGATACTGCTGCTGGTAGTAGTATTATACCTGTCAGTACATATAAGCATTTCTGTCTTCCCGACATTTATCTTCATCTACTTTGATATAAGGAAGTTTCTGACCTCATTGACACACTCTTCCAGTTTGTGTCTGCTTATATCAACTTGATGGGGGGAAGTGTGGTCCACAGGTATGCAGATCTGGGTATCATCAGCATAAATGTGAGCTCAGACCATATTTGGCTAAAATATCAGATAGGGGTGTCATATAAATGGTGAATAATATGGGTTGATATTGATTGAGACAATATTGTATCATGAATTCAATCTCAGCATGGCCGGAGATCGAACCCACAACCTTTTGATCACCACAGAAGAACTGGTGCTAATAAGCTGGCACTCTAACAAATTGCGTAACAACCCATGGCCCCTAGGGTGTTCCATAATAACATTTTACAAACTATCAAAGTGATCCATAGTTGATCCTTGGCCCAAATCGCTCACATGATTTTTTTGGGGATTTTTTTAACCTTGGGATTCTTGCCCCCCACGACCTTCAAGGTCATCCTTATATAAAAAAAATATTTTTGGGGTACAGACTCTTATGCTCATATTAAAGCTCACATCAAGCAGAGAAAACTTAAAAGACATTATGGTGCTATATGTTATAGTTCCTGAGATATTGATATACATCTACAAATCCTGATAAACTGTGCTTTTAACTGCAAAGTGTGTGAGACATGAAAGTTACAGGTTGTCTTCACAAAAGTTGTTAATTTTTAACGCTTTCTGAGGTCTTCTGTATCTTGTGCTTTCACCTAGTGGTGAAGTCTTAATCATTCACCAGGTAGTGCATACGTAGGACATTGCTAATTATGTCCTCCAACCTTTCCTACGAGAATGATACAATGCTGTGTTTAAACTGTGACTGATTATTATTCAGTGTTTTTACAGTCAGGATCGAGCCGCCCTTCAATGGCTAATTGACTTTTGCCTCATTTTGAATTACACAGATACCATTCATAAATTTGTTTGCTAGGTGTTTGTAAACACATGCGGATGTTTCAGAAAACAGCTTTTAACTTGTCTGTACCATTGAAACCAATGGACAAAAACATCAGACCTTGCCTTGCTGGATAGATCTCCTGTTTGACCCCAAATGACTTTTTAATTGAGAAAAGTCAAACAGGGGGAAATGATTACTTAATAAATCAGATGAGGTGAACAAATTTTACAATCCTTTTGTCTTTTTGACATAAACTGACTGAAAAGAAAAGACTTGTACTGATGCTGATCTGTTATACTCCAGATGGCGTGATAATCTCATTTAAAATCTGGCAGGAATTGTGGGAGCTTGATCCTGACTGAATATGGATAAAGAGCATGGTAAGAAAAGAAAATACAATGGGCCCGACAACTTATCAGATCAACATAGTAGTGTCAGTAATGACTGGGATTAACACCTGGGCCCTGGGGTAGCTACATTTTCTCCAAAATACCTGCCCATAGTGAAAGCTGTGGGGTTCTCACTACAGATTCATGTGAGATGAGAAAGCTACTTTAAAAATAAGTAATATGGCTCCAATGATAGCAAGAGAAATAAAAACTATATGGGAAAGTGCCTGGATACCACACTATGATGACATCCACAGCAATGATCACCATGTTACAAGAGTCATCAATCTGTGGACTGGAACCTCACATTGGCCAGCAAAAAGAAGCCAGAATTTCAGACTTCTCTTGATTCCCTAAATGACATCAGGCCTAAGTTGCTGCAGACATTGGAGGCTCTGGAAAACACCTTAGAAAATTGTGAAACAAGGATTGGCAGAAAGATTTGAATTTCTTTAACCCCTAAAGGACTATCCTCTCTAAAATTTTGTTGATTGGCAGGACTAGCCATTTTTTTCTGGACGACTGTTTCTACATACTAAATTGATCAAATTTATAACCATGGTTACTCAATATGCTCAATGAAGTGCTGGGGTCAAAAGTTCATGATCCAAGTTGTCTGACGTCATTATCTTGATTACATTGTAACAAAAGTTGCAGCCCAATGGAATGTTACAAAATGACGTCATTGAGCCACAACAATAGGGACGTCAACATCCCTCCCGTCCGTTACCGGTGGTGGACGTTGCCGTCCGTCCCGTCCGTTAGGGGTTAAAGGTCAATTACAGGTTATTGTCTTATCTTATTATAATCCTGTAACTCACTGAATTATAATAAAACTAGTTACTAATAACAACATATAAAGCCACATCTGCATTGCCATAATATTAGAAAATTGATGAGCTTTAAGGGCATTCTAAAAGAAATATTGAATGATTCTAGACCTTTCTATCACAAAGCATATGGTCATAATCATCTCCATTTCCAGAATTCCAGATTTATACTATTTCTGGATCAGTTGTTCAGTAGGTGTGGTCTTAAACATTATTATTGTTATTTCTTTTGCTATCATTGGAGCCATAGAACTTATGGCCGTCCATATTAGGTTTAAGACCATAAAGAGATTTTGAAATGATCTTGGTCCAACCTTCAGCCACCATACATTTTGTGCTCTCATAACTTTCCTCCCACTACTACAAATTATTTTACTGCTAACACAAAACGTTTGAATGCATTTGTGGCTCTGCAATATTGAACATTTTAAAAACCCACAGACTTGATCCTCACTCCTCCAAGCTCAGACATACTCACTGCAGGACATAACATGTCATGACCTCCATACGTCCCTTTCTGTTCTTGATTGGGCTAATTTTATATTTAGAGCTCTGTTTCTATTGCCCCCCTCCTTTAGGAATAACAAGGTCATGTTTACTTGGGCTTTGTGACCATTTACTGACCAGAAGCAATAAGTAAGTCTTTGTCAATTCCTTTTATCGTTTACCTCCTTAACAAAATGTTATATTTCAAATATAAAAACAAATCATGTAAGATTTCATTTGTGTACCATCATATTCTTAGGTAGAATGATCATATTTTGATATACAAAATCCTACAAATGTGTTTTAACTTTGGTTCAGTTTTGGAAAGACATTACGCAGAAAAAGCACCATAGAAAAATGTTATATTTAGAATTGTAAGATACATCTTTACAGGATATATAACTACGCTTTGGTAATGAGATATTCTAATCATCATATCCATGTATACATTGACAGAGGTATTGAGTTTCTCCTTTGATTTTTCACATAGCTTTTCATTCAGTTATTTTTCATTGGGGTTTTCATTCACTTAATTTGAAATGTGAATAGCCATATCTGTTCATTGATTATATTGCAAGATTAACAGGTTCTTTCAGAATTTCTGATGTGAGTGATAAGTTTTCAGATTCACCATGCTTTCTACTATCACATCTAGGCTACCCATCACTAGAAATGGGAGACATTTAATATGAAATGGGTAGTACAAAACTTCCTATAAGTTGTTATTATAGATATTGTTTCAAAATAGTTCAGCATATCAAAATTGCCTCTAATTCCCCTTGCAGATTGGTCCAAAATAAGAAATTGCTCTAATATTCTCAATTCTGAACGGATTTTGATGAACAACGACTCTCTAAGCTCGTTTTTAAAAGATGCAGATGATTGAATATTGATGTTTATAATAAAATCTACAGAAATGGGAATTTCATTTTCAAAGTCATTCAAAGGTCACTTCAATGTCACCGGCAATATTTTATATAAAAAATACCCTACATAGGTCCACATTCAATCACGTATCATTTGGGGATGTATCCTACACAGTAATAACATTATATGCCTATGTATGTCATTTCTACTGATGTCTAACACAAACGATTTTGCTCCCGATAGAAAACACGTGAATGCATTCATGGTTATGCCTTATTCAACTATTTAGTCCCCCACAGCTGTTCGTTATATACTCAAGTGTTTCTCCTCCCAATTCAGATTTATTCTCAGGAACAAATACGTCATTAATGAAGTGGTTACTGTTTACATCTAATATGCATCAGAATATGTCAAATAGCACGTGCATGTATGCTAGATTAAGCACATGGGATACTAAACTAAGCTGCCAATCGGGAATTCAAAAATAATAAAAAGTCTATCCTTCAGCTGAGTTGAACAGGATGTGTATGTAACTAAATACATCTTCCCCCGTGTAATCTCGACATCCGGGACAACTCGGCTGCTGTCAAAAATTGCCAACAGGTGGCACTGATCAGATATGCTGATAAATCGAGGACAATAATGCCACAAATGTTCAAGTTATTTTATATGTATTTTTTATGAATAGGTAAAAATAGGTTTGTTACAGCCCTAACACCCTGACAGACCACAACAGAGTTCACATGTGTGTATACATGCGACCACCTGGTGGTCAAAAGAGTACAGCCAGTACTCGGCACTTTCAGCAAAACACAATAACCGTGGTCAGTGTATTTTGGCTGATTTAAGTGAAATAGTTTGCTTGTATCACAGTGTTGAAATAAGCTAAAAAAATGTTGAAAGTGACCTATAACTAACAAAACTCCACAAAGCTAAAGAAAGACTATTTAACCAAGGTGTAGCCCTCTGACAAAGTACAGTATTGTGAGACCAATAAACAATTTCTATATTCTACTTAATGGAAATATAATCTGATTAGCCAAAAGACATTCATAACCCCCCCCCCCCCCCGACGAATATTTTGAAATATTAACTGAACTGTTAAATTTTCAGACGGAGTAATATAACTCCACCCCAGTCAAAAAGAACACTTACTTCTCAAAGAACAGGAACCTCTGGTACAACAACCAATGTAGAAAAAACATTTTTTTCATGGAAACAACAAATATCTAAATAAGTTTTTTGAGAAAAACTAGGTCTCCATGCTTGAGTCTTTTTAACCAAACCAAACAGGTTGAACCATTGTAACATCAAGTTACACAACCGCCTCCCAAAAATTTACTGAAAAAACGGTCAAAAAACGGTAAAAAAATAAGGTATTCATCCCATGCAATTCTTTATTGCAAATGATCCCTCAAAACCCACAAAAGAAAGAAACTGGAGCAATAAAATTCGTTTTGAAAATGGAGATTCCTACCCCGCACCGGGGTTGTACGAAGTGCAAAATAAACGAAATAGTCCGGTGGCTTCAAGGGAGAGGGTCCGACGATTTAATAACATTAAATAATGAATCAAATTAGATTCCAATTGGCCGAAAAGTCATTAAAACCTCCAAAGACAGCACATAAAATACGCAAACATGCACATAATAAGTGTCTAATTCATTCTAATAGTTCTCGATGTTGGCGTGAAATAATCTTTTTTGGGGAGAAAACACAAAAAATTGTCCTTAAAAAATATTTTCTCTGTTGTCGTCACAGGTTTCAAAGAAGTCGCCATATCAGTTATTTTTGAGGCATTCATTGCGATCAAGGAATATCAAACTCATCTGATACATTTCAGTAAACATATCACAGAATAGACTGTGGAAAACTGAACTTATCAGCTCACGACTGATTGCGTGAACTCACCTCGTCATTAACTCTTACCTGTCTATTTTCCAAGGACAGTGACCAACTGGAATAATCTTCCCCCTGAATTAACTACATTGGAACCAGGTAGCTCGGAATCCTTCAGGAACTCCCTAGCTAGAGTACATAGGTTGGCGACAAGCAGCTGGTGTGTACCAGCTGCACCCCTTAGTGCAACCTTGCACTCTCGGCGGGATGCCGATTGGTTTTGCCGAGTAAACTTATAGATGTAGATGTCACATAACTAACTCACCTGTAAGCACGCTAAACCTTTCATCTGTTCAATTTTGGCCAGGCCCTTCATTAACAAACATGTTTATGAACTACATATTTATATTACTTGGAAATATTGTTGCTGGATCTTAAACCTTCATCGAGACTTTAAGTGTTTCAGAAAAGTATATGGTAAGTATGTTTAGTAGTTATTTCTCATTAATTTTTTCTGTGTTTCCTGCGTAATTCCACGTTATCCGAAACTCGACCACTACCCTTCACCTTGTTTGAACACCTGGGCAGGTACATCATACAAACTTGACCCAAGAAAATTACCTGGGCAAGTGTTTTTAGTAGATTGAACAAATACTTGGACCAAGCAGAACTCTTGGACAAGGCAAAAATAAGAGATATTTTGACCCAAGCCAATAACCTGGGTAATTTCATATAAAACAAAATTAACCATACCTTGTACCACATTGAACACATGGACAATCATTATTTGACCTATCTTGAATCAAGCGAAACACTTACGCAAGAGATAGATAAGATAACTTGAACCAAGCAGAACACTTGGGCAAGAGATAGATAAGATAACTTGAACCAAGCTGAACACTTGGGCAAGAGATAGATAAGATAACTTGAACCAAGCTGAACACTTGGGCAAGAGATAGATAAGATAACTTGAACCAAGCAGAACACTTGGGCAAGAGATAGATAAGATAACTTGAACCAAGCAGAACACTTGGGCAAGAGATAGATAAGATAACTTGAACCAAGCAGAACACTTGGGTAACAGATAGATAAGATAACAGCAAGAAGGTTTGAAAAATTCTCCTCTTTACATATTCCAAATAATAAATTAGAATAAGACGTAAAAGATGGAAAGGATTGATGAAAACGAAATTTTCAAAGTTAAGGCACTGATTGGCGATTTCTATTACAAAAAAGAAAAAAACAAGATACTGCAAGGTATGGTGGGCAAACTATAAAAAGAATGAAAGCACATATGAGCCCGAATATAACATTGACCATACATTAATATCCAACTATGAGGCTGGAAAGGCCAAATTTAAGTAAAAGACATCTTGTGATAAAAAATAACATCACTTCCAATAACAATAAAGAAAAACTACACAGAACAGGTTATTAAAAAAGTGGCGCCACCAGGTGGTAGTACAGTGGCGCTCCCAGTTGTTCAAGCCATACCAAACCCTCAGAATAACATGGATGACATGAAAATCAGCATGAATGAAATTATGAATCAACTGAAAAAGAAGACTGAAAATTATGCACTATTAAATAGACAAGCTGAAGAAAAAGACGGTAAAATTAAAATATTAGAATCTGAAAATAAGGAACTAGATATGAACTTTAATTATGAGAAAGCAAAACTGGCTAGAGCTCAACAAAAAATTGAAGAACCGAATACTACAATAACTAGATATAATAAACACATATCAAAACTTGAAGTCAAAAATGCAGATCACCCCCGACACGAAGGCGGGGGCACTATATGCACCACCCGAGGCAGGGGATGTTGGGTACATCCATGAGAGAAAAGGAATGACCCATATACTGTGAGACACAAAATTACTATGATGCGGCCATTTGTATAGAGTAACGAGTGTAGCATCCCTATATTACAGGACCGCACCGATCTGTGCTCATCTTCAGCGTCAGTGCCAGAGAAGGTTCAGAGATCAACCCTAGATCAACTGAGGGCCGGAGAATCAGAGATCACCCCAAGACCGATTGAGGGCCGGAGGATCAGAGATCAACCCTAGATCGACTGAGGGCTGGAGGATCAGAGATCAACCCTAGACCGACTGAGGGCCGGAGGATCAGAGATCAACCCTAGATCGACTGAGGTCTGGAGGATCAGAGATCACCCCTAGACCGATTGAAGGCCGGAGGATCAGAGATCAACCCTAGATCGACTGAGGGCTGGAGGATCAGAGATCACCCCTAGACCGATTGAAGGCCGGAGGATCAGATATCAACCCTAGATCGACTGAGGGCCGGAGGATCAGAGATCAACACTAGATCGACTGAGGGCTGGAGGATCAGAGATCAACCCTAGATCGACTGAGGGCCGGAGGATCAGAGATCAACCCTAGACCGACTGAGGGCCGGAGGATCAGAGATCAAACCTAGATCGACTGAGGGCTGGAGGATCAGAGATCAACCCTAGACCGAATGGGGGCCGGAGGATCAGAGACAACCCTAGATCGACTGAGGGCTGGATATTCCATGTCAGAGATGACTACTCAGTTGTTACACTCCTGCCATACCATATACTGACCCAGACTGTGTACTTTTATGTATTGTACACGACAGCAATAAAGACATCCTATATACATCTTACATATAGACTCTGCAGTCATCTGTTATGGGTATAGTCAGGTATATTGGCTCAGCAGTCGAGTTTACCCAAAGTTACTACAGTACAGCCGAGACCCAGAGTCCCTAGTTAACAATACTACTTTTGACAATTTCCTTAAGGAAATTCTCTTCATTGGATAGGATACATCGTTTACATTAAGTTGTATCCCAATGTTTGATCAATGATAACCAACACATCAAAATAAGTTTTGATTCTGATAACATTTTATTACAATTATTTCCAGAAATCTGAACACTTTAGACACAGCAAGTCAACGTTTACTGAGAAAATAAAAGATTAAAAATGTCCATGATTTAAGTGAATGGACTTTCATGACCTGGGAGTAATGTCAAGCATTGTTTAATTAAGATTGTTCCTGTTATACTCATGTTTCCTCCCATTCCCTGTGTTCAAAGCTGTATAAGCTGTTTTTTGCAAAACAGAATCAATATATTGTCAGTCTGCCACTGTGTATCAATGAGTTATATCAGCAATTTAGTCTTAACTCAGAATGAAAAAAATGAACTCAGAATGAAAAAATCTATAGATCAATTTAATGTCAAATGAAATAACTCTGACATCCAAATTAAAACTTGATTATCCCTGACAAATCTGAGATGATATGTTTTCCATATATCGAAAATGAAAATAAATACCGTTAGTGAGTTATGTTATACTCTGTTTAAATGTGGTATGGATTTGTCTATATTTGGCCTTGTTGGGGTAATCAACTTCATGTTAAAGATTTACCCATTTGTAACAGTTGTATCCCCTGACTGTGAGAAATCAGTATCTGAAAAGTTGGTTACTTTAATATTGGTTTCATCCACAAAATAAATAACATATATCTTAGGGACAAAGAGGCAAATGATTGTGACTGACATGTTTAATATTAGGGCCAGTCCCAGTAGAGCAGCCTTGTGGTAGGCATAGAAAGCCATAATATAGGTGGGCAAGAAGGCGATCCAGACGAATATAGTGGTGGTAACAGAGATAAATATGTACCATGACTCATTGAAATTATCAGGAAGTTTCCTAGTGAGAAACCCAAATATAGTGCACAACATTAATAGAAGAAGGTTATAACTAAGAGGTATCACCAGATTATAAAGTGGCATGTTGCACAGGAGCTCCACATATTTCTCAGTTGGCACTGGCATATATAGCATTGCACCAGGATTATTCATGATCGATGATCCTGTAACCAAGCCAATCTGCAATGTAATATTCAAATCACATTAATATCACCAATATTATATATTATTCTTGTAAGAATATTTAAAACAAAAATCAGTTTGGTTTTTATATAATGTGACTTCACAAACAACCTACCTGTATAAGAAGCAAAACGAAAGTCATGAATATCTGTGATTGTGCATTCACATATTTAGTAACCTTATGACATTTTTCAGCTGCAGTGAAAATACGATATAACCTTATGGTCTTCAAGAGCAGAGGCCCAAAAAGGAGAGTACATGTGAGATGAAAACATCCATAGCTGAGATAACATGATATAGTGTGAGGTTTAACAATATAAGCAAAGATGGTTAGATAAGCTAGGATGAGTCCTATGATTATAGGTATCATTAATTCACGACTAGAACCCTTAATAATCTTCTTTAACCTATATCTAATGAAGATGTAGATAATAAACATGCAGGTAAGAATACCTAAACAACCCAATGCTTCCAAGCAGAGAGCAATGGGGTCTAGCCACTTCATGAAAGTTGGTTGGATCTCATTGCAGTATGTGAAGTTAGTCTGGTCTGGCCAGGTGAAAGTTGGACATGTCTCACAACCCTGCTGGTCACCCCTTACATACTCATTCTCTCTGCACCGCCTGCATTCCCAACAACACTCTAACTCTCCCTGAATATAGAACTCTCCAACTTGGCATGGCTTGGCGCATACAGACTCGGGGATAGGACCATCTATTGAATTATTATAATCCCTTAAATACCAATATATCTTATCAAGATCAATCTGAACTTTTCCTGTTTTTCTGTCATAATTCCCAATCCAACTGGACACAAATTCATTATTTTCATTTTGATGGAAATATGATATACCGTTCTGTCCATAGACATCTCCATTTTCATTGAATTCGATGTACTGATTGTATCCTTGAAATGACACAGCTCTTATATACTTTAATAATGTGTCACCATCAACACATTCATTTAAACCATTTTTATCGGATTCAGCAAACACCTGTGGACAGACATCTGATATGAGATTATGTAAAGCATGGACATATACATTAAGAGAATCTACAATTCTTGCTGGCCAGGCTGACCAGGTGAATCCTGGTACATCAGACACCTTTGTGTAGTCTTCACACGAATGCCCAATAGAATCTAAAGACACATTAGCTTGAAGATCTGACCTCCAAACACAGTCAACTTCATCTCTCAAAAACTGGCCAAACCAAGAATCAATCCCATCTGCCCATGGAGATAACGACTCAAAGTATTTTTTAAATTCTGGAATTATATTCAAGGGGATTCCTTGGCTGAACGTTCCAAGGGAAGCATCTTCATTACCTCTGTAAACACTTGGTCCAAAAGTCCCACTTGATATGAGAATGTATCTTTTCAAAATATTAGCTCTCTTTAAAGCTTGATACATCTGCTTCATTCCAAATGAATACATATAGATTAATAGTACCCGTGAATTTTTTACCTTCATAAGATTGCTTATAACTTTGTCATAAATACTAGGTGATGCATCAGAGGCGATCATTTCAGAAAATGCAATACAGATACCCTTTTCCAGAGAAAGTCTTTCAACGTGCGAACGTGATTGGTGACCATAGGTATCTGCAACAGTTACAAACGAGATATAGGTCCAGTTAAAAAAGGCCACTAAAGACATGAGCGTCTCAGCTTGCAATTTGTTGGATCCGCTTGTGCGGGTGAGATAGGGAAACTTCACCTTATCAATCAAATCATCAGAACTTGAAGCATAACTGATCATTGGTATCTTGTATGTGTTTAAAATTGGGTTTACAGCAATGGTCAAGCTACTATAGCCCGCCCCGATAACTCCTACAACCCTGTAAGATGGCCTCATAACAATACCATCTTCTCTGACCATAGATTTGTTATCATATAGAGTCATGTCACATTCCGTTCCCAACACCTGCATAGCCCTAGATATACCTGTATCATATCTTCTACACGTGTCCAGATACACTAGTCCTAGTGTTATGTTGGGCAATATGTTGTGATTTGCATTGACCTGATCTATGGTAAAGCGAATCGCTTCAGCATTCTGAACATCAAAGTATGGCCTCGCTGATCTGCAGACTTTGTCATTTGTACTCCTGTGTAAACCGCCAATGTGCCCAATGATGAGATCTCCATGCTGGTAGTAGTCGTCTATGGGATTATTGTCTCTGGTGGCAATCCAACCACATCTCTTGCCGCTGCTAATGACAATTAATATAATGAAAACCACGACCCTGAGCATAGAGCCCATGTGTTGTACCATCTCTGATGAAAGTGCCTTGCATGCGAGCACCCCATATGCATATATGTATATATATACGTGAATATGAGCATGCATTATCATAATAAGTCACAATTGATCTAATTCAGAGATATGGCATGTTATTATAGCATTTGGCCCAGCCCCCTTGTTGGCATAATGAAAAGGGAGACAGTGCATGCTGTGTTATGTGTAGAAACTCACATAAAACATTAAGAAATCATTTTCTGTACAGAGTGAACAATTTTGTATGAAAAGAACACATTCATTATTCTTTTTTTTCTGACATATTTGGATGAATTAGAAATTCGGAAAATATTAAATGGTTAATGCCTCAGTCACATTTGCGCCGGGTGCCGGCCGGGTAGTAAACATCGGCTGGTTTCACAGGGTCCCGGGCGTCGGGGAGTTTATCAGCGATAATCAGATATATGCCGTAGGTGTGGTCACATTATTAAAAGGCACAGCGCGGGCCGTGCAACATTAAATGGCACAGACATCTTAGGATATCCTAAAGACGTCTTCATCATATAACAGACGTCTGTAGGATATCCTAAAGACATTTGTATCATTTAACATAGTTATGTTTTAACAGATAAAATAATACAAAAAATCCTACTTTCACCGTACGATGTCAACGGCAGCCCTCAGATAATCTAAAGATATGCCTGCTGGACACTGCCGGGAGCCTGTCGCATATTTTAAGATGATATTAGGTGTTAAGACATCGGGGAAACGTCGGCGGTTTTTATGTTGCAGATAAAATTTCCTGATGACCCGTACGACGTCTTAAAGTTGCCCAAGAGTGACCGATAATATCCAGGTGCCCTCATAGCACCCTGGCTTGCCAGCCGTTTTTGTAAAAAAAAAAAAAACAAACATATGGGCTGGGCAATTTCACTGAAATCGGTGCAAATGTGACTGGGATATTAATTGGTGTTTTACCTGGAAGCTTTTGTCCAGCCCACATGCGCCAGTAAATGATCCTGTCTGGCTGGGAATTACAATTGACTAAACATAACAACAAGCAAAATGCATCCCATCTGCTAAGCATTAAGCATCATGTTCACTTACATATATAATGTAGCGAATGCCATAGCACGCATTAATTGAATCAGTGTGGAACTAACAATGGCTGCAGCAGGAGTAAAACATATCACCTCCCGTCATGCAGTTCTGTCACCAAATAAGGCACGGTTCATTGCTCTCCTGATGTAGTGGCCTGCTTGTAATAATTCCCAGGCTTACAATTTGAATTGATATGTTTGTGTATTTTCAGCACTGTTTAAACAAAACCAGAACAAAATCATCCCCCCTGATCCCCAATCTATAGATAACAACATCCAGCTTTATCCACCATGCAGTATGACCTAAGTACTTACAAGTAGAATATATATAAATCATATAGCATCAATCATGATTTATCTTTCTACTCATCACCTAATATCATGATGTTGATTTTGTTTGTATTATATTTCAGAAGACTGTCACTGGGACCCATTACCCCACTCTTGTTAAATATTGACTGTGTATATTTCTTTTGCATTACAACATAGATGTAGATGACTCATGGCCTTCAATAAAGAATCATCGAAAACAAGTTTGAATGGGATCAGTAGTTAGATACTCAACTTTCTCTATCATACAGCAGAGCCAACCACCATTCTTTACTATAGCCATGTTATCCCTATCAAACATCACTAGAAACATAATATCGTCTATTTTACCATATTCCACGCAGAGAAATAAAATATAGGACCCTAGCAAAACAGGAGTAATTGAATAGGTGTCTGCAGGAGGCAAGACAAGTCCTTCAATGATATATATATATATATATATATATATATATATATATATATCATTATTATATATATATATATATATAACGTTAAAAGTCTGGCATAACCATTGATGAAAATCTTACCCCCCACAAACGAGGGAGAGAGAATATAGTCAAAACGTGGTCATCACTTCAAAAACATCATAAAGCTCATTCGATAGCTTCGTGAAAAATAGCAAATATATTTTCTCATTCCTTTTGAAATGGAAACTGGAATATGGAAACTCAACTCTAAAAATTGCTCAAAAGGATCTATTGATATGATATGATGTTTTTTCTTGTCTACTACAGTGTGTAGCACAAATTGATTAACATGAATTCAGCCTATCTGTATGAATTCAGCCTATCTGTATGAATTCAGCCTATCTGTATGAATTCAGCCTATCTGTATGAATTCAGCCTATCTGTATGAATTCAGCCTATCTGTATGAATTCAGCCTATCTGTATGAATTCAGCCTATCTGTATGAATTCCGCCTATCTATATGAATTCAGCCTATCTGTATAAATTCAGCCTATCTGTATGAATTCAGCCTATCTGTATGAATTCAGCCTATCTGTATGAATTCAGCCTATCTGTATGAATTCAGCCTATCTGTATGAATTCAGCCTATCACTGAACAGAAGGTTGTTTATTAAGGTGACTGAATAAATCAATTGAAATTATCAATTATTATTGTATTTGTCATGATAATATAAATAAAACAAAGATAAAGGAATTTTACTTTAAAAAATAAATATTAACTTTGATGTCAGTTTCATGTATTATGCATAGTTTTCGTCTTCAGGGGAAAATTAATTATATTATCTTTGCACAATGGGAATGCATTCACGTGCATAATATTACAGACACCGACACAAGACTCTTCCGATGTTCCATAAAGCAACCATTCATTCATTCAAAAGAGTTTAGGTTGTCATTCAAAGAAGATAAAGCAAATGTTAATAAAAGATGATTGCTGATCTAATGTGGCACAAACCAAACTTTATATCTGCTCCTAGATATAAAGCATTTTAACTACACCCATCATTGTCAGAGGATCAACCTAAGTATCTTGCTTATATCTTGTGGCGTAAAATATTGATATATTTATACAGTATTAGATATCTGTACACTTTTGCTCATGCATAACAATATCTTGCTAGGACGGGATGTGAACTAATTGACTTTATTGATTTGGAAGATATATAATCAGATGTACATCAACCTTTGTTTACAATACAAACACGGGTAACAGCTATTACTATTATTGCACAAGACATTAATACTTAAACAAAGGCAAAATAACTTTGGCTTTTAATTTCTGGAAAAAATTTCCTTCTGCACAAACAATGGTTGTCAGGCAACAGCCCACATAACAATGGAATTATCGTTTCCTTATTAGGAATGGCAAATCCAGGTTTGATACATTGTGTTTGATTTGCTTGTGTAATGAAATATTTTTAAAATTCGCGCTCTTCATCGCGTAAGAAGAGATCTTCCGTTTGATGTAAAACAATCGTTGATGAATAGTTCGTTCATAGTGGATATGTTTTTCAGCGATCTTAAGATTATTTAGATCAGATAGATGCCCATAGTTAACTGAGAGATTCTTGTTTCGCAAAAAGAAAATGACATAAAAAATAACATTAAAAAAATAACATTAAATCTTTTAATGAATATTGATCTTTGCCTTTTTGAGAATCAAGATATTGATACATTTCAATGAAGCTAAACTTTAACTGTAATATTTCAGTGGTTTATTTGTGTGTTTCAATTCAAATTCAAAACATTTTACAGTCATAGTTTTAAAAAGTAGACTGAAGCTCGTAGCCTTATCGGACTTAGAAGTCACTCAGTTACTATTCACTTTTATGAACCTAGACATGTGCTTTATGAGTTATTTAATATCAAGTTTGTCTTTCAACGTGCCCCACTAGCACAGTCGGTAGTGTGTAGGATCTGTGCCTTTGTTGGTTCTATAAGTGGAGGACGGGAGGTGGTGGGTTCGACTCCAACTGCCTGCAGTGTTACTTTCACACTGGTTAAAAGGCTCGAAAGTCGACCTGATATGGCCATAGTTGCTGAAAGGGTCGAAAAAACACCATTTCACAATTTTCCACAATTCATGAACAGCTTTTTGTTTGAGTTGTGCAACACTTTGTACAAGAGAGTCACTCTTCATTTTGCAAGCAAGATTTTGTTTAGGATAAGGTAGAATGTAGCATATATTTCCTGTGCCTCCGATGTTTCTCTTCAAATTTTTTATCTTTACTTTCTTTTAACAGGGACATGCGATCAAAAGATGAGTCTCATTTTCTATTTCTGCTGTTTCACGCACAGAGCATTATTCACTCCATGTTTCATTAAAGACATAACACATTGTCACAAACATGTGAATGTTTAATCCCAGCAAACACCACCATTATGTACAAATGTTAAACCAGAATACTCTAAGCTGATGACTGTTGCTTACATGTCATGGTCCATGGCAAAATGCTTCGATCTGACAGGTGCTCTACTTGTTCTTTCACAAGTTTCCTTCTTAATATGTTTCATCAGATCTCAAATGTCATTGCCTTGTTGCCGTGCTAAATCTAAACCGTATATTTACGTGTTGTACTCTGACAACAAAATGTATTTTGAAGTTAAGATAAACATGGACATGTATAAAGGAACCATGGCCCTTGGAAACAAGTCATGGCTGGAGTTGAAAGCAACTCATGGATCAATACAATAGTAGATATGAAACATGACTGTTTCGTGTTAATTCTTGTTCCAACAAGGAATCAAAACCAAGACCTTCAGCAAAACAGGCAATCGTCAAATCACCCATTTTCCTTTAGAAAAGTAACCTTAAAATTGTTGGCATCAAAGTTCTGCTTGTCACGTATGCAGTGGTAGGCATAGGCGAAGGAGGCAAACAGGCGGCTTAATCTCACCTAGAGAATACAATAATAATGTCCCAATTTTGACACTTCTCTTTGAAATTTTGAGATAAAAGGGAATCGTAATTATATCAAATGAGATAGATTTCTTTGTATACACGTCAGTGTGCCTCTTTTGAGGACCAATGAGTAATGATTCACTCAACATCCGCCAGTCAGTTCTGACTCAGCCTCCCGCAGAGTCTTAACCCTGCTGTTCACAACATCTTGCCCACTAATAGCTTAGAACCCCGCCCAGTTTCAGAAGAGAAGATCAAAGTTGATGGACAAAATCACAATTCTGATGGACAAAATAACAAAAATGTACCGAGTCTACAGTGGACTAACTGATATTCCATTCAATACTTTTTACTTCTCTAAGTAAACATTACTGCTTACTTTGACCATCTATCCATGACTGGTCTACTCACTTAATCCACTTAAGAACACTACACTACACTACTTCTTATCATTGTCTCTGCTCACTGCCTCTATTCATTGTCTCTGCTCACTACCTCTTTTCATTGTCTCTGCTCACTACCCCTATTCATTGTCTCTGCTCACTACCTCTATTCATTATCTCTACCTGCTGCCTCTATTCATTGTCTCTGCTCACTACCTCTATTCATTGTCTCTACCCGTTGCCTCTATTCATTGTCTCTGCTCACTACCTCTATTCATTGTCTCTGCTCAGTGCCCCTATTCATTGTCTCTGCTCACTACCTCTATTCATTGTCTCTGCTCACTGCCTCTATTCATTGTCTCTGCTCACCACCTCTATTCATTGTCTTTTCTCACTACCTCTATTCATTGTCTCTGCTCACTGTCCCTATTCATTGTCTCTGCTCACTACCTTTATTCATTGTCTCTGCTCACTGTCCCTATTCATCGTCTCTGCTTACTGCCTCTATTCATTGTCTCTGCTCACTGCCCCTATTCATTGTCTCTGCTCACTACTTCTATTCATTGTCTCTGCTCACTGCCCCTATTCATTGTCTCTGCTCACTGCCCCTATTCGTTGTCTCTGCTCACTGCCCCTTTTCATTGTCTCTGCTCACTGCCCCTATTCATTGTCTCTGCTCACTACCTCTAGTCATTATCTTTGCTCACTACCTATGTTCAGTGTCTCTGCTCACTACCTCTGCTTCATGCCTGTGCCCACCATCCCTCTACCTAGTGACTTATTCACTGTGTTTCTACTACTGCATCTCTACTCAATGTCTTTGCTCACTGTCTTTACTCACTGTCTTTACTCACTGTCTTTGCTCACTGTCTTTGCTCACTGTCTTTGCTCACTGTCTTTGCTCACTGTCTTTGCTCACTGTCTTTGCTTACTATGATTCACTCTAGTCACTGACTCTAATCACTGTCTCTCCACTTATTGCCTCTGTTCACTGTCTCACTACCCACTCACTGTGTACTCTATGCTTCTACTCACCACATCTACTCACTACCTCTGCTCACTCTCTCTCTCTCTACTCACTACCAACCTACCAACGGTTACTCCTAAGTCACATATTCCCAACAGTATTCTCCCAATCTCTACTTTCATATACTGGTTACTTAACTTTCTGGCATTCTCTGAACCTGCTGACCTACAGTAACTCTCTAACCAATCCCATTCAACTTCATCTGTGATGTGTATTTTCCAATCTTGCTGTTAATCGATCTGATGTTGACTATAACCATTGTAATATAATATAGATTTGATGAATTGTAATATAGGTTTGATGGATTGTTCTTACAGATGCATCCTTAAATGATAATAGGAAAGGGGAGTTTCTTTTGTACATCAATATATATATATATATATATATATATATATATATATATATATATATATATATATATATATATATATATATATATATATATATATATATATATATATATATATATATATATATATATATATATATATATATATATATATATATTTATCGCTGATACACAAATGTTAATTGCATTTCAAAATGGGATGGCCCAAATAGACATAGGTGAAATGTTGTGCAGTTTGCAGTTGATCTTTTGCTTTGATAGTGTCGTGGATGATGCAGGAGAGATGAGAGTGGTTGAAGGTGACACTGAGGCAATGTGGGTTGATCAGACACTGACTGACACATCTGATAACACTGGAGCTGCCTATCTCCATCAGTATTCCGGATGATAGTCTCTTGTTCTTCTCAGCACAAGCAATGGTTCTGGCACCAGAGTTTGGAACCAGCAAATCATCTTTACCTACTAGAAATAAAAAAGATGTAATATTTATCAGGGCTCGTTTACTCTCTTTCACCTGTGAAATTATTTTAAATCAATCCTCTTTTGGTTGATGTGTCATGCATGAGAGATAATCAAGGTTACTCATATTGATGGTGCATATAACCTCAACCAGAATATGACAGTTATGAATGAATGAATGAATGAATGAATGAATGAATGAATGAATGAATGGTGGCTTAAAGGCACATCAACCACTGAGGATATTTAGCGCCTTATATGGTGAAATCATAAAATTCTTGACGATATAATAATGTGAAACATTAATATAATTTATAAATAATCCTTACATCACAGAATTTAAACAAAATAATTTTTCAGGATATCCGTTATGTATATAATAAATATGTATAAATTATTAAAAAGACTTAAATACCATTTGATGTTCTATGGTGCTTGATAAATAGGTCAGTGACCTACGTAAACAAGAGCTTCACCCTTAAAATTGGTTATAAAGTCCTGTTTGGTTTTAAAATCACAGAAGTATCTACGGTATCAAATAATGAATGTAAATCTTGCACATTAAAATGACTGTTCTTCGCCTTTAAGAAGATAACAGTGAATATTACAGTTATTCAAATGAGTTTGACATTATTGACAAAATAAATAATCTCTTGATGGTAAATCATATCTTGTATAATCATAACAAAGTAACATAATATTACCTTCAAGAGATGCAGCCATTCCATACGATTTCCCATACTCAGTGGCGCCCTCTATGACGTGGCCATATGCGTAGACAGCGAGACCTGCCTCGATGTTAACGCTGTATGCCTGATGAAAGCCATCGCTTATGGGAAATGAAGTATACGCGATGGAAGGCCATGAAGAAGATGTCATCCAATTAGAAACAACTCTGCCATCAAATAGTACCTTCCCTTTGTTGGATGAATAGGTGACCAAGTTAACATAATTGGCCATTTCATCGTCATTTTCATCTCGCACAGTGGCGAACATCACATTGTTCACAAAGTTGTTGGTACCTAACAGATGCATGATAAATGGGTCAGTGTATGCGAAGCCATCTTCAGTTCGCCCAGCATTAATCTGTACAGCCCCACAAGCTTTGCTACAGGCGAAAGCGATGGTGTCTGTTTTATCCAAAGGGGTCAAGGTCAATCCTTGTCCCTGATCTAATATTTGTTGAACCTTCCACGTATTATGATCATAGTCATAAACCATCAACTCAGCACTGTCTTCAAAAGCCATGACCTTGACCCCAAATGAACCAGGATTAGTCCTACCTGCAATGGGTGGTGCGAAGAAATTATAACCTTTCCCAAAGGAGTTAAGGGGCAACACATTCATGGCGACACCATCACAACCAGTGGAAGCTCCAAACGGGAAGTACAAACAGATACTTCCGGAATAGACTGCAACAGGTTTAGAGGCTATTATTCTCGTTCCTGTGAGGTCAGACATATCTGAGTATGTCAAAGTCTGGTGTGCCTGGAGTGCTTCGGTATTGTCCTCAGCACCACCTGGTGGTTGAATGGAGACTATTGTATTGTTTTCTAGCGCTACTATAACAACCATTGCTTCGTGTCTATCTCCATAGAAACCTATTACCAAGAACTCTATATGCTGATCAGATATAGGAAATACATGAAAAACATCCGCAGAAAACCCACTGTAGAAATTACTGGCTTGAACGGATATATCCTCGTCCGATATGAGAGTGATCCCCTTGTCACTCAGACCTCCATCGTCCGTCACTCGCATATCAACTGCACTCACCTCTATACGAGTGAAATTCATTTTCTGAAGGCGATAGATTTTTGTAGACGTTGCCATGGCAACTGTCACCATGGCATCGCTGTATCCGTACAAGGTTATTTCACTGCGTCCAGTCATGCCGAAGGTCTCCATGAAAGCTATCCCAAACTTCCTTCCAAATGTCATACTTCCTGGTATGATATTTATGAAATGATATGCATCCGACATTTTTATATTTTATATTTTCAGTTAAGCAACATTTAAGAATATGCTTTGTGCTTAAAAAAAAAAGAAAAAAAAAGAAAGAAAAAAAAAATGAAAAAAACTTTTTGCAGCAGCCATAAATTAATTTCAATTCATTACATTTCAACTTTTTACTTAAAATCTGCCATTTTAATCAGCAGCTTTAATTTGTTATGTTTTCATGCATTATTAGCCATAAAAATGTTTATTCTAATGACGGTAAAACAATGAAAGGAGAAAATACTTACCATTCGATCTTCCAAACCAAAGTAAGATTAAAACAAGCCTATGTATGATTTTCTGAAATGTGATTTATATATAGGTCAGGTCTAAATCTATAAAAAATATCTTTTGCAAATCCTATACAACTGCAACGATTTCAACAAAATGATCTTCATGTCATTTATATCAAGTGTCTTATATCAAGTCTATCTTTGTGAGATTTATACATAAGATTTATAAATTTGAATAATATAAATTCACCATGAGATGTTTTATTTTTATTTGTTGAACTCTAAAATGAACAGAACCGGTTTGATTCCCGGCCGTGTTAGCATTACATTCATGACACAATTTCATGTATATCTTGCCCTTCTATATCTGTGACGAGGTAATGACAATTCAATTAGGCAGCACTATATCTACTACAAATAGGTCCCGTCATGAAATGATTGAAATCATTTTGAAAGGGACGTAAATCTATAATGAAATATGTATGTTCTGAGGTGATTTTGAGGCATTCTTTGACTAACTAATGGCCACCATAATTTAGTGCTTCATTTTATTAATTCTAACGATACATTTACAATGATATCAATTATATACCTCTAGCATAACAACGGTATAAATTATTTACTTAGTCAAAGGCATTTCAAAATATTAAATTCAAGTCAATACAAGCAATTTAAATCGATGGAAATCGAAGGCAATATGTACGAACCATACAGGCTGCCATAGCGAAGTTTTTGTTTTGATGCTTTGGTAAAGAATCATATAGAAAAGGCAATATCAAGGTTCAAACAAATCATATAAGGACAATTCCTATTTTGTATAACTGTAAAATGTTT
The DNA here is from genome assembly GCA_949316495.1 of Amphiduros pacificus. Classification (NCBI taxonomy): domain Eukaryota; kingdom Metazoa; phylum Annelida; class Polychaeta; order Phyllodocida; family Hesionidae; genus Amphiduros; species Amphiduros pacificus. The sequence continues at coordinate 28,309,798 of OX439012.1, read as the reverse complement.
GATGAAACTAAATTTTGCATAACCTTTCCCAGTCGTCTTGTGAAATGTAAATCTAAAGTCCATCACATATATTAATGTTTCAATAGGGATGAATGGTCTGAGATGAATGATAGGTGTCATATGCAAATATCATTATTAATCATAGATGATTTATGTGTCTTTGGCAATGAAGTGTCTTATCTGTATACAGAACTGGTAAATACTTGTACAATATCTATAGAGCATAACATCATGTAAATTATGGCTCAGAATAAGCTTAAATGAGATGAACAATTATCATTTTTCCAAACTTGAAAATTTTGCAAAATAAATATATTAACGATGTATATTTGTCTAAATTTCACTTAGAACTTTGAAATATGAAAATGAGATGATCAATAGAGCTAAATATTTGAGACCAATTATCGCTAATGGGGAATTGCTTACTAAGCATTGATGTCTACGAATGGGTATTTGGTGATACACGCTTACTGACTTTTCAAATAGCATAATGTGTATTAAGAACAAACCGATCAATATCACATATCATAGTGAACAGAGAGAGAGAGAGAGAGAGAGAGACAGAGAGAGAGAGAGAGAGAGAGAGAGAGAGAGAGAGAGAGAGAGAGAGAGAGAGAGAGAGAGAGAGAGAGAGAGAGAGTGTGTGAGCAGAGAGAGAGTGAGCAGAGAGTGTGAGTAGAGGAAGTATCTAGAAACTCGGTCGGATAATGCATTTTGAAGGTGGGCATTGAAACAGTAAGGCCACTTTCACTGAAGCCTTTCAGCAGCAGTCGAGAACTTTTGTGAACGCGAGAAGTCAAATCTTTAATTTTGGTCCAGAAAGTGGCACAAAGATATGTTTACAAAGTGTCTATTATTTGAAATAATTCTATCAGACAATTCCCTTTTAGGACACAATTTTGAGAAACCTCACACAAACACATAGCACTTTTCAAATTGAACCACATCAAATAATTTCCTTTTTATTTATATCACATATATGCACTGAATACCTGTGACATGTCTCATCTTGTAAAAAAATACTTCTTTATTCACTGTTTTAAGAGTTTGTTTGCATCACTCTGATATCAGACTTTTCTAATGTTTTAATGTAAATCGTTTGCAGCTCTTCTCTATTATTTCTTTTTTAGATATTAGATGTAAACAAGAACAACGACACCAAAGCAAGGTACCGTCCTTGCCAAGCATAAACATGTTATGTAAGGAAAATATCCTTTGCTTGAAAATATTCTGAAAATCAGACTTCTATGCACGCACTTCTTTGTTTCGATTGTTTGTAGAAGTAGGCATTGATAATACTACTCCAAAATCCAACAGCTTGGTGGACATGGAAATCATAATTTTCTCAGTGCTATGCAAATCTTTGAGACCAAAATCAGTCACAAACTGATTAAATCAGACCCCCGGCGATAAACTGTTGTGTACGCATTGACTGTGTCATCATCACCTTTACCAGTCAAATTATCCCTAAATAAACAAGAAAAAGTGGTGCTCCACATGTAACACGGATGGAAAAAAAATAACAAACAAAACAAAAATTGCAATAAACAAAACAAAAAATACAATAAACAAAACAAAAATTACAACAAACAAAACAAAATTACAAACAAAAATAAAAATAAAAATAAACAACAAAATACATTAAAACACAAACAATTATTGCATACTTGACTGGTAAAGGTGATGACACAGTCAATTAAAATATAATTGTACAGAATTATCGGGAAATTAACGCATTCAGCAAACCTGCATATTCTCTTTCCCGAAAGTCCCGGCCCCACTTCTGACGTCATTTGACAGTGACACAAACATTCGTGCCGTGAAAACAAATAATATAACAAAACATACCGAGTCGGGAAGCTGGGTGAGCGGATTCAGTGAGTTGGTGATTGCGGACGGATACCCTGAGCCGAAGTTGAAGGGTATCCGTCCGCCATCACCAACGAACTGAATCCGCTCACACAGCTGACCGACGAGGTATGTTTTGTTTTTATACCTCAGACAACTACTGTATTTTTAAAAAATGATACATGAAACAAGATATTTATCGTTACAAACATTTGTAAACAAAGCGCACCTCATTTGACCCCGTCACGTGACCCGAAAATGGCGCGTACAGCCATAGACTGGTTGCCGCCATCTGTGTATATACACGATGTTCTTGACACTCGATGGGGAACCAGTGTAAAGATGGCTAATCAATACTTTACAAATAATCGACATGCTCGTATTCATTCGAAATCGCATCAATACGCGCATCACTGAGGTATAAACGCTTTTAACGTTTTGGAAGTCAGTGGAATTACAAGACGATGTGAGAGAGACAACATTCAGCTCAATTGCAATCAGTACAGCAAGGTTTGCTAGATGCTTGACTGTGTTAAATATGTCCGAGATTTAACTGCCGGTTTTGGGAAATTCATGCATTCAGCAAACCTGCAGATTGTCGGAGTTCTGCATTGAGCTCAATCATCAATGGTGATGTAGGTCACGTCATCACTTCTGACGTCATTTGACAGTGACAACATCACTCTTGCCGTGAAAACAAATAAGCACATTTAACATTTTGAAAGTCAGTGGGATATACAAGATAACACGTGAGAGACAACATTCAGCTCAATTGCAATTCGATGGGCGATGACGATATTGCCGTCTTCAACTTTTTGTCACGCACTTCTTTATCTGTGTTTACTTATTATATTAACATATTCATACGCTAGTGCATGTCGACTGGTGCCACCCTCTCTGTATCCACAAAATGTTCTTGACACTCGGCAGGCGACCAGTCTATAGCGCATGCACACGATGAACACTCCACAGTGGCGTCAGTTGCTTCAACAATAATGACCACAGAAAAAAACGAATTACAACTCACAGGATATGACTACGCATTTCCCATGACCGTACCGATCACAGAATAACACAGATAGTCCCTTTTTGATATCCACTGCCTTTCGGCAGTGGATATCAAAAAAGGACCATCCGTGTTACAAAAAAAAAACATGTGTTTTGTGTAGTGCCCTTTCGTCAGTTTTATTTCTGCCAATATTAGATTTTAAAACTCAAGATGTGAATTAGAAAGGCACAAGGTAAAAAGAATGGTTGTTTGAGGTAATGGGTCACAACATAAGAGACTGAAGCATGACGTAAACATGATGGAGAATTGTCATTCCGAGGTACTTTGGCATTATACCCAAAGACATCGTCAAAATGGACTAGAAATCTTTGGATTTTAGAAATACCATGCACTGCCCATCCAATTTAAGTCCCGACTCTGTAAGAACTCGACTTCCGGCAACTAACAATCAAAGAATTGTGTACCATTTAAATCAACTTAAGTTGTCAGTCCTGTTTGAAAATATTTCTTTGTCTTTTCTTGATCTCGGCATCGTTTCGCCATTGTTTACGAGATTGTGCAATGATGTGAAAGTGGGTCAGTTTATTCACGGGAGTGGCAGCAACAATCTGGAAACTCCACAACGTTGTGGTTCTTATGACGTCATATGAAATTTCTCCCTTGGTGTTTCCATGACGTCATCACTTGGACTCTTCTGAATGTCATTTCACGTTGTCATGTTTGAAATCGGGTAAAAAACTGAAGAAAAAACACTACAGAATTCACACGGATTTGCAATTATAGATATTATGACTGGGAAAGACGATGACATGGATCAGAACTGCAACAGTCAATCGCCGGAAGTCTATATTAGTCAGTTCAACATTGTTTTGACCCACTTGGATCAGTATTCAGAGAGAAATGTACGAATTTCAAGTCTATTTTGCCGGTGGCTTTGGGTATAGTATTCTTTCTACCACCTCATATACATAAAAATTGGTGATCATATTTGTTACCATAGTCGTCATCGTTAGAGTCCAAACGTTAGAGTCTTTGGCTATAACTTTACTTTGTTTGCTACTTGTTTTATGACAGTCATATTTATAGGACCCATGTTTGTAGTGCTTTCACAGCCTGCCTATAGTAGGAGGGCCCACAGGCTGCTGCTCGCTCACGGGACACTGACTTCCCAGCTTAAATTTAGTGAAAACTTAGTTGTCTATAATCTCACACAGGGGATTCAAAATTTGTTCAAGTTTTTTTCAGATTAGCACATATTGATAACAAGAGGTCTTCTGATATGTTTGTGAAGAAAATATAATGCTTACTTATTTATTTACAAAGATATCTGGCATTAAAGTTGAACAATTTTGCCCATTTATGCCTCCATCTTGCTTCCCATGGTACTGAGGAAGGTGTCAACCTTGATCTCTTCTTTACTAAATCGCCAAAATGCTATTCTTCTGATTGACCCCATTCCAAGTGCAGTGTAAAGTGGAGTCTTCTCTCTTTACAGGGGTGGGTTGTTGTAAGATTTATTTTAATTATTTCAATGAATAATTTTGCTTTGAAAAGTTTGAGTCTAGTTCTATCATGGATTGGAAAATCACATTTCTTGCAACAACATACCATTTAAAAGCATTTTTTCTTGTTAAATGGATTTAAATTAATTTTAATAAATGAATGCACACCCCTGTTGGCGATTTTGCTTTGAAAACTTCATGCTGCCATCTGTTGCTCAAGGACTATCTCCATATTTGGGTTTTGACTCTAAACCGGCCCCTTGAAAAACTATGCACAAGTAAATAACTGACCTAGTTACTGAATGACGACAGTCTCAGTGTTCCAGATGCCAGGAATCAAAACAACTCAGCATGCAGTTATCTTTCAAAGTTAGCATGTTTTATGAAAATATTCAGTCATATTTACCTCAGAACAACATTAATATTCATTGATAACATAAAGTCAACATGTCTAGCATTGATGTATGAGGAAAATTATCAGTACAAAGACGAAATGGAGGTTTTAAAGAGAGGACTATTGTCAGTGTGAACACAGTGAGGTAAGTTATTTTTTTATTTCAATGTTAAATCATACACAATCCTTTCAGGGAAAAAATCGGAACAACACATTTTCGGCCATGTTTTTCACTATTTAGAGAATAAATTGGATAGTGCCTTTTCTTGGCTTTCTTTTGGTGCTAAGATTATTAAGAACAGATGAATATTTTTGAAGTTATGAGTGTAAACATCAGAGAAGATTTTGGAGAAATTGACAATTCTGTGTTCATATTGGAATGTGATATCTGTCTCAGCCTTTTTGAAATTACATGCTAAATGAAAATGTAGGCCATGTGGCCAACTTACTCGAAGTTTAAAATATATTGTTAAATCTTAAAATCATCAAGCTTTGTAGTTTCATTTAAAAATTGTTCAAAGAGAACCACATTTCTGGATTTCTGTTCAAAAATATTATTTCTGATAATTTCCAAGTTTGCTGTGGTAAATATCTCTTACCTCTCATGTTTGTGCAACTAACTCACTCACTACTATAACTGTCTCTAAACTGTCTTTAAATTAGATGATCCTTTAGTCCCTCTTACTTGAGGCTGATTTTGATAAATTAGTATATTGAACATTAAATTTACATAATTTAGATAATTTTTTCAAAGCCATTTCTTTTAATTATATTTGATTTTTATTTTTTTTTTATTTTGCAGATGCCAACAGTTCAATGATAGATTAACAGTCCAGTGACAGATAATCATCAAGACTGTGTGGGACACTGACAGTACAGAATTACATGTTTGATCCACCATGGCTTCAACATCCACCGACAAGTTGGCAGTCTGATTTAAAAAGCTTTAACATCCATTTGTTGGCAAATAATGTGCCAATTTAAAAGCAGTCAAGAAATTCTCCAATCACGTGCTTTCAGTTTAGGAGTACAAATGACATTATAAAAATATTTATTATATTTTTTAAAAGTAATGTGTTATTGTGCAATATATGTTGTTTAAAGATGCCAAAGTTAACTCACATTGAAACTTCTAAGAGTAACCTTTTAGTATGTCTATAAATTTTGTCCACTGTGTCAAAAAGCACAGTATGTTGTAAATATTATAAATATTTCTCTTATGTAGTCATGCAGTAAGCTAATGTTCCTTGTTCAAATGATCAATGGAAAATAAAATTATCATTTTCTTTAAATGAATGGTATGTGACTAGCCATATGTGAAATCAGAAATATAAAATTCATTTGTGTCAAAACTTTGATAAATATTTTCTGATTTTTAAGGGATGAAACCCAAATGAATTTACAAAGATGTTTTTATTGTCCACAATAAAAATTTAAACTTGTAGATGAAGAAAGATCTTTTAATTGTGAAAATCAAAACATGTTGTATTAACTAGAGGTAAAATTTTAATATTTTTTCCAAGAATGTATTAATTATATGGATTGAGAAATGATCATGCATATTGATCTGTGACTTGAAATAGCTTTTTTATGATATGCCTGTTAATGATTATATGAGTAAATTTATTACTTTTAAAATAAGACATAAAAAGTAAGGCAATATAACTTTGAAAACAATTATTTGACATATAGTCAATTTTTTGCGAGAAAAAAATGTTATTTGTTGTAAAGTTTGTCGATTTTTACCATACTCTTGATTTAAAAATTACTGTATCAGAAATAATTCAAACAGTAAAGCTCTTCTGTTCTTTCATATCTATGTGGGCCTTATAAATGTGATTCTTTTAAAAAAAAGTTTATGTGATTATCATTATTAGTTATAAAGTTATGTCACTTTTTGTTAAATATTAGGCTATTTTTTCGGTTTTCTGGTACCGTTTCGTAAAAAAACTAAGTCCAAACACTTTTTTTCTGAGGTTTGAGGTTCAATTTTAACTGGAAATCGATTGAGGACTCCCCTTATTTTAAAGAAATGTTTTTATCTAGACCAAAAGCTTTAAATAAATGAAATAGAAGCCTTTTAACATAAGAATTCTGAATATTACACCCCTGTAAACTTGGCTATTTTGTTGTTTTTACCCCCTGTATAAGCCGGCGTCCCAAAAAAAGCCCCTTTTTAGGGATGAAAAATGGTCATAACTTGATAACCGTTACTCTGATTTTGGTAAATGAGACCTTGTTACAATCGTCTAGTTAAGCTACATAACATAGGCTATTAAAATCAATATGTCAGTGACCTTTAAAAAATCATGACTTCCCCTACCTATAGCTATTATACCCCTGATCATGATGTGACCAATGCAACGTAATTAAAATGTTTATCTGCAGCTCACATTACCTTAAACAAAGCAGACAGTTCTACAATATTTTATTCATATCAAATAATCAGTAATTCTAGTTCCTAGGCCTGGTATTCTGTATCTGTGAGCTGATATCTTTGTTAAAGAATGTACCAAGTAACTCCTCTTATGTGAAAACACTTCAATCAAGTTCGGCAGCCAGAACAACACTGAAAAAACACTGCTGAATAACGGAATTGTACTTGGTTCCCCTTGACAAAAACGATCACAAGACTCTCCTGGTACTTAATGGAACCACACAGGATGAGGGGAATGAGCCTCCTCTAATCCACTGATTAACGTTTTTCTCAGTAAATAAAGGGTCTGAAAATATTTGAACAGCTTGATAACAAAGGCAGCCACAGTGAGAGTGAATGAATAATAGAAATCTGATAAAGGGTCCCATGGTTATTACATACATATATAAACAAGAAAAAGTGGTGCTCCACATGTAACACGGATGGGGAAAAAAATAATAAACAAAACAAAAATTGCAATAAACAAAACAAAAATTACAACAACAAAAAACAAAAATTACAACAAACAAAAACAAAAATTACAACAAACAACAACAAAAACATTTAAACATAAACGATCATTGCAAATTGATGGGGTAGTTGAAATTATTTTTATTCATCTTTTAAAAACATTTAATTTGGTATATGAACGATTTTTTTAGCACAACTTTTTGCAAAGATGTGCCTTTTCATGCTCGATTACGTAAGTTTCTCTATTATCGCTCAGGCGCTATCGCAAATCATCGATCCGACTTTTGCATGTCATTTCTGTTCTAATTGTCCGATTTATACCAAATTTGAACTAAACTTACTTAAAATATCTTGTTCTATCGATTGGGAAGCATTTCCAAGCAATTTAAAGGGATAATTTTATGCAACGATAGACGAGCATGACAACATTGTTTTTGAACGTTCTGCTTTGTTTACATTACGCACTTCTTTTCTTTTGTTCACTTCTTTTAGATATGTATTCATTCGCCGGACGCATGCGCGAATTGGAATCTTTCGCAAGCAGACGACAAACACTCCACAATGTCGGCAATGCTTGTCAAAAAAGGAACCATCCGTGTTACAAAAAAGCATGATCAGAGAGGAAGGGTGACGAGATTTGAAAAAAAAAAAAAAAAAAAGTTGCTATATGAGGTATTGGCCGCGATAAAAGTCGCCACTGATAAGAGTGTGTGATCTCGCTGTTCCGTCACCACGTTGCCTGCCCTCTGGTGGAAGTGACGCTAAACTAATCTCCACTTCACTTTTGTTTTGCAAGTTTATGTGAAGGGTTGCACTTTTAGCATATTATGAATGGCACTATTATCACTTATTTTTTGTAAGAATCATGTTAGATGTGAAATTTTACCCACAAATTGGCTATATTTCTGTATTAGAGCTTTGTTTTCAACCATCGGTAAATTGACCTATTTATTGACCTACTTATTGAGGCCCTGCTAGGTTTTGTACAAAGGGTGTACAATATGGGTGAAATGCAGAGATAGCTGCACAAGTGAGAGATAGCAAGTGACAGACTGCTACAACAGCAAGAGATAGCTGCATAAATAAGAGATAGCTGCATAAATAAGAGATAGCTGCATAAATAAGAGATAACTGCATAAATAAGAGATATATATAGCTGCATAAATAAGAGATAGCTGCATAAATAAGAGATAGCTGTGAGAGAGACAGCTGCACATGGTGAGAGATAGCTGCACATGGGGAGAGATAGCTGCACATAGGGAGAGATAGCTGCACATGGGGAGAGATAGCTGCACATGGGGAGAGATAGCTGCACATAGGGAGAGATAGCTGCACATGGGGAGAGATAGTTACAACAGTGAGAGACAACTGCACAACTGAATTACAGCTGCACACGTGGTAGTTGCACAAGTGAGAGACAGCTGCACATGGTGAGAGATAGCTGCACATGGTGATAGATAGCTGCACATGGTAAGAGATAGCTGCACATGGTGAGAGATAGCTGCACATGGGGAGAGACAGCTGCACATGATGAGAGATAGCTGCACAGTTTGAGAGATAGCTGCACATGGTGAGAGATAGCTGCACATGGTGAGAGATAGTTACAACAGTGAGAGACAACTGCACAACTGAATTACAGCTGCACACGTGGTAGTTGCACAAGTGAGAGACAGCTGCACATGGTGAGAGATAGCTGCACATAGTGAGATATAGCTGCACAGTTTGAGAGATAGCTGCGCATGGGGAGAGATAGCTGCACATGGTGAGAGATAGCTGCACATGGTGAGAGATAGCTGCACATGATGAGATATAGCTGCACAGTTTGAGAGATAGCTGCACATGGGGAAAGATAGCTGTACATGGTGAGAGATAGCTGTACATGGTGAGAGATAGCTGCACATGGTGAGAGATAGCTGCACATGGTGAGAGATAGCTGCACATGGGGAGAGATAGCTGCACATGGGGAGAGACAGCTGCACATGGGAGAGATAGCTGCACATGGGGAGAGATAGCTGCACATGGTGAGAGATAGCTGCACATGGTGGGAGATAGCTGAACATGGTGAGAGATAGCTGCACATGGGGAGAGATAGCTGCACATGGGGAGAGATAGCTGCACATGGGGAGAGACAGCTGCACATGATGAGAGATAGCTGCACAGTTTGAGAGATAGCTGCACATGGTGAGAGATAGTTTCAACAGTGAGAGACAACTGCACAACTGAATGACAGCTGCACATGTGGTAATTGCACAAGTTAGAGACAGTTGCACATGTGAGAGATAGCTGCACATGGTGAGAGATAGCTGCACATGGGGAGAGATAGCTGCACATGGGGAGAGATAGCTGCACATGGGGAGAGATTGCTGCACATAGGGAGAGATAGCTGCACATGGGGAGAGATAGTTACAACAGTGAGAGACAACTGCACAACTGAATTACAGCTGCACACGTGGTAGTTGCACAAGTGAGAGACAGCTGCACATGGTGAGAGATAGCTGCACATGGTGAGAGATAGCTACACATGGTGATAGATAGCTGCACATGGTAAGAGATAGCTGCACATGGTGAGAGATAGCTGCACATGGGGAGAGACAGCTGCACATGATGAGAGATAGCTGCACAGTTTGAGAGATAGCTGCACATGGTGAGAGATAGCTGCACATGGTGAGAGATAGTTACAACAGTGAGAGACAACTGCACAACTGAATTACAGCTGCACACGTGGTAGTTGCACAAGTGAGAGACAGCTGCACAGTTTGAGAGATAGCTGCACCACAACAATGTGAAGCTTCCAGATTGTTGCTGTTACTTTCGTTAACGTTAGGGGGAACAGGGACTCTTCACGGTTGCTAAGATACAAACAAGTAAGACGTCACTATTTCATTGATAAATAACCAAAGCACCATTATGACGTCATTGCTCCTTCAACTACATAAAATAGTGCACCTTTGTAACATACCGAAGTAAGCTAAATAGGCAACATATTTCTGTCCAGAGGGATCAATGTTGATATATACACATGAAAACATCATTTAGTGATCAGGTTTACTCCAAATATTATTCTATTCAATTTGAATGGAGGGAATTTTGATTAATGGTCTACAGTGACCGGCAGCCAAATCCGGACACTTTCATGTTTTTCACTCCTCATTTTCAAAAAATCTTTCAAAACTGAGTAAAAACTACTCACATCGATAGTAGACCGTTAACTACATATGAGTGTATAAGAAAATTGATACATGTTCAATATGTACAGAGTTATCGGGAAATTCACGCATTCAGGAAACCTGCAGATTGTCCAAGTTTCCATTGACTTATACGGAGAAGTTGGCTACTTCACCACTTCTGACGTCATTAGTCAGTGACAACATCACTCGTGCAGTGAAAACAAATAAACACTTATAGCGTTTTGAAAAGCAGTAGGAATACAAGATAACGTGTGAGAGACAATACTCAGCTCAATTGCAATTAGTACAGCAAGGTTTGCTTTATGTTTTACTGAGGTAAAAAATGTCCGAGTTTAATCTGCCGGTTTCGGACAGTTGCCGGTCACTGTATATCTTGAGATGCCTTACTTTCTTCAAATTCAAGTTAAAAATTACCAAATGTTGTCAAAATTTTACATTTATTTGAATCAATTTATTTACAAAAACACAAATTACTTGAGGTCTAAGGTATCTTTTAAAATTCTGTCTATTTAAACTAAATAACATCATTTTAGCTAAAGATTAATACTTCAGTTCTGCAGATTGCTAGCCTGTGTAGTTATTCCCAAAATGTTTTTCAAGTAAGCTCTTTCCCTTCTTTAATTATTACCAAAAAAAAAAATCTTTTTCTGATTTTTTTTTTTTATTTTAAATATAAAATGATTAAAAATGATAAAATTTTAAAAACAAATTAAAAATCAAATCAAAAGAAAAATCCATCCCTGAGCATTTGATACATTAAAGGCTGAAATCTGTTTTGTAGTTATTTTCATACAAAGCAGTTAGTTATCTTGCACCATGTTATTTTTGGGGGTTCAAAATTTTTTTTGGTGGGAAAAAAGAATTTTAGAAGACACTGTTCCCCCTAACGTTAATAAACTGACCCACTTTCACCCCTTTGCGCAAACTTGCAAATAATGGTGAAAGATGCCGAGCTCCTGAAATAACAAAGAATTTTTTTCAGACAGGGCTGAAATCTTATGCTGACTTATACCCATAGTATAGCATCAAAATGGACAGTGGCAGCTTTTCAGGATATTTTGTGCACACTGGTATAGTGATGTCATTAGTTGCAGTAAGTTATGCCCTTTTCTGCTGCCTGCACAACGTGGTCGTTTGAATGATGTCGGTAAAAACAAAGGGGATGAAAATTGATTTTTGTATTAAGATGATGTGATGAATTGTTCTAAGTTTTGTACCTTTATCTTCAGAAATAAAGAAATGAGAGCAATTTGACTTTATGTATGCATTTTTTGACACAAAGATTTCAGTGATTGTCATCGTAAAGGAGGGTTTTTGCATATTTTGTACATACATACATTTATAGATTCAGGTGAAATTTTGGCAATTCCCATTATATTCAATATAAATATTTTAGGGTTAATATACAAAATTTAAGTGGCCCGGGCAATTTTTTTTTCAGTCTAACAACTAAGATTGGTGCACCACAAGATCATATACAGTGACCGGCAACTGTCCGAAACCGGCAGATTAAACTCAGACATTTTTAACTCAGTCAAACATGTAGCATACCTTGCTGTACTAATTGCAATTGAGCTGAATGTCAGGTCTCACACGTAACCTTGCAATTCCTGTACCTTTAAAAACGTGAAAAGTGTTTATTTGTTTTCACGGCAAGAATGTTTGAGTCACTGTCAAATGAAGTCAGAAGTGGTGACGTAGCCAACTTCTCCGTATAAGTCAATGGAAACTCGGACAATCTGCAGGTTTATTGAATGCATGAAAATCACGCTATTTCTGTTAATATTGGTCGGGTATCATTCAAACTCCACAGACCATTAAAGTCGAAGATCTTCTTTCGATGTGAGCAGTTTTTACACAGTTTTTAAAGGTTTTGTGAAAATCAGGAGTGAAAAACATGAAAGTGTCCGGATTTGGCTGCCGGTCACTGTAGTTGTTCTAGTTTTGACCAAAAAATCGAGCATTTTTTGTACCAAACATTTTTATGTGATTTTATGGGGGAGACGTCAGAAACGGCCAATTTTTTCCTACCATTATTTCCATTAGGAGATAATTCACCTTCAAGTTGATCTTTAAACCTTAAACCCCTTAAGGACTAGCCTCTCTAAATTTTGTTCACGCTTTTCTACTGCCAAGGACTAACCAATTTCTTTTAGTGTATCTACATACTAGATTAATGAAATTTATAACCATGGTTATTCAACATGCTCAACATGCTCAACTGGGGTCAAAAGTTCATGATCCAAGTTGTCTGATGTCATTATCATGATTACATTGTAACAAGTTGCAGCCCTTCCGAATGTTACAAATGACGTCATCAAGCCAGAACAATGGGGACGTCAACGTCCTTCCCGTCAGTTGCCAGTGGTGGACGTTGCCGTCTTTCCCGTCCGTTAGGGGTTAACCCCTAAGGGACTAGGCTATCTAAATTTTGTTGATTGGCTGGACTAACCAATTTTTGTCTGGACTAGTGTATCCATATACTAAATTTATAAAATTTATAACCATGATTACTAAATTTGCTTAATGAAGTGCTGGGGTCAAAGTTCATGATCCAGTCAGTCTGACGTCATTATCATGATTACATTGTAACAAGTTGCAGCCCTTCAGAATGTTACAAATGACGTCATCAAGCCAGAACAATGGGGACGTCAACGTCCCTCCCGTCCGTTGCCGGTGGTGGACGTTGCCGTCCTTCCCGTCCGTTAGGGGTTAAACAGCTGTAAAATTGGTTCTAATTAATATAATTTCATGATTTTTGGTGTACTGAGTTTGTGTTATAATAAGGAATATCGTAGTGTGTGTCAGTGTGACGTTTTGCACCATTTTACACACTTCCGGAAATGCAATGGCAGAGCAGACAGTATAACTTAACTCTTTGAAATTGGTCACATAAGGTATGTATGCATCTGGAAACGTTATCATTGATTAGAACTGTTGGTTAGATATACATAGATTCAAATAATGTCATAAATAAAACTGTGCATTCGCGTTCGTGAAACTGCCCAATTATCGCTCACTGACGTCACAACCTGGGGGGGGGGGACCGGTGAAACCAAGGCTTGGGAATGCAGGTGACAATCTTCAGGAAAAAACGTTTGGATTAATTAATTAATCTAATTATGAGGCAAAGAACAAAAGAAAAACAACAACAAAAGTAACAAAACAAATAATAGCAAAGAAATAAATGTCATACCAAAGACAACAAATGGTACTTTCCAACCCACTATGTGGGACTGAGATCAAGGTGTCATACCACAGACATTTTAAATATGGTCCTTTCACATTCTTTAGTGATGGAAGGTGATTTTTAGATGAGACTAAAAACGAAGGTCTCATGAACCTGAGTGTCTATGCCAGGCAGCAGGGTTAAGATCCCTCCCCACTTTTTGGAGAGAGCAGGAGATTGCCTCCCTGTGTGTAAAAAGGACTCTCCCTCTTCAATATGATCACCACTAATAGTTACCTATAGCTTGCAATGATGTGCAAATTCAGTTCAATTGTTAATGGGTCATTTAACACAATTTTTTTGTAATTCTATTTGATAACTTATTATTGTAGAATATTATGTGTTGTAGAAGATATCCCAGAAAAGGTGTAAAACAGACAGATATAATACAGATGTAACAGACAGATAGAATACAAGCAAAGTGCTAATTTTCGACTTCTTTCTCTTCTTTTATTGGTCATTTTTTAGAGGAAGAGTACCAAATATGGGTATTAGCAATTTGAAAATTTCCCAATGGATTTATCATGTCCAAAAAACATAAAATAGACTCTAAGATTACTCAAATATGTCAAATAGGAGCCAAGCTATATAATTTTTAAGATTTGCCCTGCCATGTGTCGGCCATTTTGGATTTATGCAAATTACGCATTGTTCCACTACTTGGATTTTGGTAGACTTTAACTATGTTATTCTCTAGGCTCTCCTGAGACATTTTCTATCAATTTCATTTCTGTTCTAATTTGTTCCGGGTTAGGCCATTTTTTGTCATATATTGACTGGACTAAGAAGTCATATGGAAAGTAGTCAGGCAGGATGTTAATTTCATAGAGAGTTAATGTGTTAATATGTACTCAATGAGTTCACTCATTACAGAAATCAAGATGGCCGAATGTTGGTTGAGAAAGTGCTTGATTTCTCTTAAGGGGAGTACACATCATGAGATGACGACAAGGAACATCGCAACTTTAAAATTTATTTAGTTTGTAAAATATAATGTTATTGGCAGTGGCTCAGGGGTGACAGTAACAAAGTCCAGAGACAATTCTTTGAATAAAGAATATAGTTTTATGCAATATGTGTAGATGAAATATGACCAAAAAAATAAAAAATGTATCTCATAATTTAATCATTTTTAGGAATGAATCAACATGGGCATCAGTGGATGGGCGTGGCATCTGCATCGTCACCAGCCAGTGTGGGCAGATGATCACCTTGCATCGAGCATCGTCACCAGCCAGTGTGGGCAGATGATCACCTTGCATCAAGCATCATCACCAGATAGTGTGGGCAAATGATCACCATGCATCGAGCATCGTCACCAGCCAGTGTGGGCAGATGATCACCTTGCATCAAGCATCATCACCAGATAGTGTGGGCAGATGATCACCTTGCATCAAGCATCATCACCAGATAGTGTGGGCAAATGATCACCATGTATCGAGCATTTTGTTAATTCGAAACTGGCATGTGGAATATGAAAACTCAACAATACTACCCAACTGTGAGTCACTGAACAAAAATGAAAATTTGAGAAGTTGTTATTTCAATGTTGAATGCAATTTATAATGTTATTTGTATATATGTTGCATTAAAATGTTAATTAAATTTGTTAAATATACTGCTGTGTGTTCATAAAATATTCAATTAGTAAACTAGGTATCTCAGAGAAAGTAGGTTAAAAATAAATTGTCATTATGACCAAATACAAGGATAATATTTCCTGATTTTCGAATTTTGGCAGCTACCTTATCATGCAAATTAGCTCAATTGTGTGTTGTTAGTCTTTAAGAGCATAAAATGTAGATACCCTTTAAAAAAAGTTTGTGTCTTTATCACAAATATTAAGGGAGATAATATGTTTCTGATTTTCGGATGATTATGGCAGCCATCTTGGAATTTTGGTGGCCAGCTTGAAATTTTGGCACATTGTCTAGTATTTTAGAGTCAATTTTTTTTTTTTTAAATGTAATATAATTCATCATAGATTGAATCATTGATTAGAACTCTACTCTACCAGCACGAGTCAAACTGATATTGCGTCCATGTCAGTAATTGACGTCACTTGGCAGCCATCGTGTATTTTGGCAGCCATCTTGGAATTTAAATTTCTCAAAAAAAGTTTGATAACTAGTTAATGAAATATTTATTTATTGAAAAATACCTACAAGAAGTATAATTATGTCAAATAATAGTACAAGTACAAATGGTGGCATATATACATTTGAATAGGATTTCCGAGGGGTATTTTTGCTCAAATTTATTGCAGTTTATAGTAATTTTTCAAATAACGAAACTGTAATGCTGAAAAGTGTGCCATTTTATGCTGGAAATATAACTTTGATAAACATGCATAGCAAAAGGAATTTTAATAGTTTGTTTGGTATATTTTCTGCCTTTTGGATTTGAAAGATATATATATTAAACTTCCCGATTTTCACATTGAAAATCCATAAAAATCATATTTTTGTATTAGGCAGAACATTTTACAATGGCATTTGTACCAATAATGGTTTGAAAAGGGTGTTCATCCCCTAGAACATATCCACATCCCCCTAACAAATCATGTTTTCCTTGTGCAGTCATACTAATGCCTCAGTCACATTTGCGCCGATTTTAGAAAATCGGCAGGCATTTCAGATTGCCGTGCGGGCACCGGGAGATCATCGGCCACAATTGGGCATCTTTAAGACGTCGGCCAGGTCATCGGGAACTTTTAGCTGCCACATAAAAGTTGCCGGCGTTTCCCCGATGTCTTATCAGCAAATATCATCTTAAAGTGCACGGCAGGGTGGCATCGTGCGGTGAAAATAGGATTATATTTATTTCATGTGTTCAAAGACCATCGTCAGATGATCGCACGGGCTCCCTGCGATATATCATAGACGTCTTTAGGATGTCTTTCAGACGTCTGTCAAATGAGACAGACGTCTTTAGGATGTCTTTCAGACGTCAGACGTCAATGAGACAGACGTCTTTAAGATATCCTGCAGACGTCTGTGCCATCCAGTCTTGCACGTGCCGTGCTGTGCCCTTTAATAATGTGACCACAGCTACGGCATCTCTCAGATTGTTGCTTATAAACTCCCCGGTGCCCGGCAGACTGGGAAGTCGGCCGATTGTAACTGCCCGGCCGGCGCCCGGTGCAAATGTGACTGAGGCATAACAGAACCCATAGACCCATACAGCGCATGTTGACTTAATGGGCACACAATTATTTGACTGTTAGTTGCCGGAGGTCGAGTTCTACGAATGAATGAAATCTATGCAATATTAAATTGCAAGAGGGCCGTAGCCTGGAGAGGCGGCCCTGCAGTGTGATTGCTGTGAATTGCAATCATGTCTTGTTAAATTTGGTCAGTTCTACTGGAGTCGGGAGTTAAATATGATGGGCAGTGCGTGCTGTGTCTGGAAACAGTGGATTCAAGTCTATTTTGACGATGACTATGGGTATATTATGGAAGTAGGTACAGCCAACGACAACTGACCTGCGGATGACAACAGAGCTGCAATTCCATTTTCAAAGCCTTTAAAGTACATCTATATTCTCGAAAATATTCGAATCAGGTCATTCTTTGACGCCTGCATGTGCCAACAAGGTCAAATGGTGTGATAAACATCGGCAATCCATTGATAAACTGAAACACAACTCTGTTGTCGTCGGCAGCTCTGTTGTCGTCGGCCGTAATTGCCTTACGATGATGTCGTTCATTTTTTTCCACAACGTGCATTTGTAAGACCTACATTTCTCTCTCAAAAAATCATGTTTTCCTTGTGCAGTCATACTAACAGAACCCATAGATCAATGTGCGTTCTAATTCTCCTTCATACAACAAAAGTGTATCAGAGAAGTGAAAGTGACCTTTATGGGAATAACACCTTATGATTCCTTTCACAAACACTAAATCTATCTAGAATTAATAATTACTTCTATCTAGTATTAACAATTACTTTTGTATTAAAAATTACTATCTATCTAGTATTAATAATTACCCTTCCTGGCTTGCCTGTCGGCAATGGTTGTCAAAAAAGGAACCATCCATGTTACAAAAAAAATCAGAGTGTGTTAGGAAACACGATTAAAATATTGGTGAGTTTAATATTCAAAAATATAGATATCAAATTTTCCATCGTTCTGAAGTTGGCAACTATGATAGGATCAAAGGATTTTAAATCCATTGTGTGAAACAATGGGTTGCCATGACGCCATAACACATAGAACGGCCGTCACGTCTCCATTCATAATTACTCCAATGTTGTATCAAAGGGCGTTGATTACAACCGACAACTGACCTGCGGACGACAACAGATCTGTGGTCCAGTTTATCAATTGATTACAGATGTAATCGAAAATATTCACAACAGATCATTCTCTGACACCTACATGTGCCAACAAGGTCAAATGGTGTGAAAAACATCGGCAATCAAATGATAAACTGAACCACAGATCTGTTGTCGTCCGCAGTTCTGTTGTCGTCAGCTGTACATGTACATGTTTGAAATATTAACCTCTTTTCTGGACTAGTGACAGATATGCGTGCTAAATTGATTAAATTTGTAACCATGGTTATTCAATATGTTCAACGCAAGTACTGTGGTCAAATTTTCATGAGCAAGTTGTCTGACGTCATTATCATGACTACATTGTGACGCGTTGCTGCGCTACAAAATGTTACAAAATGACATCATGAAGCCAGAACAATGGGAAGGACATCAACAACCGCGGCAAATGACGGGAAGATGTAGTAATGCCAAGTGTTACTGATGTATATGACATGATAGGATCGCTTGCCTTGTCCTCTTAAGGCGTCACCACACTTGAATGTTTGTGCTCGTATGACTGACTCCTCTAAATGAACTGACGTGCACCATGTTTTTTTCAAAGATGAAACAATGCATGTTCCAAGCCAGATATCCAGACTGTGGAGCAAACTTCTGTTCTGTATGTCACATTGTGCGTTGCTGGGGTTAAATTTCCCAGTTGCATCATTGATTAAGAGATAAGATAATCTGTATTTTATCAGTTTCCATAGCTTGGTCGTTAAATGAATCCAAGGTGAGTGCCAACAAAAATGCAAAAGGAAGATGACAGAACAGGGAAATAACTATATAGTTCATGGAAATAATTAGCATCATGCACAACATAATATTTATCAGAGAATTATTTTTTACACAAGAGATACATTTTTCAGATTAAAATAATAATAACATTGAAAATGGATTGCTGCTCTTTAGTATAATTTCAATTAAACACGTTTGGTTCATGTTTTTTAGGATGATAGAAGGAATATTTGCAGAAAAAATAGATTTTAACAGTAATGATAAAAAAGAGGTTAGGCTACGTCATAGAAATTGTTTTTAGAGTAATATCAATGGGACAAATATACGGTATAGTTTAATAAAGAGTCACATATATCGTTCTCTGTACAATAAAATAGGAATATAGTGCACTGGCAAATAAAACTTTTCATACTTGGCTCTGCTTCAATAGTACTTGTTGTACAAGCAAACAACACTTCGGCCCATGAGCTGTCTGCAAACCAAATGATAAAAATAGGTTTGATCTCAGCCGTATGTCTATATATAGCATTACTATAAATATAAACTAAGGGCATGAAAGCTCTTGCACCACATTTGTGTCAATCTGATGTTTAAAATAATATTAAATATACTTATGTACATCCTAAAATTTAAAGGATATTATCCATTCAATGATCAGATAGGAAAGCATTTTTAAAAAGTGAAAGCTTTACCTTATGGCTTTCAAAAATATTTATTTGATGGAGTTGAAAATTGTGCTCCAAGAGAAATAAGAAAAAACCGGTGACTGGGTGGTGGAACACCCTCTAAATAATATCATTCCCTAGGAAACTTACAAATTTTGCGCCCCCTATTGTTTAATTGCTCATAATATTTGCAAAGAACTACAAGGCATTGTCACACCCCACTGAGCATAGGATTATAATATTGTATGGGACACTATTGATTTCCACCATTCCCTCTATTGGATCACAGGCTTTTTGGATTTTTGTACAAGTTATCTCAGATTTGGGCAGAAATAATACTTAAGGTAAGGCTTGGTTGAGTTTTGCAACACTGAATTTAAGGAATGTATGGTACAGATTAGAAATATCCACACCACAAGGTCATAAAAGTAAAATTGATAACCATATACATGAACTAAAAATGATCTCATCCAAGGTTGTGATGTAAGCTTTCATCCCTTTAGTTGTATATGAGTAAAGGGGGAATTGACATTGATCACACAATATAAACACTATCATAGCTTTTCAGATTCCCTATGCTTCGGCCCATCGAATAGAAACATCTATTTCCATACAACGCCTTCTCCATTCATAAAATGCAGGGAGAAAGGTTCTATGAGTCTCACAATGATATTTTACAATTTTTAGCTTGTCCAAAATTAATTTTGGATGAACCTATTTTATAATCAATTAAAATTTGGATGAACTTATTTATGGCCAATTAAATTTACAAAGATTAGTAATTTCTGTTTCATATATTTGTTACGCAGATAGTTGTAACTTCAAAAAAATTCACAATTATTAATTATCTATCATTAACATCATCATCATTAATTAATAATCATTACCTTTTAGAAGAACATAACAGAAAAACATGTACTTCTATCGAATCGTATTTCTATTGAATCGTATTTCTATTGAATTGTATTTCTATTGAATTGTATTTCTATTGAAATGTATTTCCATTGAATTGTATTTCCATTGAAATTGTCTATCCACTACAGTGACCGGCAGCCAAATCCGGACACTTTCATGTTTTTCACTCCTGATTTTCACAAAATCTTTCAAAACTGAGTAAAAACTACTCACATCGATAGTTGATCATTAACTACATATGCGTGTAGAATTTGCATGTACGTACTACATGACATCAAACTTGAATTTAAATCATAAAATCCTATTGTTTAAAAGTTATAAAAATGATACCTCACTGAATTTGGCGGGAATCAGCTTTGGTATAATGGCAAGTTCAGAAATGGATGTTGAAGGGGGTTCTACAATTAAACAAATTTCACATTTACAGTGTAAATAATGCAGGCTACAAACCCAGTGACACAAAACAGACAAAGGTTAATAACTTTGAGGTGGGCATCTTGAGACAAATTGCACCTGAAATCATGAAACGAACATATCGTCTTAGGTATGGACAGATGTACATCTGAAAGAGATGCTGCTAAATACACAGGGGTGAGAGGGCTCTGAACCGTTCTGGGCTGAAATCGCAGCCTATCTGGTTGGTATGACGTCATACCATTGTTCTATACAAATTCTGAACCAATCTGGGTGATTCTGTCATATAACGACTTGTTTATGTCTCACAAAAGGCGTAAAAGCTGCATCAAGATCAAAATAAAATTTAACAAATTTTGTTACAGTTGAGTGTATATCAGTATGTTAATTATGATGGTGTAAATTTAATAGTTCATCTTTAACGTTTATAGGGTAATATTTCTATGTTAAAATTTGGCAAATATATGGTTAAAAATCAGTTTTAGATGGTCATATTCTGATATGTGTAACTGATAAGTGTGTTATATTCTTTATAGTGTGGGTATCATAGTCGAAAAATAAAGATTAAAAAGCAACTTTTTCAATCTAGCCATTGTTCACCATATATCACAGCTCAGGTCTCACTCAGACTGGCTGCGATTCTGTGCCCAGATATGTTGTAAGCGTCCAGAATGACTTCATTTATCGCCCAGATCAGTTGTGAGTATTATAACAAAACATACCGAGTCGGGAAGCTGGGTGAGCGGATTAAGTGAGTTGGTGATTGCGGACGGATACCCTGAGCCGAAGGCGAAGGGTATCCGTCCGCCATCACCAACGAACTGAATCCGCTCACACAGCTGACCGACGAGTGTATGTTTTGTTTTTATACCTCAGACAACTACTGTATTTTAAAAAAATGATACATGAAACAAGATATTTATCGTTACAAACATTTGTAAACAAAGCGCACCTCATTTGACCCCGTCACGTGACCCGAAAATGGCGCGTACAGCCATAGACTGGTTGCCGCCATCTGTGTATATACACGATGTTCTTGACACTCGATGGGGAACCAGTCTAAAGATGGCTAATCAATACTTTACAAATAATTGACATGAGCGTATTCATTCGAAATCGCATAAATACGCGCATCACTGAGGTATAACCAGAATGACTTCATTTATCGCCCAGATCAGTTGTGAGCGTCCAGAATGACTTCATTTATCGCCCAGATCAGTTGTGAGCGTCCAGAATGACTTCATTTATTGCCCAGATCAGTTGTGAGCGTCCAGAATCGCGAATTGACTAGATTGGTTCAGATCTACTGCACAGATTGGTTCAGAGCTCTCCCACCCCTGATACTGGGACTAAATTGATAGGTGAAGCCTGTCCACACGATGACTGCCTGTCTATGGTCTTAGAATGAGTCACCATAGACCATAGCCAATCCTTGTCCAACCAAATGAGAAAGGACAATCACGGAGCTCTCTTTTAAATGGGTTTGTGCAGCGGGTGAATAACGTCACTGATTATTAACGATTGCTCTGATTGGTTCACGTAAATATAGAACAGGGAAACCTCAACAACGACCAAAAATTTTGACATATATCCAGTGACGTATCACCGGAATTCTGGCCAAAACATACTGGCATATGCGAGGTCATTTACTGTCCCATTTTATGGGTCAGCTATTAGTTACAACTTACCAACCTCCAATCAGGCCAAGTCCTGATGGGAGCTTCAGGCTTCCTGACTGGTTAATCTATTAATATATTAGAGGAAGCCCTCTCCTGTATGGCTAGACTATTAATATATTGGTGGAATCCCTTTTGGGCATGCTGGGGTATCCAATTTAGTTTTTTATATATCCACTTTGCTGAAAGTATTTTGTCATAATAAGTTATTATCAACATTTCAAATTATCGCACATATTTATCTGCCGCTTGATGGAGTTGGCTAAGTTATTAGTGTCAAGAATACCCAGACAAAAATAAATGGTCTGGTGCAAATACTCTGGGAAAATGCCTGATGGAAATACGCAGGGAAGTAAATGAGCACACTTGAATCAGAATGCGATGTGTTCCTGTCTGTGATTAGGCCTAGCACATATATGCACTTTGTACACCACATGACAACTGCTAATCACATCAAATATCCATAGTGATTGATATTCTTGTATATGATTGTATTACAATTTTCTCAAGGAAGTGCCATGCAATTGGTAGATCATACATCAAATTAAATGATACGTGCATTATTTATTATTCATGTACTACCTCCATGGCAAGTGGAGACAAGTGAATATGTAATGAATACATTGCTGTTATACATGATTCTGTTTGACATGAATCACACTGTCATTGTCTTTCAAAACGACCCTGCTTTCGTACTCTATGTTTATTTTATGATAGTCCTCATTTGAGATTTTCCTTCAGCTGTAACCAGCCTCACAGAAGGAAATATTCCTCCGTATTTCTATAATGGTCTGAGCCACGGGCCGTGGCGCATTTGGTTAAAGCGCCAACTAATTAGCACCAGTTCCTCTGTGGTGATCCAAAGGTCGTGGGGTTCGAACCCCGGCCGTGAACTCATGATACAATTTCCCACATGAGCTGAGGCCCGTGCCTAAAGGGTTGACCCGTTGTCCTTGTAAATCTGTGACCGGGTGGGTTGTCATGTCAAGGACCTGCGACATGACAATTCAGTAAGGCAGCACTATATCTGCTACAAGTAGGTCTCATCACGAAATGACTGAAAAAATGTCGAAAGTGATGTAAAGCCCCAAACAAACAAATAATGGTCTGATTGCATTGTTAATGAGAATCACAGCCCAATAATCATAAAGAATCGAAGCATTTGGAATATCCGACATATCACAATTGAGAATTTCATTTTCTGGGAGAATTGGTTAAAGGCTGGTGTTGGTACTGGATGATAGTAAGAGAACTAATAGAGAACTATAAGATATATTTGATTTAATTTGTAACTTGTTAAATGCATTACAATTGTGACAAAGCTTTCCTGTCAAATAGAGGAAATTGATACTAATGTATGC
Organism: Amphiduros pacificus; assembly: GCA_949316495.1. Classification (NCBI taxonomy): domain Eukaryota; kingdom Metazoa; phylum Annelida; class Polychaeta; order Phyllodocida; family Hesionidae; genus Amphiduros; species Amphiduros pacificus. The sequence continues at coordinate 28,285,652 of OX439012.1, read as the reverse complement.
CTATCATAGGCAGAACCCAAATTTCAATTTGTTTTAAATGTACTGTCTCAAATTGTTCCACACAAATGTTTTATTGCATATTTCAAAGAAGACATGAGTACCAGCTGGTATATATGGAATATATATGGAATGTAATCTTCCCTGAAATTGAAGATGAACAATGGTCTCAATATGTCCGCCAACCTTTTACAATTGTTAAGGAAACGAGGTTACAGGGCTACCAGTCAAAATATTACACAATGGACTTAACTCCCCATAATACTGAACCTAATAATTGTTTGGTTACACTTCGAATGAAGATGTATTTTTAGCAGTGAATCATTGAATATTATATTCCAAATATTATATTTGTGGAAAGAGGTATTTTCAGAATACCAGTTTAGATCTGTATGAATTCTTGGTAGAACTTAAGTACAAACTACAGGTTGAACAACTCAATATCTTCTAAAAGGATAAATTTGAAAAATATCCATTTAAAAAAAATCGTTTTTTCTTTTCCTTCCTTTTTTTTGGTGCTTGATATTAATGGTCAAAAGTCTTTAAAAAAACTAGAATTTTTGTTTATAATTGAAAAAAGTTCACTTGGTCTCATAAGTGGAGGCACGTGAGTATTGAACCTCGCCAAGATTGGGAAATAGCGTCGATTAATCAATATATCTATGGCAACAGGATGCTGCAACGTAATGAGCCCACAGTTTTAATGAGGGATGGATCAGGGTAATATGCACTGTCACTGTGATTACCAGTGAAATATGGTGATAATCGTGAGTATCATTTTGTTAATATTATTTTGATATTGACCTCTAATCTGTATTCAATATTTGGTCTTAAATCGTAGGTTATATTTTTCAATAATGTATATATATATCCTATCTGGTAATTCACAGGGAAACAAGCAGCAAATAAGGTGAGGTTATATTATGTTGAGGATGTTTCTATGATTAGATACAAGTTACTCTCCTCGCCATATCTTTTGTTTATACCAGGCTCTGCAAGTTAAGGCAATCCAACTGTAGTTTAAGGAGACCACAACCAGTGCAATCTTTATTTTAGTAACCAATGGGCGCTGAGTAAAATAAATTGGCATGTGTGATAATGTTACGTATGGTTTGTAACCCTACTAGCGTATGGGGAATGTCTCCGTTTCGGGGCCTTTTTAAGGAAAACTGAGCATCTGTGTGAGAGCTGCCTGCGTAGCGTCTTCTCTGGCTTCGGGGCTGCGCATGTCCTGCCTGCGTGGCTTGGAGAATCACATCATCTCTATTTGGGGCGAGTAATGTGTTTCCTCGGCTTGGACTTGTTGGCCTCACGTAGCACTCAGTAACCCATATGGTTTCTTGCCAAAAATCGTGATTGTCTATGATTGTCTATATTTGTTTATAAGATTCTATGGGTAGGTAATCTATATCCTACAATAACATGGGCAATTGGTGTTATTTCCATGATTGAAAAGTGAGTACAAAACATGAATTTGGATGATAGCTAGACTTTAAATAGTACATTTAAATAGTCAAATAGTGACGCTATTTGTTCTGAAGCAAGGCTTATATCTAATCATGAAATGGCTGAAATAGTGTTTGAAGTGACGTAAAAAAAACAAACCAATATATCAATGATCTACCTTTACTATCAGATATGTCATTTAACCCCCCCCCCCCCCTACTTCCACATAATTTATAAATGATCTATTCTGTATTACTTGATTCGTGCACGTGAACGGTTTTGAAGCTAACCAATTACACAGCTCAATGGTAATTGCACGCTGATGTAAGAAATAACTGGACGCAAAGAACAACGTTTATTGGCAAATGTTATGTGCGTCTGTCCATAGTCATTCAGAGATCCACTAAAGCGGTATGTTGCAGCCGTCTATTGAAGCAGTGCATTAAGCAGTCCACTAAAGCCGTCTATTGAAACAGTCCATTAGAGCAGTCCACTAAAGCCATCTATTGAAGCAGTCCATTCGAGCAGTCCACTAAAGCCGTCTATTGAAGCAGTGCATTAGAGCAGTCCACTAAAGCCGCCTATTGAAGCAGTGCATTAGAGCAGTCCACTAAAGGTGCCTATTGAAGCAGTGCATTAGAGCAGTCCACTAAAGCCGTCTATTGAAGCAGTCCATTAAGCAGTCCACTAAAGCCATCTATTGAAGCAGTGCATTAAGCAGTCCACTAAAGCCGTCTATTGAAGCAGTCCATTAAAGCAGTCCACTAAAGCCGTCTATTGAAGCAGTGCATTAAGCAGTCCACTAAAGCCGTCTATTGAAGCAGTCCATTAAGCAGTCCACTAAAGCTGTCTATTGAAACAGTCCATTAGAGCAGTCCACTAAAGCCGTCTATTGAAGCAGTGCATTAAGCAGTCCACTAAAGCCGCCTATTGAAGCAGTCCATTAAAGCAGTCCACTAAAGCTGCCAATTGAAGCAGTCCATTAAGCAGTCCACTAATGCCGTCTATTGAAGCAGTCCATTAAGCAGTCCACTAAAGCCGTCTATTGAAGCAGTGCATTAAGCAGTCCACTAAAGCCGTCTATTGAAGCAGTCCATTAAGCAGTCCACTAAAGCCGTCTATTGAAGCAGTCCATTAAGCAGTCCACTAATGCCGTCTATTGAAGCAGTCCATTAAGCAGTCCACTAAAGCCGTCTATTGAAGCAGTGCATTAAGCAGTCCACTAAAGCCGTCTATTGAAGCAGTCCATTAAGCAGTCCACTAAAGCCGTCTATTGAAGCAGTCCATTAGAGCAGTCCACTAAAGCCGCCAATTGAAGCAGTCCATTAAAGCAGTCCACTAAAGCTGCCTATTGAAGCAGTCCATTAGAGCAGTCCACTAAAGCCGTCTATTGAAGCAGTGCATTAAGCAGTCCACTAAAGCCGTCTATTGAAGCAGTGCATTAAGCAGTCCACTAAAGCCCTCTATTGAAGCAGTGCATTAAGCAGTCCACTAAAGCCGTCCATTGAAGCAGTCCATTAAGCAGTCCACTAAAGCCGTCTATTGAAGCAGTCCATTAGAGCAGTCCACTAAAGCCGCCTATTGAAGCAGTCCATTAAGCAGTCCACTAAAGCCGTCTATTGAAGCAGTCCATTAAGCAGTCCACTAAAGCCGCCTATTGAAGCAGTCCATTAGAGCAGTCCACTAAAGCCGCCTATTGAAGCAGTCCATTAAGCAGTCCACTAAAGCCGTCTATTGAAGCAGTCCATTAGAGCAGTCCACTAAAGCCGCCAATTGAAGCAGTCCATTAAAGCAGTCCATTAAAGCTGCCTATTGAAGCAGTCCATTAGAGCAGTCCACTAAAGCCGTCTATTGAAGCAGTGCATTAAGCAGTCCACTAAAGCCGTCTATTGAAGCAGTCCATTAGAGCAGTCCACTAATGCCGTCTATTGAAAAAGTGCATTAAGCAGTCCACTAAAGCCGTCTATTGAAGCAGTCCATTAAGCAGTCCACTAAAGCCGCCTTTTGAAGCAGTGCATTAAGCAGTCCACTAAAGCGTCTATTGAAGCAGTCCATTAGAGCAGTCCACTAAAGCGGTCTTTTGAAGCAGTGCATTAAGCAGTCCACTAAAGCCGTCTATTGAAGCAGTGCATTAGAGCAGTCCACTAAAGCCGTCTTTTGAAGCAGTCCATTAAGCAGTCCACTAAAGCTGCCTATTGAAGCAGTGCATTAGAGCAGTCCACTAAAGCCGTCTATTGAAGCAGTCCATTAAGCAGTCCACTAAAGCCGCCTATTGAAGCAGTGCATTAAGCAGTCCACTAAAGCCGCCTATTGAAGCAGTGCATTAGAGCAGTCCACTAAAGCCGCCTGTTGAAGCAGTCCATTAAGCAGTCCACTAAAGCCGCCTATTGAAGCAGTGCATTAGAGCAGTCCACTAAAGCCGTCTATGGAAGCAGTGCATTAAGCAGTCCACTAAAGCCGCCTATTGTAACAGTCCATTAAAGCAGTCCACTAAAGCCGCCTATTGATGCAGTCCATTAAAGCAGTCCACTAAAGCCGTCTATTGAAGCAGTCCATTAAGCAGTCCACTAAAGCCGCCTATTGAAGCAGTGCATTAAGCAGTCCCCTAAAGCCGCCTATTGAAGCAGTGCATTAAACAGTCCACTAAAGCCGTCTGTTGAAGCAGTTTATTCGAGCAGTCCACCAAAGCCGCCTATTGAAGCAGTCCATTAGAGCAGTCCACTAAAGCCACCTATTGAAGCAGTCCATTGAGCAGTCCACTAAAGCCGCCTATTGTAACAGTCCATTAAAGCAGTCTACTAAAACCGCCTATTGATGCAACACCCTTATATTAGATTATATCTATGTGATATATTTATAAAATATGAGGCTTTTAATTTCTGCTTCTCGAGGACGTTAACATAAGGATACATGCAGATGTCTATGATACTCCCAAAATAAGCATTTTTCTGATTATTTTACGTATTGTTGTAAATTAATGTTAACAGGTTGGCCACAATCAAGGTCACCTAAGGCAGTCACATAGCATGAAATATCAAACCACTTGACATCTCATCACTTTACAAAAAACATAAATGATTTAAAAGTCTATCAAGACCAACACTAACACCTCTGTGAACAAGGGGTACATTCCTTAAGAGGAGGTACGTACACTACAAAACAGACTTCACATCTCATTTTCAGCTTTTGGGAGCATGCTTTCAACCAATAATTATCTCATTATACTCAACAGTAGCTCAATATGACTGTATAATATGAATTTGTTGTCTTTCCTGGAACTACCAATTCACATGGGAATACGTACTCTACGATTTTTTGTTGAAATTCACCTAAAAACATCATATGGCATAATATTCAAATAACAATGATTTGACTATCTTAATTCATTTATTTGTTTATTTCTTCATATGATATTGTCAAATGAAGGTATTTTTTAAATGCATTTGTGTTATTATTAATAACAATAATGTATACAGTCTTTTATTACTGCGGTTTTAAACCAGAAATCCCATAACAAAACACATATTTTTCTGAGGTATCGTGAAATATCCAATTTGCGATGATATCATACACCAAACAATCTAAAAAAACTAGTTAAATAATTAGTCAAAATATAACTTGTTTGTGTAATGTAACCTTTATATTAATTGTGAAATTTACCTTGACAGAAAGGTACAGCACATAATGCACATTCGTAACAGTTGATTTTTGATAGGTTTGGGATGTTAAAATATTCGCTGTCTTAGAAGTAATACACCGATTCGCGATTTCTCTTTTTATTTAAAAGGTATTAATTATTCAGTTTGTTATCATAAGTTGCATCTTGAATGTTTGGTGACATCAAAATATAGTTCATTGCATTGTAACACTGTCAAGTGTATACATTCAGACCTTGATTGTGGCCAACCAAATTTGTTTTATGCATTTGATAGATTATCACATCATGATTACCCAATAGATTAAAGAACAGACCAAACCTGACAATAGCTGAACGATATGTGAGAGATTTAACCAATTGGTAATTTAAATTGCACTTGTTTTGGCTACAATTGTATTTGTTTTAGCTGCAATTGTAATCAGGACAATATAAGAATGATCTGAATGACGTTAGAACTATTTTTAACGTCAGTGTGAAGCTTTTGGATTGTTTGATCTAATGAATATTCATGATCTGCTCATGCTGCAGTCTCAAACAGTTGGAGGCCACTGTTCACAATCGCAGCTCACATTTTCACGGGAGAACAAGGCTCTTTGAACATGTTGCACCGTCATTAGAATCAGAATAAAAAAATGTTTATTTGACCCAATAATTATCAAAAGCACGATTAGATTAACACAAAAATGTGTACAATTACACAAACATGGTATCAACGGCAACACATTTGGATTAGATGTTAAAAAAATACAAATGAAAGAAATGACGTTTACAGGACAAATTGTAAAAGTTTCTTATCGATAAAAACCTCAGAGAAATCGTTAAAATAAACCTAGTTTGGTTAAAGAGCTGAATTGATACTACATTGATACTATATTGTTAGTATTTTATAGTATCTTATAGATACAAATGATGTAATAAGTAATAAATGATAAGTAATAAGTAATAAAGCTGATAATAAAGGTGTTTGGTGAGCATAATACGCATCAACCCTAAGGGATTTCTTGAAAAAAGAACATATTTGGCTTAGCCAATTAGCATCCTGTAATTGCTGTTTTCCAGCATGTTGTGGTCAGATTTCAGTCTTCTAACTCAAATTTCAATCTTATAACTCAAATACATATGGAGAGCCTTCATGCCTTCTCCATGCACATAATAACAAATAAACTACGGAAATAACATCACAGAGTTAATGTGCGCAATAGTCGCGGCCAACATCATTTAACACTCCTAGTTTTCTATCAATGGTTCCATTTGACTGGTTTCATCTGGCCCTTTTTCATGTGGTCCATACTCTGAGAGAGGACGTTCAGTCAATTGAATCTATATTTGGTAACATAAACCTATTTTTGCACCAATAAATTGAATATTACTGTTTAAACTACCCCGGCTCAGATAGAAGCCTGTCACTGGGACCTATTGCCCTTCTCTTTCATTTACATTATCACATAGATACATGTAGGATAGAGCAAACAAAACTATATTGTCATTCATAGACCTGAGGAAAGTCATGAGTTTCGGTGACAATTTTATGTGGACGGTAGTAACTTCTTTAAAGTGTGGCAAACTAACCAATTATAATAATGCTTGCTTATTTATAGGAGGTGTTAAATTTGGGAGTCGATAGGTGTCAAGTTGGTATGCGGGTTCACGACGGGGTATTGTGGTCACTTAGCAACAGGCTGGTCACGTGTGGACGCTTGGTTTGGCGGGCAAACCTGTCCCAAACCATTCTGTTGCTGACCACCACGGTCCCGTTTATTTAATTCCATATTTACATTTTCAAAACTCTATTTTGAAAGCGAACGCCATAGTAAGTTTAATACACTTGTGTAACTAAACTACAATTTATTTTTCCAGTGTACATGTATGGACGAAGATATGTTTCCAAGAGAAGAATCATCTACCAGTTCATCAATAGTGCTGACTCAATTTTATGTGGACAAATGAATATTTCCAAAACATCATCAGAATCAATGATGTTGATATGCAATATTGCTGCTAAACCCGTCATTTTCTTTGCATCCATTCTACTAGTTGTGCTATGTTTTCTTGGGAAAATACCATCTCATCAGAATAAGCACCTCAATGCCATGCCTGGGATCAATCTCACAAAGGTCAACACAGTGAAGGATGTTGTCCTCAAGGTCTCAAATAGGAGTAAAGTGACACTGTGTCATAATAATGAACACTGGGCTGAGGATGGATCTTGGAGGCAGTATGAACATTATATAGCAGACCTTCAAACATCAGCTGCCAAGGCGATATCAAATAGACCCAGATATCAATATATCCTAAACAAGGAAACTATAGAGGTCCAGAACGATAAGGTTCTGGTCACGATTCCGCTGAGAGAGATGGACGGTACTGGGGTCAGTCAGGGAGGCTCCAGTTTCCATGTGACGCTACACACTGATAGGTATATTCGCATTTGCGATATCCATGATCAGTTTAATGGGACGTACATGATACATTGTCACTTAACTGGAAAGTGCGCAAAGGTTCAAATCACCTTGATGTTCGTGGATTTCATTGCATTTCAGGACAAGAAAACAAATCCAATGCGATATGACATAAAAACTATGAATATATGTGTAGAAGATAGGATGTTGAATAATTTACATCACTATAATTCTTCCGCTTTGTCCTCATTCTGTAATGTAAATCCAAAAGGTGAAATAACATGGTAGACAAGTGGTGAAAGTCCAGTGTTACAGATTGACAATTTAAAAGTTCAACAAATGAGTTATGATAAACTAAAGACTTGCATGAAATATTATGAAACGGTGACTCTAATCGGAGACTCGCATATGCGTTTTAATTTATATTATCTCTTGTCTCAATTGAAGATATTAGATCCAGCCTTGCCCAGGATCATGAGGACATCGTATAATATTCAGAATGTGTACTTTGAGAACATTAACTATGCAGAGTCTGTGGTGGAAATGTTGCACAAAAAGACCGGTCAACTCCAAAAGTTAAAGGGCAAGCACATAATCATAATCTCGGCCGGGACGTGGGATTTAAGCCACCGATTATTTTCTACATATGTCAAGAACTTCTCAATAGTATTACATGCGATAAAGGAGACCATTAAACTGGTCTCAAACATTAGATTAATATGGATGTCAATGGTAGCTTTCCCTGACCAAATATCTGATGCTTCATTCAGGGGAAATAGGAACAATTTCGACATAGATGTCGCTAATCGCTATGTGAGGTCTCGGTTAGAGGAGATAAACGTCGAGGTGTTTCATATCAGTTTTTCTGCAACCAGGATACTGAACGCAGACAGCGTTTGTGGACATCATGATCTCTGTAAAAATGACAATGATGGTCACGTGACTGGTAAAGTGGGTGGGCCTGTCATGGATGCTCTCCTGTCGTATATGTGTCATTCGAATACGTCATTTGAATATCCTGATCAATAGTTCTTTCAGGTAATGATAATTAACAAATATGTCCATATTAGGAATCTAGTGCATAGCAATACAAAAAATACACAAAATATACATTTCACTGAAACCTGAAAACCATGTCAACTGTTTTCTACAATATACTAGCGGATATTGAGATTAATAATTTGTAAAATAAAATATGCAAAATTGTCTTCTTGTTGTATATATTTTTTTAAAATGGTATTAGCAAGCTGGTCAACCAAGAGTATTTTACTTTCTAAAACACCTTGTTCAAACTGTTATCAATGTGAAGCAAAGTTGCTCAAACTTAATTCCAACTGTGATTTAGCATTCTATGAACATATACACTCCGTGTGGGAATGACATGGTGTTGATGCCCTTGACAGCAGGCATCAATTCATGATAATAATATTAATATATAGCGCACATATCAAGCATAATTATCCATACATTTATGGTGTGAGTTGTAACATGAGGTTTTAAAGGTTAAAAAGTTTCGAACCTCTGGCAGCCATCTTTGTTGTGGTTAAGCAAATGGCATCTCTGCAAATAAAAAGTAGTTCCATCTTTATTTTGCTTTTTAATTCTAAATTAACTTATGTTTCTTATTTGCTAAAAAGCCATAATTAACACTACTGAATACGTCTTGAATAGAGAGAGACAGAAAGAGAGAAAGGCGGAAGAAGCTTGGTATTTGAGGTGAGCCACCCCGACATTGTATATAGGTGATTGGTACACTGTGTCGACCTCTGGTGGCAATTGACTGTTACATTGATTTGATTCATGACATTTGCATTGAGAGGTGCTCACCAGTGGTATGTCAGGCCTAGTTTCTATAGCCCATATTGAATGGGTTGGCGAACATAAATGTCTGCATGTGTATGGGACATCACATCCTTTTTATTTGCAATCGTGCTTTGGCCATGGGCCCTGGTACAGTGGGTTAGAAATAAAAGAAATAATGTTGAAAGTGACATTAACCAAAAAATCAATTGGGCTTTTACAGATTCATTAATACGTGTATTTATCTGTTTCTGAAAACATATTGTGGATAATGCAGTCAAAGAGCACTCGGGCAGAAGAATTAATTATGAGCTTAACATAATATAAAGATTTACGTGTAGTTGCCTTTGAGGAAAACATAGCATTGCTGTAAAAGTTGTGGAATGGTGTTATCCATGTGCAAAATATCATTGATGCAGATTAGATTTCTTCATCGTATAAGGAAGAATACCAGATAATTAGTTTTCTAATGTAGCACTAAGTATGCAATATATATATTTTTTTATCTTAAACGTTCCACACATAGCCATTATAATCTGAAGGAAATCAATCAGACTTTTTTTAATTGAATAAAAATATGAACATGTAAACCTAACAACATTTGATAAACAAGAAAGTTAAAAAAAAGAATTTGTATGTAATTTCCTTTTTTGAAAATGTTATTTATATTTCTCTATCCCCAAAAAAATCAAATGGCCTGGCCGCAATTCTGAAGATGCTTTTGATTATGAAAATCTAATGTGACGTCTTTGTGGATTTGCAAACTGCTGAAGGAAGGAAATGTGTATGGTTCGGAGTGCCACCATCCCAAACTCGCAATGCAAGATTTGCATAACAGAATGACATGTACACAGAAATCTCTGACATATACACACCAGCCCACGTCATCTCTGATCACTATATCACTTGGTTTAATTCATATCATATCAGATAGAACCCTGTATTCTGGACTTAATGGATTGGTTTGATTTACATCACATCAGATAGAACCATGTATTCTGGACTTACAAACAAACAAACAAACAATCAGTGTGAAGGACAGGTAAATGTCTTTGGTTTCAAATGGCTTTCTCTGAGGAGATTTTATGCCTTTTATCCATTTCAGAGTTAATTTCCAACATCTGAATGGAATCTGCAGTATAAATTGTGTGTCATGGTAGTACTTGTGTACTGGTCTATTTATATAGCTTGGTTTCTGAGAAATGCCAATTTGAACATTCACAACAATGGCATTTGTTTCACTTTGTATAAGACCCCATTACAATGAAAAATTTTCCATCCATGTCATCGAATGCATATTTCCATTAAAAATGGCCAAAGGCATAACTAAATGAAGCTTTTTCTTGGGGATGTGAGAGGTCTGAACAGTTCCCGACTGTGATCGCAGCATAAGCGAGTATGACATTATACCATTATTCTCAACTAATCTTCATAGATTCTGGTGATTCTGTTTTAAAACAACTTCATGACTTCTCACAATAGGCACCAAAATCTATCATGGTTTTGTAATTAAAAGTGTCTGGATCATGAGTGTGTAATTATTCAAATTTTTGCACCCCAAAGTCATAGAGAACCGTGATTATGTTTCAGCTTTGTTGTGAGCGTCTGGATTAGAATGAAATGTACAGATTTGTTCAGATTGTCAGTCCGGCACCGTTCAAAGCTCTTCCATCCCTGATCCTCTCTGACCAAGTTCAAGCTTTTCATATGTTTTTAATAACCATTTATGACATAGCCAGTAAATGATATTATCTGAAGCAGCTGTCTACAATATGTCCAAGTCAGCTGTCTATCATATGTCATAGGTTGTCAATAAAATGTCCTAGGAATGATATGCCCCCTGGCGGCTGTCTAGGATGTGCCGTATGGTGGCTGTTCTAGGCAGCCCTTCATTTATGAAGTCCAAAGTATGGAGTGTGATCAGTAATTCTGAGCTGTGGCGACACAATCCATTCTCACCAGTTTATGCTCATTCTTACCACCTTGTGCTCACATTCATAATAAACTATTTTCTTCCTCTGCTTTCCACTTATCACTACACTCTTAGGATGTCTCCCATACTCCAGGTCCTGGTTTTGATTCCCAATTGGAAGAAATATACTGTGACCCTGCTTCACTGTCGAGAAAAGTGGCTATCTGATTTATATGTTAAAAAACTGTCTCCGTACACCAGTTTCTGGGTTTGGTACTTGAGGTCCTGTGTTTGATTCCCAATTGGGACAAGTATTGCGTCCATGCTGCACCATTGAGAAAGGTGACTATTTGCTTCTTTTAATAGCATCTCACGCCATTCCAACAATGCACCAATAATACAGATGCTATTAGATAACAATGATGGAAAGATCATAACCATGTATGAAACTAAAAAATAGTCATATTACAGTGAACGAATGTTCTTTATTTACACCATCATTCAACCAACCTTTTTTAATCTTTGTATTACTTGCAAAGGTCATAAATAAATACATGTGTCAAAAATCCAGTTTGTTCAATTGAAAATACATTAAAGTTGTTAGTTCACCTATAATGAGCTCAGATTTTACTTTTACCTAAGTTTGCAATATTTTCAAACCTCTTTTGTATTTCATGGCAATTCTCGTTTTGATTCCATAGGGATAAACTGGTAATTCAGTGTCAAATATTCCATTATTTCAATGTGAAATTCATTTGAGAGTAAAAAGGTTTGTTTTGTAACAGTAGAACTATCTTAAGTGAACAAATGATAGCCTGGCTGAAATAGCTCAATTGGTAGAGGATCTGCCTTGAGTTCCAGGGATTCCCGGTTCGAATCCTGGCCAGTAACTATCAACTGCTATGAACAGACATTGTCTGGAATCAGCGGTATATAAATGTCAGCTTTACTTTTTTTTTAACAATAGTTTATTTGGAAACAATTAGGCTGACATTCCTCTCCAGCTTGGGGGAAAGTGGTCCTCCACTTTAAAATAATAGGATAGATTACTACCTGGTGTGAAAGGTTTGTCATAATAGACGACCTCCCCCCCTGCCAGCCAGCTTCCCCACCATCCATATGTTCCCACTGTCATGATGGTGTGGTTACATTGTGACATGATTGCAAAATCCTGTTCTGCTGTATTGGTGGCTGATTCTGGAAAGTACATATCATCTTGAAATTTAACATTTTCATGCAACCAGACAGGTGTATCTGTTAGGAAAATAAACCTTATCCATTTGCCATATTTTTGCCTAAAATAATGAAGAGCATTTTCAATATATTGTGGAGGTGCAATGCGATTTCCACGTGCTTTCAAATTCTCGCTCATGGCCATGTCCCCAACACGAATGTGTACACCAACAAATGAGATATTAGTTTGCTGTAAGAAATTTGAGGCATTAAAAGAATTTGATAAATATTTTTGAGCAAATTGATGATAATATGATGCAAGAGTAAACATTTCTCTGATCTTATTCTCATGTTTTTTAAAATATTTCCATGACTGCAAATATCCAATTAATTTAATGTCTTTGTCTTTTGGAATAGACATGATAACATTATCTCCACAATACAGAGCAAAGTGACGTTTTGGTTCAATAGCTTCATATCTCACACCTATTGTGTGGTTGAGAAAACGCAATTCTTTTAAAATGTTTGGGAACAGAGCTGACACAGAGAAAAATGCATTTGTGAGTGCTGGTGTATGGCCAGTCCTTTTCGAAATACCATACAATGAAGCTATCTTAAAGAGACGATTTCCAAGTCTAAGTTTTTTCGATATTTTTACACACATGAAATGTTTCTTGTGCATTGTTGTATTTAATTGTACAGATGCTTCATGGAGAACTGATAAATCATTTCTTTCAACATATTGCGAATTCTTTTTAAATATCATAAAAAAATTAAATCCTATTGCAGTTGCAAATGATATCAGTAAGATTTTTTTACATGCAGATCTGTTCATATTCCAAGATTTCCTAGCTGTTTAAAAAAAGGATTGTTTCAGATGTCCACCCTTAGTGCTCTTTAATGGTTGTCTTGTGAGTCAGCAAAAAGAGGTATTCCCCACCTCAATCGTAGCCTTGTCAGCCACTAATCTCCATTAATTTCTCTGCAAAAGAAATTTATGCCCTTAAAAATAGTATGGATCAATTTTATAATTTGATATTTTAAAAGTACATTTAAAGTACATACAAATGCATATATTTAGGTTGAGATAAATAATATTAATAAATAATAATATGAGACAAGGAACTGCACTTTGTCCTGATGATATGAAGCACATAACTTTTCATCCACAGTTTTTCACATTTAATTTGGATTGTATGTGCTTTGGTCACACAATATTTCAATTTTGCTGTTGTTTAATTTGTTTTACAAAAAACTCTCCTTAATTATCATGGACAGTGGCACGGTTAGTTAGAAAGCAAGCTGAATGATTATTTTCAGATTGTGTGATGACTCAAACGACCCTTCCCACCTATCACAGGTATGTTTTACCTGCAGTTCCTGTTTGGTTTATTCTTATTTCAAAGTAACTTTGTGTTCTAAGTTTTAAAGACAGCATTTTTATTTGACAAATAAAAATAATAATGAAATATTGCAAAAAATAAATGCTCCGAAAGCCACACAGGATTTGTAAAATATGGAAATCCTTGTACTCTACCATGCACAAATCACTTCTCACTCACCCAAATGCGCTATCTGATGGTGTAACAGAGACTGGGCACTTCAAAACATGGCAAACATGGGGCGACAGTACATGAATGCTACATAGACTTAAAACTTAATCAGTTAAAACTTCAAACATCCAGCCCTGATTGCAAAACAAATGTAACTTATTTCTTCTTCAGAAAAGAAGTCTTCTCTTCACAGACTGAAGTAGTGTACATACATTAGAGACATTTGAATATGTATTTCATTATATTAATACTTTGAACCCGCGAAAGATAAGTTATCAATTGGATGGTATTTCAAGTGTGGGGCCTCCTGAAACTGAAATTCGAAATATGATCAAAAGTTTATTTGAAAGCTTCCAATAACTCTTATATAGAGATAACAGTTGGAATAGTGCACAGTTTAGCAGCAAAAAGACCATCATACATACTCAACTTGTTTTTTTTTTGTAAATGAATATACATGACTTCGGTGGGAGGACACCGAAGTAAGGAAGTCATTGAGGATTAAAAAGTTGAATAGAGCAGAGCGGCGAAGGCATTCGCATCTATTGTTTTACCTCAAAATCTTTTTTGGTGATACACCAATATTCCATAACAGCAATAAGTAGCTCCAACTTACAGTGGCCAGATAGTGACTGGTGACAGTGACTCACCCCTGCAATAGTGACAAAATAGGCTTTTGGCGGGAGGGGGGGAGGCGACAGTAGTGAAAGGGTGACAGTCGTTTCATTAAAATTTTAGATACTTGCTTGGAAAAAGCTTCTTCTGATGGGATGTAAAGGGTTTTGGGGAGGATGTGAAAAAAACAAGGGACAATGTATAAAAATAGGATATTAAAATAAGGTGTAGACCACCCTTATTGAAGCTGAGGGTCTAAAATCTAGATTAGGATCATTAGTACAAGACGAGAGTAGATTTCAGGAAATTTTGAAGTAAGATTTTGATCCCTTCAAAATACAAGCTGGCCACATCATTGGATTGTATATATGAACGTATATGTTTGTATTCAAACAGTGGATATACAGGGAATTCTTACTTATGGATAATTCTCATTTAAGACTGGGAGCAATATAACTCTATATGTTATATTGCTCTCAATTAAAGATAACACTAAAAGCAATACAAAATTCTGATATATTATATATTAAACTCTACCTAAAATAATTATGAACATTTTCAATATATTGTAGAGGTGAAGTATGATTTCTACATGCTTTCTATCTTTTGCTCTTGTCCAAGAATGTGTACACCAACAAATGATATATTAGTTTGCTATAAAATATTTGAGGCATTAAAAGAATTTGATAAATATTTTTTAGCAATTTGGTAATGATTTTGGCCAAAGATGAGCATTTAGACAAAAGTATTTCCATGGTTGCAAATAACCAACTATTACACAATGTCTTTTTCCTTATGGATAATAGATTTAAATGACAGCATTTCTCCACTGAAAATACCAAAGTGATGATTTAGTTCAACAGTGTTATATCTCACACCTCCTCTGTGAGGATGGAATTGAAATTCATCTCAGACTTTTGGAAACAGAACTGACACTGAGAAAAAATTGTATGTGAGTGCTAATGTATAGCCAGTCTTTCTAGAAATGCCATATAAAGAAGCTATCATTAAAATGTGATTTCCAAGCCTAAGTCTTTTGTTAATATTTACATAATTATTATATGAAATATTTCTCAAGCATTCTTGTGTTTGCTGGAAGAGATGCCTCTTAGAAATCTGTCAAATCATTTGTTTCAAAATAAATATTTGTTATTTCTCTTGAAAAGTTTTCATTGATTTCAATATTTAATGACAGGTCTAAATTTTGTCTTGCCTTTGGAAAGTGGGTACCTGACTATGTTAGGTTATTTTAGTTTTGTGCTGAATAATATTGCCAGTTTTAAATTTAATGTTTGAGAAGAAATCAATCCCATTACTATTGCCCTAAATGTTAGTATCACTGCAATGCAAATGAGCGTTTTATTAGGAGACTTTCTCATTTTCCAGATCGAGCTGTTGACTTGATTGTTGCTGATGATGGCTTGTGGCTTGGTGAAGGGTTAAAACTGCCTCCTGATGAAGATGGTTTATCCCTGCCTCAGTGGTCGACTTCTGAGTTGGTGAAGATGGTTTATCCCTGCCTCAGTGGTAGATAGACCTGTGAGTTGGTGAAGATGGGATGTCCTTGCTTTAATGACAGCTTAGTGAGTTGGTGGAGATGGTATATCCTTGCTTTAATGATAGCTTAGTGAGTTGATGAAGATGGTTTATCCCTCCCTCAGTGGTAGATAGACCTGTGAGTTGGTGAAGATGGTTTAGCCTTGCTTTAATGATAGCTTTGTGATGTAAATGGGTTATCCTCACCACAATAATATAGTTGTAAGTAATGATGGGTCATCGCTGCTTCAATGATAGCCTTATGAGTTGGCGAAGATGAGTTAGCCCTGCATCAATGATTGCCTTGTGAGTTGCTTTAACGATAGCATAGCTTTGTGAGTAGGTGAAAATGATTCATCCCTGACTCATTGATAGTCATGTGAATTGCTGGAGATGGATTTGCTTTTAAGGTGGGTTTGTCAGGGGGAGAACAGGGCCTTTTCCAGCCTCGTCCTGTTTGCCAGTACAGAGAAATCCCAATCTCAATGGTAGCCTGTTTGTCAGTGAATGTACAGAAGACACAATGGTAGAATTGTGGAAGCTCTGTGCATCAGTGGTGAGAACGAATCCCTAGTAAAGCAGTAAAGTAAAGCTGACATTTATATACCGCTGATACCAGACAATGTCTGCTCATAGCGGTTGATAGTAACTGGCCAGGATTCGAACCTAGAACCCCTGGATCTCAAGGCGAATACTCTACCAATTGAGCTATTTCGGCCAGATCTCTACCTCAAAAGAAGCCTAATGTGCTAGTGTAGAGAGCTTAATTCTGACTCAAAGGCAATTGTAGAGGTTATTGTATACATTAATAGCAAGACTTAATATAGCTTCAATTTCATATTTTAATTTTAGCATATTGCAGAAAATTGCAAGAATATTGGCAAAATGCCATATTCCAAAATGTTGGGAAGATTGGATTATATTATATATATATATATCATACTCTGCATTGTGAATTCTACTAATATGCTAATATACATTGTTGTTAGTGGCCATGAATTTCACACATTAGCACACAATCAACATTAACTGCAATTGGTTGGCTCCTGTATAGGTTCTGACTCAGTATAGAACTGACTCACACAGTCAGGTCTGGCTAGGATATTATTTACGTTATATTTAACACATTGCAAATATATTTGCACCCACAGTTCTCTCAGTCTGCTAAACATATAGCAATTTGGTATGAATAAGTTAAAGAGGGCGATTAGTTCCTCCATCTGGGCCAGAAGATATACAATACCGAACATGTAAATCTTACTTTCAGCAGTTTGTCCCCGAAATATTTCTCTTGGTTCCAGTGGTAATCTGAAGTGTACTGAAGTCTGCCATGCACAGATATTCTTTTGCATTAAAGGCCAAGACCATTCTATTTATGTAGTGTCAGCTCATGCGTGACTTTCCTGTCTCAAAGTATAAAAAATGTGAAGAATGAGAGCCAAACTGTTTCATTTCTATATATTATTTCTAGATTGTGCGACTGGGGCATAATATTTCTTTTGATTCGAATAATATCCTCCATTATCGGGATTCTCTTTCAAATCAATCTCCACCGTCAAAGCAAGAAAGGTCTCTCATAAAAAAAACGTTGTCACCAGGTCGATCAGCTTGGCGGTTTGGCTGAGACGATTTGGCTTTCGGGACATTCCGGGCACATGAAGAAGATGATGGATGTGAAGAATAGGATGAAGATGCAACATTCTCTTCATCAGAGAGAAGAACAGTTGTTCCCAGAGGTGGAATGGGGTCCAGCTTCTCTGGTATCAGTACCTGGTTGATCGATAAGGACAATTGTGCGCCCTCTGTTGTCAAAGATGAACAACGGGGTCACAACATTAATAAACAAACAGCCCAAATCACTCCAATATCCCAATCTGCAGGTGTATAGTTGTTTGCCAAACTTTACAAAGTAGGTGTTTGCACACAATCAAAGTTAGTTGACAAAGTATCCAATTGATTATTTGGATTTTAGCATAAGATTCATGACAGCGGACCATTAATTCATTTTGTAAAAAAAAAATGATAGTAGGCCATGATGCTAGTACTTTTCAACTAAACTGTTTTCAACAATGGCTCCAAAAACATACACAGGAATACAAATTGGGAAACGTTCTGTTTGACTGAGCGGCATGGCGCGCACCTTTATAGCTCTGGTCGCAGGGACTGATATGACAGAGAGCTCCTGTTATTGAGGGTGATCTAAACTAGGCATTGAGCCAATCTGTGAGTTGTCACCTGTCCCAGATTCGACAATCCCATGAGACATATTTTAAATAGGCTGTGAGGTTATGCTATCTCCCGTGTTATCTCCTGCCAATTCTGATTACATGATTTTTATTTTGGTGGGCAAGACTCACATGCATGACAAGACATGGAGTTCCAAATTTCGAAAGGGCATGTCAGCATAGGTCATGAGAAGTTTGTGAGAACTGGCAAAGAAACAGTCATACAATGTCTGGCCCAAATACAAAATAAGTACTCAAAGGTAACCCTCGTCCCGTTACAATACTCGTGACACTGTGCCAAAATCCATATATACAAAAATATACTCTATATATTTAAGCCCTCTGAAATTTCATGTAAACTACATATCAGTTACCACAA
The DNA here is from genome assembly GCA_949316495.1 of Amphiduros pacificus. Lineage (NCBI taxonomy): Eukaryota > Metazoa > Annelida > Polychaeta > Phyllodocida > Hesionidae > Amphiduros > Amphiduros pacificus. Next base: position 28,266,959 of record OX439012.1, on the reverse strand, counting down.
GACTAAATTGACAGGGTAAAGCATCCTACACTACGTCATCATCATATTTAGCTTTGCTAGAATTTAAGTTTACTCCTGATTACCTATGTTATGAGTAAACATTTAGATACAGCTTTAGTTTACTTCTGGTTATATATGATAAAAATAAACATTTGTGCAATGTGTAATTATACTCCTGTTAATCAACTTTGTGTGTAAACATTTCAATACTTTTTAAGTTTACTTCTGGTTGTGAATGACATCAGTTAACATTCATATACAGCATATGTTTAACACTATGCACTGTGTACATATACATCTCAGGTATGATATAGGACACCTTTGTATACTGCATACATTAAGTCTTGTTTATGAACTGTGAAAGTAAACTTTTTATACTTTCTAAGTTAACTTATGGTTATGTATGATATAAGTAAACCTACACATATTGTAAGTTTTCTTGTACTCTAGATAATTCAAGCATGACATGCATGTTGCTACTCCTTAAAATTTGAAATGGTGAACCAATGGGAGATTGTTATCTGGTAATAATTAAGAAAAGTGTTTCCTTGCTCAAACCCCATTGTGTAAACATGGAGTTTATACATCCTTCATGAGGCCACGGGCCATGGCGCAATTGGAAAGAGCGCCAGCTTATTAGCACCAGTTCCTCTGTGGTGATCCAAAGGTCACAGGTTTGATCCTTTGCCATGCCAAGATTAAGGCCCGTGCCATGCCGAGATTAAGGCCCGTGCCTAATGGGTTAACCCGTTGTCCTTGTAAAGCTGTGACCATGTGGGTTGTCATGTCAAGGACCTGCGACATGACATTTCAGTGAGGCAGCACTATAATCTACTACAAGTAGATCTCATCACGAAAATGACTGAAATAATGCTGAAAGTGATGTAAAGCCCCAAACAAACAAACAAACATCCTTCATGCTTTGACATTAAGTTTACCTTTATATTTCCATGAGCCTGATGTTTTATAGATATTTTCACAGTTTGTTTAGAAACTGCTAGGACTTTCAGAGCAAAATAAATGTTCAGTACAAGCCAAGATATTAGCAAATCTTGGATAGTAAGTGACAAGAAAGAGTATGACGTTTTTACACCTTTATGGTAATATATAACATTCAGATCTCTGGGATATCTCTTATTTCATGATTGTTGTGTTGTTTAGATACTGATATGACTTTTCAGAGTTGACAAATATGAACTAAAAGCAGAAATATTTCAGTATTTCACTTTGAAAAACTACAAGAGAAATAGCCAAAATGTTTCTATTTTAATTCTACTTCATGTATTTTTTTTATTTATGTTTTGCTGAATCAATCTATATTTCATGGAAAATAGTCATGAAACAAGTTATTTTTTATAGAATATAATGATGATGATGATGACATGCATGGGTAGACGAACATTTTGCAAAATGTGTAAAATCATTATTGTGAACTTTGTGAATGAAGGATTGGGTTCTTAATGGCACATAATGGTGATTAAGTGCCATTATGGACTGTAAATGTGTAAGAATGATAAGTGTATATTAAATATACAACATAAATGACATGGCAGGTTGAGCTCGTTCTCCGGCCACAGATATTCTTAAAGCCATGTACTTTTCTTATTAACGTTGAATTCAACCAGTGCATTTTCAATCAGGTGACCTCCCTGGTGATGCATGAGAAAAGATGTACTGACTCAAAGTATAGGATAGGTCAGCTTAGTACAAAAGGGAATGGTGGTATTGAAGTTATGTCTGTCATGTATACAAGGATAAATGCTTAAATGAAGCAGATAAATTACTTGATATAATCTGAGGTATCACAGAATGAGTCAATTTGATACTCACCTTTGAAGTCAAAATGAGTTATTTCCAATCACAAATGTTTCTTTGAACGTATATTCCTGCGCTTCTTTACAGTCTTGCAAGTAATGAATCACTCTTCATGTCAATAATGTTTTGCCTCTTTGTTACAGAGAAGATTCTCATTAACCGATCTCAGTGCCTAAAGTGCAGTCTTCTCCGTGCCTCTGAATCAATGTTTTGTAACTTTAACTGAGGCAGCTACGGTTAGAGTGTCAGTATAATAGTACCAGTTCCACTGGGGTGATCTAAATGTCATGGGTTCAATCCCCAGCCACATCGATGCAATTTCACACATGAGCTGAGGCCCATGCCTAAAGGGTTAACCCGTTGTCCTTGGAAATCTGTGACCGGGTGGGTTGTCATGACAATTCAGTGAGGCAGTAATATATCTGCTACAAGTAGGTCTCATCACAAAATGACTGAAATAATGTTGAACGTGATGTAAAACCCCAAACAAATAAACAAATTAACTGAGGCTCATTGAAACAAAACGGTCATTAAGGATCTTAAACAATACAAAATATAAAGGTATGAAACACATCAAATACAGCTGATTACAGCAGCCAAGTAGCAATTTTAATAACTAGTTCGTCTAATAGCTTGAAATACATAAGACACACGCTGATCACAATCTGATCACATATACATTGCCATCTGGAACACAGACAAACAAAAGTGTATTAAACTTATTAAACTTACAATAATCTCACTTTGTACTTTTGTTTTGTAAGATTTGTTTTGCATTCCTGCTTTGTTTTGTTGGGTTTTTTTTTGTTTTTTCTGTTTGATTTTTATTCATTCTTATGCACTAAAGCCAATATGTATAAATTACTCTTAATCTTTGTGTTATACACTTCTTACGAAATCCTTGTGATATCCACATTTTTTGCTCCTCTAACGTAATATGTTGTGTCCTAATCTAATTATATAACTTCTAAGGTGATGTAGTCATCTTGTCTGCAGAGGACACATGAGAGATGTTGTAAACCTTTGAACCAATATATATATATAAAATAATATGCTGGCTTGGGATCTTTGAATGTGTGGACCACAGTATCATTCAGTACATCTAAACACGTGTATCAGGAAGGTAAATAACTGAAGAAAAAGAATGACAAAATATCCGCCCATCACTGGCTGATTTTCCTCCTTCATTGAGCTAAGCCACCATCATTTCCGTTCCTAAACCTGGCAAAGACTCATCAGATTCAACTTATTATCGTCCCATTGTGTTAACAAGTTGCATTTGTAAAACAATGGAACGAATGATTAATTAGCATTTAGTTTGGTTTTCAGAATCTGCGGCTTATATTACAGTTGCACAGAGTGGCTTTAAATAAATCAGAGGTACGAGTGACCATCTGGTATGTTTATTAGAGTTTAAACGTTTATTAGAGAGGTTTTATAAAATGCAAGCATGTTGTCTGTATTTTCTTTGATTTAGAGAAAGCGTATGATACAATGTGGAAATTTGGGATAATGAGTGATTTAAATGATATGGGATTAAGGGGTTTTTTACCCCTTTTTATTCACTGTTTTGTGTCAAATAGACAATTCAGGGTCTGAGGTGCTTCATCACTTTCTGATGCATTTTATCGGGAAATAGGTGTTCCACAGGGGTGTATATTATATGCAACCCTATTCATTATGATAATCAATTGTAAATTGTGTGAGACCTGCAAGAGATTGAACAATATTTGTTGATGATTTAAATTCATGTTACAGGTCTACAAGCATGCATACTAGAGAAAGGCAGCTTCAACAACAATTTAATAGTATACAAGAATGGGCTGATAATAATGGATTCAAGTTTTCTTCAAAGAAAACTGTGTGTATGTACTTTTGTAAAAAATAGAAAATTATGCTCAGGTACCTGTTGTTGAAGAAACTAAGGTTCTTGGACTTGCAAAGTATCTTTTTTTTCACATATTAAATTTGAAGTTTTATTATAATTATACAGAGTGCTTGTATGTTCCAAACTTGATTATGAATGTATGATATATGGATCAGCACGCCCATCTAAACATATTAAAATACTTGATCCAATTCAAAATCAAGGTTTAAGACTATGCCTTGGTGCTTCTCATACATTACCTGCAGATAGCTTGGCAGTTGATGCAGATGAGTTGCCTCTTGATTTAAAAAGAGAAAAGCTTGCTCTTCAGTGTGCTGCAAAATTGATGCTATAAAGAAATTAAATCGATTTTCACTGTGGGATATCAGTTTATACACTGATGGTTCATTCAATGATGACAAGGCTACTGTTAAGCAACCATATGTATTCAGAACATCTACCAAGCAAATTCTTGTTTTATTAGGCTGAACGTCATGCCTTGTACCTAGCATTAGATCATCTGGAGACTTCTCCACATTAGACTTTTTTAACATTTTCTGATTCTTTGTTCTGTTCTGATTCTTTGTTCTGATTCCGCATGATCTACACCATGCCACTTAAGTGATATAAAACCCCAAACAAACAAACAAACAAACAAACAAACCATAGTCATATTTAATACAGTTACAACTTTAAAAACCTTGGTTGATTTTAAAATCGTTTATTCTGAAACAAGTATTGTGCTTCTCACAGATATTGACAGTGGTATGAGATACATTATCACCATCTAAACATCTTTCCTGACAATATTCATTGATATTTATTGGATTTACCTACGAATTGTTATTTACAACTTCCCTGCCCCGCATACTAGAGAAAGGCAGCTTCAACAACAATTTAATAGTATACAAGAATGGGCTGATAATAATGGATTCAAGTTTTCTTCAAAGAAAACTGTGTGTATGTACTTTTGTAAAAAATAGAAAATTATGCTCAGGTACCTGTTGTTGAAGAAACTAAGGTTCTTGGACTTGCAAAGTATCTTTTTTTTCACATATTAAATTTGAAGTTTTATTATAATTATACAGAGTGCTTGTATGTTCCAAACTTGATTATGAATGTATGATATATGGATCAGCACGCCCATCTAAACATATTAAAATACTTGATCCAATTCAAAATCAAGGTTTAAGACTATGCCTTGGTGCTTCTCATACATTACCTGCAGATAGCTTGGCAGTTGATGCAGATGAGTTGCCTCTTGATTTAAAAAGAGAAAAGCTTGCTCTTCAGTGTGCTGCAAAATTGATGCTATAAAGAAATTAAATCGATTTTCACTGTGGGATATCAGTTTATACACTGATGGTTCATTCAATGATGACAAGGCTACTGTTAAGCAACCATATGTATTCAGAACATCTACCAAGCAAATTCTTGTTTTATTAGGCTGAACGTCATGCCTTGTACCTAGCATTAGATCATCTGGAGACTTCTCCACATTAGACTTTTTTAACATTTTCTGATTCTTTGTTCTGTTCTGATTCTTTGTTCTGATTCCGCATGATCTACACCATGCCACTTAAGTGATATAAAACCCCAAACAAACAAACAAACAAACAAACAAACCATAGTCATATTTAATACAGTTACAACTTTAAAAACCTTGGTTGATTTTAAAATCGTTTATTCTGAAACAAGTATTGTGCTTCTCACAGATATTGACAGTGGTATGAGATACATTATCACCATCTAAACATCTTTCCTGACAATATTCATTGATATTTATTGGATTTACCTACGAATTGTTATTTACAACTTCCCTGCCCCGCCCCCTACCCCCCCTTCAAAAAATCCTTATCATTATATTTAACTTTTTTTATTGGTTAACATGTTCAAATCTACATCTAACACCATAGCTGCATTCACCAGTATTTGCAAACCTGTTGTAGATTAACCTTTTCCTGATCCCTTACTGCCTATTTGACAAGATGTGACACCTGGTGTGTAAAAAGATGTGCCAGTGGTTTGTATTTTTGTGATTAGAAACGGGGTGACACCTGGTGTCCCATGACAAGTGCACAACCCCATTCTTACATATATCATGCTTTTGGTTCAGAAATAAATCCTCAGATATTCAATTTATATACATAAAATTTAAGATAATTATAAGTAAAGTATATTCCAACATAAATGGAAAAGAAATATTTATCATGCCCATGTGGTCATGTCAATGGAATAATGCAAAAGAAAGCTAGATCAATAATTTAAAAGAGTAGGGCATTGATAACAGTAACAAGCAACATTTTAGACCAGGATTATTGGGATTTATTCTGACTTAGAAATCCTAAGAAAGTAAAACTTTGCAGGCATAATTTTGAAGAATATTGTAAAGCATTTTTAGCTCCATGCGTATTAGGCAAAAAGACATGTCTTTTTTTCATGAGCGTATATACCTGACTTTTTTGGTTATAGACTAGGGCAAGGAACAGTCGTGGGGATTAAGGGTATTTATGGGTGTTGGTAGTGAGTGTCCTCTGGTGTCAGATTTTCTGAGGGAACTACTTTCTTTTTACGCCAAAATGGAACGTTTTCAAAAAAGTACGGGAAAAATGCTCAACTGTCAAAAAGAGTTCCCTTTTCATTAAAACTTTCAAGTCATGAAATGACATTTTATGGTATTCATTTTTGTAATAAAATTATTGATTTATTATTTGAAAATCACAATGGAATTTCTTTGATTATATTGAAAGCTTCATATCTTTTTAACTCATAAAAAGTGGCGTAGTAATATGTTACTGCTCCAAAATTTATTTTGTTATGTCAAAATGTTAAAGGGAAAAAGTTCTGCAGATTGTTGGACCATAATAAAGTGGATTTCCAAACAATTTTGTAAAAGTGATCCAAACAATATTTACTGTGATCCTAGTGAAACAGATTTTCTATTTTTCAAATACATTAAGAGAAAAATAGAGGTAAAGTACACACTTGATCATTTCAAAAATGTGAATTTTTTCACCTCCCTTCACATATCTGATTGCCAAACTTCCTTTTTTGTTTCCAAATTACACAAATCAAAATGAGAAAATCTGTTTCACTAGGATCACAGGGAATTTTCTTCCCAATGAAATGAAATAAACACAGCTAAAAACAAGCCTACTTCTGTTGTGTAATCTGCAGAACTTATTTGCTTGTCTTCTTCATTTCTCATGAAAACTATCATCAAGGAAAATTAGGACAAAATACTATTTTGAAAGAAATATACTTGTAATCATACCTTATAGTTCAAATATTGAGGTGTTTAAATATTGATTCATGTCATTAATGCTTTTAATTAAATAGGGAATGTATTTTTACACTGTAAATGTACCAATTCCCATCAAGTACAGTATTTTGGTAATTTACTCCTCTGCCACTAGGGGGCACTCACTACCAACACCCATAAATACCCTTAAAAAGTTAAATAGCGGAGAGTAGCACATGCTATATTGTGTTACTGGGGAAAATAATTTGTGATAGGTGTAGTCAAGCTGTTATAATATATAAATGTGTCCATAGGGTTTAGGTCAAAAGTCATTTGCGATACGTGTAACCAAACTGTGAAAGCACTGAATCTAAGATGGCTACAAGTTGGTAGAATATTGTATAAAAATCTCTATAGAACCATACACGTAATGCTATAGCTTAATGTATAAGTGAAATTACTTCCAAACAATTTAGCACTGATTTACATGACGATGAAACATGCTTTATCTCCATAAGATTTTAAAAGAGTGACTATGGATCATAGAATGAGCAAAGTCTAGAATATTCACGCATCCCCAGCAATGGTATTCATATCTAAAGCCTTAACACGTCAATGTATAATTATCATAATATCAGGGTTTACCCTGTTTCCAAAAAAAATGTATCATTCAATAGGTTTGGCAAATAAATTTATGAATATGAATCGTATAAGAATGATGTTTACTAAATGTTTTTTTGTATTTACTGATTCCAAGTATTGCCGATTCATTTGTTTCTTGTAATTAATGTTTGACCTCGAGCCACACAAAGGCTCCAATTGCAGTAGATGTCAGTGTACAGGACCATCAATGTTTTAGTGAAATTATCCGACATATGTATTATTTTCAGAGAACTATGTTAATAAATATTTTTTTATAATTCAAAACAGCAAAACATATCACACTAACAGTACTAAACCTTTTAGGGCGAGGTTCAAAGAGCTCTAATAAGGTCTGTGCTTTTGTTCTCAGAGAGTATCTAATATTTCTTTCTGAAATTCCTTTAGCATAATTAAGGTAGATTGTAGAACATTTTATATGAATAAGAGAAGTATGTACATACCTGGGTGTCCATGAATTAAAACAAGTCCCTGTATATTGGGCTTGTTTTCCATTTCAGTCAGTTTGACAATGGTTGAACAGGTATTTCCTTGGGGGTTTACAGGCTTCAACATGAACATGTCATAACATATTAAGATACTCTTCAAAAGGAGTGGGGCATTAACTGGAGATTGTAGGTTTCTCTCCTATCTCTCGTAAATTGTATTAATCAGACTGAGAGGCTTGTAAATCAAACAAAAATTTTTTTTTTAAATTATCATAAACTAGCAATAAATATTTTTTTTGAAATTGTAATAACAAGCCATTTGTTCATAAAAAAGTGGACAATTATAGTTCTCATGTTCTAAACATATTTACGTTTTATTTCTCACACGCAAGTTATACAAAACAACACAATACTTTTAAATATTTTACAAAGAGTTACCTTTACAAAAGCACCAGAAACATTGCGCTTTTAGCGCCCAAGAAATTACCCGCATAAAAATATGGAATGCGTTAAAAATAAATGGTTTTGCTTTGGCATTTATATTAATATCATTTTTTCAAGATCTTTTGGATTCAAAATAAAATAATTTACATCCACTTTATTGGATAAGGTTGGAAAAATCAACTAATAGAAAATGTAAGTCTTCATATATAAATCCATTTTTTCTATAAAATTACAACAAAAAGCTGTCAATATTTCCATATATATCAACATTTGAAATAGCAGCTGCTAGTTGGACAACTTCACACTATGTGCATTTAAGCAAGCAGAAACTTGACCTTTTTTTACCTTATTTGCAATAATAATACCTGAAATAACACACTTTCATATTTGTCAATTAAAAAAATGGTTGATTGGTTTAAGCATTTGAAACATGTAAGCACAGCACATTCTTATCCCAAAATACTAATATGTAACAAAAATATATCAATCATAATTTATACAAAATCATATCTCTATTGGAATATTAATGTATCTAAGTGTTTTCCCTCAACACATGTTCACTCAAAATTGACATCGTAAAGCAGTTGGGGTTTGGATCATAATACCAGCATGTTTTGTAAATAAATAATAGTTTACTGTACTGTAAATGATCTAATTTCCCTAAAGTCTTCTTTCAAATTGAATTAATTTCTTTAAAAGTGAGATGTTAATGATATGATACTAAATATATGTCGTCACAATACTATATTTTGACTTAAAACTTAACTTAAAGATAAATGTATATGCAGCATTTTTTTCAATGAAAAAACTAAACCATTTACAGTAATCTAAACCATTGACTCAGCAGTAGAGCAATAAAATGGATTCAAGTCTACGATTATGTAAATTATGTCAATTTGGCCCTCGCGCTACTAACACATGTATAGCACTATTATTTCACTAATATTATTTATGACAATGATTTACAAAAACATCTAACATTCACATTTCACTAAAATATATGCTATTTTCACACTCAATATCTTTCAATGATTAATTTAAGTAAAATATTCTTGAATGTTAATGTAAAACATTTAATAAGATTTACCACTGTCGATTTCAGTGATAGTGGTACAATGAAGCAATTGGAAAATGGATTGTGGATAGTTTATAACTTACCTAAGTTACATATCACATCAGTGATGTAATGATTCGGTTAAAGGATTTTTGAGTGACTTTTGTGCCACTTTTAGAGACATACTTAAAATAACCGCATTTAATTTAATAATACACTTAACATAAAACAAGGTGTAAAAGACAGCTGTCACCGAAGCGAGATTAGTCAGACTCTAACACTCATTTGGTCAAGCAGTTTTGAGATCAATTTTGTTTAAAGAGATGTGACTCTATTTGTTCACGCCTAGGAATGCAATAAATGACCCGAGTCTTAACTCAACCGGAAGTAAAAATAAATGTCAATATCCGGTTTGCAGCTACTCAGACTCATTGTCAACATCTGTCAAACAGAAACATGAACTTGTCTGTAACCAAGCGTGATCGTACTGAGTCACACCATGGGAGGGTCAAAGACCATCACAGATCCTAAATAAGGGAGATTATTCATATTTTTTAGAATGGTAGTAATACATCTATATAGTTCCATATAAACATCACCTGTAGTTAATACTGTAATCACACATCTCGGCAATAATTAGATATTCATCAATAAACACAGTCATAAACTGTCATTTAAGAGTTTTCGCTTAACGTTAAAGCTTCAGAGAAATGTGCATAGAATGCTCGACCACTTTCTAACTATATACATTACAACACTTTGGCTGACATCTGAAATATTTGGTCAAATAATATGACATTGAAAACAAAAATTAAAATTGTTATGGATTAAAGTTCTTGCAGGACCTCTTACAAAGTAAAATATATCCCTTTGGGAGGACAATATAAGTGTTCTAAACAAGTAATCTCTGCCATGTGAGGGGTTAACCCCTGTGCTACAAAGCCTGAAATGAATGGATCATAAAACCAATATGCCTTAAATTCAATAAGATCTTTGTCAGGACAAAACATTTATTTTGTCAAGCCTGACCAAGTTATTTCTTGTTTGAACATGCCTGACTTCAGCTTGCATTTATTTGATTAAGCAAATCTAAACAGTGGGAGTGACCTATTCATCTGGTCATGATGGAAAGCTGAACTGAATGAGATTACAAATTCACATGATCTTATGGCAGCATGTAGAGGTATGCATGAACAAACAGAGTCACGCAATAGCCCTGTGTGACCTTATGGGATCACGTTATTCGTGATTAAATAGATGTTTGGCTGTTTTGCCTGCTAAAGGATGACCTTATACTGTCATGGTGCTATATGATTACTCTAAATGGTCATGAATGATTACTCTAAATGGTCATGAATGATTACTCTAAATGGTCATGAATGATTACTCTAAATGGTCATGAATGATTACTCTAAATGGTCATGAAAGATTATTTTAATGGTCATGAATGATTACTCTAAATGGTCATGAATGACTACTCAAAATGGTCATGAATGATTATCCTAATAGGCCATGAATGATTATTCTTAATGGTCATGAATGATTATTCTCAATGGTCATGAATGATTCCTCAGAATATGTCTTACTACTATACATGGTCCTGAATGATGAATCTTAATGGTCATAAATGAAAACTTTCAATTGTACTGAATGATCTAAATTATGAAAGATGACACAAAATGGTTGACAACAAATACTGAACATATTCCGACTAATCCACGACGTAACATGTGATTGGACCTGGCTGAGAAGATTTTCTTAAAAAGCAGAAATATGTTATGAGATAAGCACCTTAGGCAAAGTGTTAAACATCATTTTGGACGGGGACTACTCAATGAACTGTCATAATGTTTATGTATTTTGGCGATGTGACTTAGTTCACACTTTAAGCGTAATCCTACAAAAATTAAATATATTCAAATCAAACCTACTTCTTCAATATGAAAGCAGCCACAAATGTTATCCTCAGCAGTCACTTTTAGTCATGTTTTTCACACCTGGTGGTCTTAATGATTAGAAATAAGTTTGATATAATAAATCGTACCAAGAAGCTGCTGCAGATTTCCATCAAATAAGTTTGAGATAATATATCATACCAAGAAGCTGCTGCAGATTTCCATTCTGCAGCGTTTCATGTTTTAAAATATGCAAATAGCCTTGGCACAAATTATGCAAAATATATCTGCCATAATAATGGTAAACGGATATCATGAGACACAAACTAGCAGGTATATGTTGCAGATATGCACACCTCAAAGCAGCCAAGCATCGGCTTGTACATTGCACATCAATCACCATGGCAACTTCCACGCCTCCGTCGCCATGGACACGACAGAGTGTTGAGTCAGATACAAATGGCGGAAACATCGTAACAAGATTGCCCAGCTTGCTGAGATGATTTAGAATATTAAGTCAACTATCATACAAATGAAGTCTTCTGTGAAAATGACCTTTTGTCCAAATCCTTGAATTTTAAATCCAATTCATTGCTTAATACAAATAAACCTGTAATTAATGAATAACCTTCCATGATTGTGATAACAGTTGTGTTCACATAATCCACAGGATAGCACGGAACTTATTATGCTGACATCATTTATATACTGGGTGAAGAAGTTGTGAGCTTTTCAAGCTTATATGGAAGTCATTTTGTTACAAAGCGCATACGATGGATGCGGTTTCTACGTTTGACAACAACTGCGTTTCTGAATTACCTATTACTAATGTCGACTGGTCACCTTCCACAAAATATCATCCTGGTCTCCTACGCTTAATCTTTTGGATGTTCGCTATTTTTTTGTATTTATGTCATATATTACACATATAACTTGAATATTTTCAAAATATAGTTAATAATGTTTCTCCTGATAACTCCAAATATGTCCAGGTTTACAACACCTTAGTTTGGCACCCGATCCTCAGCTGGTTGTTAACATATAGATCCTCTGTTGGGTACCAGACTAGTTATTCCCAAGCAGTGCCCTCTAGTGGCGTGTTAGTCGCCCATCCAGTGTACTGGGGCTGGGAGAGCTCTGGGGAGAGGGAGGTGTCGCCACCTGGACCTGATGTCAGGAATTATGCTGCTGATTGACAAAGTGAAGCGTGAACTCATTCTTATCCGAGCAGACTTTATGACATATGCTGCACTCCCAGGGACTCGTAGCGCCATGCAGCGAGGCATGCAGAAAGTACATGCCCCGCTCAAAGAAGAGAATGTTACAGTGCTGACATTTAAATAGCTTCCCCTGATTCATGTAATAAGAGAGGACATCGTCAAGGGCTGGAAATCCTGGAATGGGAGCACAGTGCTGGACAGCAGTGTCTTTGGTTTGCCGGAATACCTGCGTGATTGGTGGAAGCTGGGCCGTTGGACGCCCAGAGTTCGTCAGTGGGAGCGTGGGACTGGTGTTCTGGAATGAGGTCGGCGGAGGTGACATGAGAGAGATGGACAACTCTGGATGAGTCATACCCATCCGGTTATCCGGAGACAGAATCGCTGGCACCCCAAAGCTAGTGAAGGTTGGCGGTACTCTTTGAGGGCGTCGCGTGAACACCTCGTGGATGCCCGGTAATGTTCCGGGCGTGGGGGCGCCAGGGGTTCCTTCCCTTGGAATGTTGAGGCCAGGGAGTGAGGTAGCCAGACCGCTATTGGCCAGAGCGTTCTGCAGTGAGTTACTCATGCTACTAGTTAGTACGTTGGAATAGAGCGAGTTCTGTTGACGTATCGGCAGAGCTTCACCCGCGGTGGAATAAACATGCGGGCTCAGATGGAGGTCGTGCGGACTCTGATGGCCCTCGCCAGGTGGCGCTGTACTGCATTGTTCTTGCATGTCCTCCAGCTCTTTCTTCACGATGACACCTTGGTACATGGCATGGTCTGTGCTGGAGACGCTGGTGCTGAGCTGGTTACAGATACTCTCCACCCTCTGGCCCCGGTGGATTGCATGCAGTTGGTAGGCACTGAGTGGAGAGTGCAGCGGTGTGGTCGGAGTGCTGGGAGCATGCACCGATACAGGTGTGCCACGGTCAGACCCATCATCTGATCCTCCTCCTCCTCCTCCGCCTCCTCCTCCGCCGGTGATGCTATGCTGGAGGAGCGGGAGGGCCTGGCTCAGCTGTGGAGGCTGCGGGTGCTGATGGGAGGGCGGGGGGTGCTGATGGGAGGGCGGCGGGTGCTGATGAGCCGGCAGTGGAGCGGGTTGCGGAGTGTGGGGTGTCTGGGGTGTGGGTGGGTGCTCCAGGTCTTGCTCCTCTTCTACAGGTTCATGTAGATCCTGGCCGTTCTCTTCGCTGCTGCGGCGGGACTGGGTCCTCGTGTCCAGCACCTGAGGTGGGTGGTGGTCCACCATGTGCTTGTTGAGATCTGCCTGACTAGCAGCTGCATACTGACAGAAATTACAAGTCAGCAGCGCCTGAGGATGTGCAAACAAATGCTTCTTCAACTGATCCTCACGATCAAATCTCTTATTACACATATTACAATTAAATGGCCTTTTGTGCACCATCCTGTGTTGGATTAAATTGGATCTGGCAGCAAACTTCTTGTCGCACATTGTACAGGCATAAGGACGATTTCCAAAGTGTAAATTTTGATGCTCCATTAAAATATGCTTATATCCAAACCGTCTATTGCAGATATTACACTGGTATGGTTTTTCTCCCACGTGTGTCAAGCGTACATGCCTTATAAGGCCATTTTTGTAGCCAAATTTTTTATTACACAATGTGCACATGAACGTTCCTCCCTTGCTTCCTGCTTCAGTGATAGCTGCAACATCCGCAGCTGTTAACTGCCGATGAGGATTATCTGGTTGACCATTGTTATTAGAAGTTGCAGTGCCCCCTGGTGGCAAAGGACCACTGTTAATTATCGGTCGCTCAATTGGAATGGGACTGGGGGTTGTTCCAGGCCCCTGCCCTGGACCAGATCCAGGCCCCTGCCCTGGACCAGAACCAGGCCCCTGCCCTGAACCTGATCCAGGCCCTGGTCTAGGACTGGATCCAGGCGGGGCAGCCACCTGGTGCATCCCGCGACCTGCGCTGAGGACCCGGATGATGGCGGTGTAAGCGGACGCCCTCTGGTGGTCCAGGTCAACACTACCTGAAACATACGTACACAATATTACATTTGTTTGAATCACGAACAGTCATTAATCAAATAGACAATCTTTCCCCATCTGAAAACTGGAAACAAAATAATATTTGACGGTATTCTGTATTCTCAGTTGAATTCAGGCGAATAGCATTATTTACATATGAGAAATATGAAACATGATATGATATTTCATTTATGAGGCAACTCTTCGCCTGGCACATGACTCATACGGGGTGGCTTGGTGATGTCATAGTATAATATACAGGAGATTCCTGCATATATTTGTCTGCGTCTATACTGATTCTTTCAGGCACAGCACAGATGCAATAGCATAAGCCTGGATTTTGCATATAAGGCTGGACTGTTTCCATCCCTTATTAACTTTTTCTTCCCTCTGAGGCCCCTTCTATGAGGGAGGGACGTGCACACGAGTCAAACATAAGGCCTATAATTGTGATATGTGATATAGCTATTACATATAAGTGTCACAATGGCAGGCATCCATTCAGCACAGCATATAATTGGGCTCCTGGATTTCAAGACAAGATAATATGCTGTTCAGGTTCCATATAAAGATAACATAAAACCTTCCAAGCAACCTGATGAATATTAAAATCTCAGGTAATTCACCTTGATAAATTATCGAGAACAATACCTTAGTATATATTAGCATCTAAAGTTCCGTTTTTCTCAATCAAGATAGCAAGACTTCATTTAATCTGTTCTGTTATCAGATTTCAAATTGTTCCTGTAAATATGTTATGTTACAGACATTATTAGACTACAAAACTCTATTGTACTCTCATTCAACGATTATTGCCAGCTATAGCATCAATTAGTATCAGAACATGTGTACTACAAGATATAAAAAATAAAGGTATAGACATTAATGATTTTCAAAAATTATTAAAAACTGTTCAAGGATTATATTCATATTGCCTCTGCATATTGCCTCTGCAAACATCCCAAGTTGTGTTGATCACACACACACACACACACACACATATATATATATATGAATATGTGTGTGTGTGTGTGTGTGTGTGTGTGTGTGTGTGTGTGTGTGTGTGTGTGTGTGTGTGTGTGTGTGTGTGTGTGTGTGTGTGTGTGTGAATAAATAAAAAATATGACTGGAGAAGTAAAGCTTTAGGCCTTTTGGGGCTCTTTAATTCCTTATATATTAAACTGTATATATTACATGTCTTGGGAATATGTATTGTCTCCTCTTCCCCTCTTCAGAAGTTTATATACCTAATATTTTAATTCAGCAATATCTAAAATATAATAATATAGCAAAATCTAAAGAGTCCCGAGGATGAAGGATTATATCATGTCTCCTGAAGGTACCCAATGATAAAACAGTTCACAGTGAATAGTCAGTGGCAGGTTATTGACAATGCTCAGAGGGAAGACAGTGGTAGGTTACTGACAGTTCTCAGGGAGTAGACAGTGGTAGGTTACTGACAGTTCTCAGAGGGTAGACAGTGGTAGGTTACTGACAGTTCTCAGAGGGTAGACAGTGGTAGGCTACTGACAGTTCTCAGAGGGTAGACAGTGGTAGGTTACTGACAGTTCTCAGAGGGTAGACAGTGGTAGGTTACTGACAGTTCTCAGAGGGTAGACAGTGGTAGGCTACTGACAGTTCTCAGAGGGTAGACAGTGGTAGGTTACTGGCAGTTCTCAGAGGGTGGACAGTGGTAGGTTACTGCCAGTTCTTAGAGGGTAGACAGTGGTAGGCTACTGACAGTTCTCAGAGGGTAGATACTTGTCGGTTACTGGCAGTTCTCAGAGGGTAGATAGTGATAGGCTACTGACAGTTCTCAGAGGGTAGATACTTGTAGGTTACTGGCAGTTCTCAGAGGGTAGACAGTGGTAGGTTACTGGCAGTTCTCAGAGGGTAGATACATGTAGGTTACTGGCAGTTCTCAGAGGGTAGATACATGTAGGTTACTGGCAGTTCTCAGAGGGTAGACAGTGGTAGGTTACCGACAGTTCTCAGAGGGTAGACAGTGGTAGGTTACTGGCAGTTCTCAGAGGGTAGATACTTGTAGGTTACTGACAGTTCTCAGAGGGTAGATACTTGTAGGTTACTGGCAGTTCTCAGAGGGTAGACAGTGGTAGGTTACTGACAGTTCTTAGAGGGTAGATACTTGTAGGTTACTGGCAGTTCTCAGAGGGTAGACAGTGGTAGGTTACTGGCAGTTCTAACAGTACACAGAGGGTACCCAATGGTAGGTTACTAACAGTACACAGAGGGTACCCAATGGTAGGTTACTAACAGTACACAGAGGGTACCCAATGGTAGGTTACTGACAGTACACAGAGGGTAACCAATGGTAGGTTACTAACAGTACACAGAGGGTACCCAATGGTAGGTTACTAACAGTACACATAGGGTACCCAATGGTAGGTTACTAACAGTACACATAGGGTACCCAATGGTTGGTTACTAACAGTACACAGAGGATACCCAATGGTAGGTTACTAACAGTACACAGACTGTACCCAATGGTATGTTACTAACAGTACACAGAGGGTAACCAATGGTAGGTTACTAACAGTACACAGAGGGTACCCAATGGTAGGTTACTAACAGTACACAGAGGGTACCCAATGGTAGGTTACTAACAGTACACAGAGGGTACCCAATGGTAGGCTACTAACAGTACACAGAGGGTACCCAATGGTTGGTTACTAACAGTACACAGAGGGTACCCAATGGTAGGTTACTACCAGTACACAGAGGGTACCCAATGGTAGGTTACTAACAGTACACAGAGGGTACCCAATGGTAGGTTACTAATAGTACACAGAGGGTACCCAATGGTTGGTTACTAACAGTACACAGAGGGTACCCAATGGTAGGTTACTAACAGTACACAGAGGGTACCCAACGGTAGGTTACTAACAGTACACAGAGGGTACCCAATGGTAGGTTACTAACAGTACACAGAGGGTATGCAGAGGGTGCGCCTATGAAAGATCATTTTATGTCTTCTCGTTGTGCTTTCCAGCAAATACCGACCACTTAAACAATATTCAAGTACAGTCTGTTTACACAGCAATCGTTTTATTCAATTTCTTTGATATCTGGAGGATTGAAATTGACAGGTTTCTGCGTCTATTTCTGTTTGCTTCAAATAAGTGAGCGACCAAGAATTATATTAACACGAAACAAGCAAGGCAAGAGGGCAGTAAAATCCAACATTTATATTGACTATAATACGATTATCATCAGTTCATAACATATTATCTGTATTTTTGATAATCAAGGGATTTTTTTTTCTAAATGTCAGGAAGGAAAATATCTGTATTTTGTATTAATGGCATGCAAAACAGATAAATTTAGACAAACAGGGAAATAAATAGTCTTTGTGTTATTTTGCCATGAGTTCAACGTCGATTAATTTAACTGTGACATAATGCAACCGTAGAAATAACTGTGAATTATAAAAAAATGTTTTTCTATCAAATTCTTTGATTTTTTTTATGCTCAGATGGTGAATACGTATGTTTTATTCTCGCTTCATCGATAATTGCATTGAAAGGGTTAAGACCTGTTATGTGTAGATTTCCTGAAATGGAAGTGGACACGGAATAAAAAAAGCAAAGCGTGCACTTAACTATTTAATTTGAAATAAGTTTTAAGTGGCGTGTCCTAGATTCATAGGAGGTCAATCGCTGATAACGATAACCATATGTGATCCATATTTATATCATATATTCTGTATATGGGTGAATATGAAATAAACTGATTTAATTTAGCGGTGATTAGATCCTATCATATTTAGGTTTTTTTCTAAATCAAAAGTCAACGTAGTTTTGATATTTCTCAATGAAAAGCGAAAAAATAATACAACCATATAAATGTTACTTTTTTCACATTTTAAATGGGGAAAATTGTTTTTGTTATAAAAAAATCTTTCATTTCATTGATGATAAAGGTCCAAAATTGTGTTAGTTTCGTCATGAACGCGAAATATGCGTCCCTGGTTCAATATGAAACTGAAATACGTCCCAATTTATTCAATATGAAACTGAAAAAAAAAAGTATTTTTTTTTGTTTTAACAAATATCTTTCATTATATGAGTTGCCCTATTTTTGTAATGACTCGACACGCTGGAGAGCTTGGCTGGAGATAATCTCTGGCATCTTGTCAGCAGGTGCTTGTTCGCTATCAGTTCTTCACCTGTGTTTTTAATCTCTTCTCAGATGACTAATATTTTCAAGTCAGGCTCGTGTCAAGAGCATAAAGAAATCCTGAGGCGTATCCAGAAACAAAAAAAAAACATCGCGCTTGAAATTTATCACAACGGTTCAAAAGAAATTTGATCCAACCGATTTGAGTTCAGGCATAAGAACAAAAAGAAATCTCTTGGACATATTCCATCCAAACTTTCACTTAATGGAAGCGTGCACGATATTCACGTGGTCGAATTTATCATGTTACAAGCTTATGTTGATGCAAAATTTTGACACAAACTGCACGAAGAGAAGAAATAATAATTTTGATTCAGGGATAATAACATAAAAGTCCTAAGAAGATGTGAGAGAAAAAAAGTTTTAATTACACATGATGTGGTTCTTAAGTGTGATCTAGTTTATAATACGCAATTGATATTGGTCAAATGTAAACAAAATTATCAATAGAGTGTCCCAAGAAATGCTCAAGAAATGATAGGGTGGGGGTGGTTCCATGAATGGGGTTAACGCAATGTTTTAATGTTTTACCACACATTCTTTGCTTGTCGATGTACAGTGTTTTACACGACCCCAGGATGGACAGATTTTATAAAACAAAATGTTCAATTAAAGGTCAGTTGCTACATTGGTAAGGGCATGATTTCTAATCTAATTTATCAAACAGATGTTTACTGGAGCCTATGGTTTCCATGGCAACGGTGGACATATGGGCCTGCTGCCTCGGTCCAATAGCGTATGAAGGTAGAACCCCCAACCACTGAAATCAGCTGAACAAAGTAATGATAAGTTCCTAACAGCATATTAACAATGAAATGTGATACAATCATATCATATATCATGCATCAAAAAATAATATCGCTTTTGGAAGTTTTCATTTAAAATAATGTCCTTGATGTATGTATGTCATACATAATTAAAACAAATTCGTGTAATTAATACTAGTGATCCTTTTATTCAAAACATTTAGCAGAAACCACATTCCAGTAATATCAATGCATTAATGTTCAAAGTGATAAATATATTAGTATCATAATTTACTATGTCAGGAATAGAATAGTATCAACCAAATTAAACATACGTTCAAATGATGATAAATTTGATTTCAAATCAATTTGATTTCAAATTCATGTATTTTGTTGTTTTTTTCTTTGGGGGTAAATTGCGCCCTTGAGGCGCGCGTGGCTGCTGGAGACGCTGATTCACTATGGCTGCTGCGGGGAGCCTGTATCTTCAGCATCGCATTATAATATGCTAAGCGTTGCAGTCTCCACGTTTGGCATAATTCAGTCTTAATCAGAACATCTGGTGATGTTTTATCCCCAAACAAGCCCTTCCCTGTGCATTTCGCAGGGATCCGTCGTGCACACCAATATGCCTCTCAATATGAGCAATAAAATATGACATACGAATCCTATATGATCCATATGTTGGTTATATGTTCCCGTTAATATGCCTTCCCGCATCAGTTTCCTTTGTTCTCGCCGCCACTCTATCACTGTTGTGGTCAATATTGTTGCATGCTACCCAGCCAATACGCCAATTTGCTTGTCTCGGCGGGCGATAGCGATGATCTATTGGCGAGCAATATGTAATTCCCATATGTAATATTGCCATATGTCGTTCGAATACTGCATCTTATTTGGGTCATAGTGTACATAATATTGTGTGCGATAACAAGCGAACGTGCAGCCCGCCCGCCGTCCCGTGCCTTTAAACCAAAACAACGCCACAAAAACTGCTGCTTAAATTAAGGAAAAATCACCAAAACCACTCACCGTGCGACGAAGCTTTGCTGGTAGGGTCAAGCTTCGGTTTGCTTGCGCCAGCTTTGACTGTCTTTCCTAGAATTCTCCCAGAAGTGAGGTAAAAGACGACGGGCAGAGAACGGTGGGGCGCTTCCTTTTAGCTATGCTGAGCCATACGACCCAACTATGGTCGCTGCTATTTTTGGAACAATAAAGTCTGCAATACTGAGAGCTAGACTCGTCAATCAATACTGACAAGAGGCCACTGGCGTATCCAGATTTGGCTGTGGAGCAAATTTCTAAGCCTCAAGGTGGATGTGTGAACAAAGGGTTTTTTTCATAAGAGTTTAATGCTTTTATTGTCCTGGATAATATCAAATAATATTAAATATTATTTTTAGAATAAAATTTGTTTGAACGATTACATAGATAAGTATTAACAGAATATTGCATAATATCTTGAGATGTTTTCATGAAAAATTACCAAAGTTAATAACAGAAGTTTGAAAATTTCTTATTTCTATTCATGGTAGGATATACTGCGGGGCGGTGAGCCGTGACATTTATTCTGTATAAGCAATTTCCTTTAATGGCACGGCCTTTATGGTACTGTAAAACATCTCTCATATTTCCCGATCTTTTATGCTTGCTCTGCGTGTTTTCTTTCAATTTAACATTACTTTACAATGCCAAGCGAATAGGTTCCAACATGCTACTACAATCCTGTGTGAACAGATATCTTAGAGTATGAATCAGGTAGGCGTAATCTGCCTTGACAGAACGGTTCTCCATGTATAAAGTTCCAAATCATGGGTTACCTTTCTTTTGCTTCTTTCTTTTTGATATATCAATTTAAATTCTCAATATATACATAATGAGATATAAAGGATTGGATGGGGAAATGACTACCATTAATCTTGACCCTTTATGATGCTCAATAGAATATTTATGTAATATTATTAAATATAATAATATGTACATTAAAATTCCATTAAAAGTTCTCTGACAGATTTATTGCAATGTGATTATTTACTTTTCAAGCAGAAATCAAAATCAACCAACAGAAATTCATCAATATCGAATACGTGGAGATATTTTCTTGAATTGCAATATATCTCGTAACCGATTTTAAAAGATCGAGATAAAGACAGCACAGTATTTGGCATTGGACGTTCTAATCTTGGGACACTCGACGTGTGAAACGTCATCAGTTTTTGTGCACATGATAGTCTGCTTTTGATCCCAAAATTGAATTTCCTGCAAGTTCATCATGATTACCGTTACATGATATTATATTAAAGTAGTAATATGGGATATGCCAGCTAAAGTCAATTCCACTGGCTGGCACCTCTGCTTGTTTTTATATAATACAGAAATTATCTAAAAATTAGACATTTATTCATGCAGTTTATCCAGGAGGGTAGGTATTTTAAGTAGAGATTCTCATATATCAGTGCAGGCCAAGATAATAAATAATAATTAAAAAAAATATTAATTTTCTGAGAATATGTATATTGAGGCGAGTAGTGATACACAGGTGTCAGTACAGACCAGGAGGGTTGGTACTCCTAAGTAGTGATACACCGGTGTCAGTACAGGCCAGGAGGGTTGGTACTCCTAAGTAGTGAAACGCAGGTGTCAGTACAGACCAGGAGGGTTGGTACTCCTAAGTAGTGATACACCGGTGTCAGTACAGGCCAGGAGGGTTGGTACTCCTACGTAGTGATACACAGGTGTCAGTACAGGCCAGGAGGGTTGGTACTCCTAAGTAGTGATACACAGGTGTCAGTACAGACCAGGAGGGTTGGTACTCCTAAGTAGTGATACACAGGTGTCAGTACAGACCAGGAGGGTTGGTACTCCTAAGTAGTGATACACAGGTGTCAGTACAGACCAGGAGGGTTGGTACTCCTAAGTAGTGATACACAGGTGTCAGTACAGACCAGGAGGGTTGGTACTCCTAAGTAGGCATACACATGTCACCGCACGCCAGAATATCTAATACAACAAAGAAACTAATTTGCACGGACCTTTTATCTAGTTTTAATATCATTACCTTCCTGGTCAAGAAATAAATGTGAAATTTTGAAAACATTATAAAGTAAGAATATAAACTATATCTATCATCAATAATTGCTAAATAACAGAGCCACCAATAAATGTGACAGAAGGATAGTTATTAAGTACAAAAAGTGAAATGCATATGATACTTTATATTGAAAAATAAATGATTGGAGTGCCCTCTATTTGCCAATACTGGAAGGAGTTGTTAATCCATGTATGTGTATTCATGTGTTCGCGATAAGCTTTATTTATTTATATATTTTTTTTTGTCATAGAAATACCTTTAGCATAAAATCTAAATAAAGACCAATTCCATATAACAAATATCACGTCCAATTGTATTTTACCTGTATTTCAATTTATTATAAATCTTTTTTTAAATACATATTGGGCGCTTCAGCGAAAACCGATATAAGGCTCAAGTTAAGTTATGTACTTATTGAAAGATACTTTACAACTTCTTATTTTTTTCTCATTCAATTGTTCCTGTGTGAATCATAGAGCCTTGGTTCTGTAGGTCAAGTAACAGGAACAATTAATATTATCTTTGCTATTTTAAGGATTTTGTTAAAATACATTATGTTTACTTTCATACACCAGGTGGCTCTGGCGGTATGTTAAGACCATGATACATCACTCAGACACAGAAGTGTCATTTGAGTTCAGATCATTTTTGAAAATATTTATGATTTCCTTAAAACATCATAATTATAAATCTAATATACTGGACAGACCCAAGTAAAGAATTCATCTATATATTTTATTTTCATACTCTCACACATGAAATGTCTGTCTTCATTGGATTCATGGACTAAGATGAAGTATTTGGTATCATGTTATATGACATTTTTAACACGCCGTGATAAATGTTTGTTGATACTGATATTCAGAAATAATTTTTTTTACATGAATCAAGTCCCTAAAGTGCATTCCTAATGTACGTCCCGAATGTATGTCCCTAATGTACGACACTAGTGTATGTCCCTAATGTATGTCCCTATTATATGTCCCTAATGTAAGTCCCTAATGAATGTCCCTAAAGTACGTCCCTAATGTATGTCCCTAAAGTACGTCGCTATAGTATGTCCCTAAAGTATGTCCCTAATGTATGTCCCTAATGTACGTTCCTAATGTATGTCCCTAAAGTACGTCCCTATAGTATGTCCCCAATGAATGTCCCTAAAGTACGTCCCTAATGTACGTCCCTATAGTATGTCCCTAAAGTACGTCCCTAAAGTACGTCCCTAATGTACGTCCCTATAGTACGTCCCTAAAGTATGTCCCTAATGTATGTCCCTAAAGTACATCCCCAATGAATGTCCCTAAAGTAACTTCGTCATTTTGTGGCATATACTCACAGAACATACTATTTCCTTTTAATTACTTGAACCTTTTAGTTACGTACTTTAAATTACTTGAACAAAATACTTGAACCTTTATGCAGTAGATATCCCATAAGGGTTCGACACTAATACCACTGAACCTAAGGGGATTTTTTCCTTAACAACTATGGTATTTTAACCCATGTGCCTGACCCCACACAGAAAGATGTGAATCTTAGCCTGATGTATTTACCCTTAAGGTTGCATGTTTAGCACGCATGACTGCAGTTCCCAGCCACCCAGCCGTGACTGGGCCTTTAATGTCGCTTTCTGCAATAGTATATAGGTCTCTATGTCATCCTATTATGATTCTCCTCTCATGAATATCTGCACCACATTCTTTCTGATGCCTGCCAGTTACAAAACATATTTGAAATGTTTTGGTAAGTTTTCTCTCACCAGGATTAATAGATGATCATAATTTAAGCTCTTCCCTGCATCAGTGTATTGGTAATCCCAATTATCATGATTGTCTTGTGTTTCGATGGCGTGTTTTAATTATTCAATGGAAGATGATCAGATAAAATCCACCTGACTTGTTACCATTTGATAGAAGGAAGTCACCTTACAGGTAAGCATAGCATCTCTTATGTCTATTTGGGTATAAATACAATCTGTTATACTGCAATGCCAGGTTGTCAGTATACTCATATCAATGTTAAGAGACCAATAACATTAAAGATATAATTTCATCGTATTTTGATTATTTTAATGCATGATAACAGCAGGTTGCACACATTTTTTCTTCGACTCTTTTGTTGATAATGCGTCTATTCGATTGTAGTTTAAATGAAAAAAGTGTATATCAAAACCAGAAGCAACACAAAAGTGAAGAAAATATATATCCGCATTTGCAGACAATCAGCTAAATGGTCTTTAAAGGTCATTTATCCAAAGTATTATGAAATATTTTGAAGTGGGAGTTGACATCTTTGAGAAATATACATTATTTGAACTTGGGAACTATTACCAACAACATATTAGGCATAGTGAAAGTGTGGATCGGTGCAAGAAATCTATTAAGACATATCTATTTAACAAGGCTTATAAAATCACACAAAATACGTAGTACGTTTTTTGTTCAGCGTATAAGACAATTTTTTGGCACTTCCTTAATATTATATTAGTATTTATATTATTGGGAAACATGAGAGAATACAGTAGATACTATGAAAATAAATGCCTTTGTATCATTATAGGATTACAGTAGAGACAATGGCTGGGCACTATTACAGTACGGCGCCTCTCCCCCCGGGTCCTCCACCAGATGGCACTGCGCATGCCTGGTACAATCAACCAGCAGACGATTACTCAGGCTACTTGCAGAGGCATAACCCCCCAAACTACCAAGGTAATGTAGCACAGCAATATTTAGACTATTGACATTTTATTTCAAGGAGAATTATCTTTTCAGTAAAGAGTATTTATGTATAATGTTTATGGTGAACTATTCGTGTAGTATATATGCTATTCTGATTATTTCTTGCAGAATCATTGCAACTTACTTATCCAGGCTACAAAGATTATGATTCTAGTCATTATGAAAACGAGACCAATAATCATATTCAAAATGGCGGCAATATGTCCCAGCATTCCTCGCGTAGAGAAGAACGCAAAGTGAAACCACCTGGTGGATATTATTATAACCTTTCTGAAAATGAAAAAGAAGATGAAATGGATGAATACTTCAAAAGGAATAAGGAAAAGAAAAACAGTTTCAGGGGATTTTTTTCTAAGTTTAAGAAATTTATTTCTTTACGGAGAATGAATGTTGTTTTCGAAGGAAATGAGATTGATTTTGAAGAAAGAGATGCTACAGTAATTGATAAAAGTGATGTTGAAGAGAAATTATATAAAGACGGATTAAACCAAGAGCAGTATAAATACGGAAATAATCTCTATCCTGATCTATCTCAGTATGACCCTAATCTGCCATCTGATGGTGCACAGATGCTGCCATCTGATGGTGCACTGGATAACACATATATTTCAATAGGAAGAGACTCCTATGGGCAGGAAACCTACGTTCCACAAAGTCCATTAGATGTGAACAGAAATTCTGGCAAATTTGTCAGTTTTGAAGATGAACAGTTCAAGAACATAAGACAAAATCGTAAGGTGTTCAGCAGTGCTTATGAGATACAAAACAGACAAGTTCCAGAAGTGAATGAGACAAACGTTTCTGATGACATGCGAGAAGCTTCAAGAAGGATTTATGATGAAAACTACAATGACTATAAGAAGCAGCATTTTGTTGAGAGAAGTTACAGCTTTGGTGGAGCAGGCCATGAAGACTACAATTATGTGGGGAGGAGGGATGTAAACCCCAGAGGGAGGGGGTATGGTAGAAGCTTTAGCACAGGCGATGACAGGGTCAGATATCAAAGGTACAGAGCAGACAGAGAGTATGAGAGAAACGCTAACATTTTCAGACAAGATCCTTTTAAATATCTGCAACCGGAAGCCATTGTGACGCATGGGTATGGCGACACTGACCTTGACCTACATGTAGCATATGTAGAGCAGAGACATAATCTTGACACACAAACAGATAATTATGATGGGACGCCAGAAGGGGAAGGATATTATGGAAGAAGCTGTGGAGAGGCTGGTGGAGATGGAAATACAACCAGATCCCAGGTTGAGAGGAGAACTTCAACCCCACCACCTGCTCTGCCCCCTAAAAGTGAAAAGCTGGATCACGCCTTGGCCGGGCAGGGAGGCAACTACTTCAGAAGGTCATCAGGCAATACAGGGGAGCTGAGTGAGGGAGAGGTATTTGAGGCTGAGTTTAATGCTAGGGATGTGAATGCAGGAGAGATGGGAGCAAATGGGTGGAATGGAAGCCATGGCGGTAGCATGAACGCTCCGGGTGAACCGGTGGTCATTGAAAACGTCGAAAACGGAAGGAGATCAAGAAGCCACAGTGGTGGTACAGGGAATGACAGTGGCATGAGCAGCACAGCAGGTGGCAGCACAGCAGGTGGCAGCACAGCAGGTGGCAGTATCTACGCCGTCAGGGAAGAAGACAATGAAGGCATGATTACCACACAGGCACAGAATTACTTTGACAGTACTGGAGAGGCTACTGCAAGCATTGCAGAAGGCTACAATAGTTTGCAACCCTCTGCAATAGGTGCAAGCCAAAATGAAGGACTCGAAGCAGAGGGAAATACCCTTAATGACAATACAATATAATCAAATTATAGGATCCATTTATAATTGTAATAATATATATTGCACTCATATAAATACAATGGAATGTTAAACATGGTTATAATACCACAAAATAACTTTTAAAGACAAGTATGTATTAAGTATAACATGACGTTTCAGTAAGAGTATTTACATAGCATTACATTACGATATATTCAGATCTTGTGTTCATAGATATGTATATTATCATGTTACTGACTCTATTGAACAGGTTCATGGATTATTAGAACTGAAATTCATGCAATACCTCATTCCTAGTCTGCAAAGATCAAAAACAGCAATTTTAATTATATCAGGTAATCATATACACATTGTATTGTAAAGCAATATGGAGACGAATTTATTACTTGCAATAAAGTATTTATTAACATGTTATCATATCAGTTTTGTACGGTTATATGCATCTAAGCATGTTTTCGGCAATGAATAAAACGACGTATTCATGATCATTTTAGCAAGGACCGACATGTCCATTCAACGTTCAAACCCATTTCCATTTATTAAGAATGAGATTAACATTTGTGGCAATGGGAATCAAACCTGCCACCTCCCATCAACCACTCCATTGGTCTAGTCAGTCCTCGTCAGTTTGTTGAGTGGGATATACTGGTATAGGTAATAAAGAAATAGGAACATCTGATGACGATATTGTCATCTTTAAGAAGGTAGGTTGCTCATCTCTAAACTCATCACATATGTATATATAGCTTAAGTATAAAGTTTAAGAAGGTTGCTCATCTCTAAACGTTACACACACACACACACACACACACACACACACACACACACACACACACACACACACACACACACACACACACACACACACAAACCAGGTATTGTGATTATGTGGTATAGGAAATTACAATATCTACAATTACTTGGCATAGATCACTTACCAACTTACCAACTTACTTTTCCAATTTACCTACTGACAATAAGACATCCCCACTATCCTAATAAAGTCATTGATTAATTTATACACAAAACTTTATTCACAATTTCCGTTGACTGCAAACCAATAAATAACGATCATAGTTTTAGGATACCATGTATATGTACAGTTTCATATTGTCAACATGGTTTCGGCGAATCATCTTTCTATATTTCAATTATTTGACAAAACTTCCAGTATGTGTGCAGCTGTTTACAGTTTTCCATGACATGCCTTGCCCAATGACGTCATATCAACAAGTCAACAAGAGGTAAAACATCTTTCTTACGATATTCCTACTATTCAGACAGATATTATCAGAAACTGTACAATTTGTTTCACTAGTAAATGAGCGAAATATCATATTATAAACTATTTTATCTTGCATTCCATAAAAATAATACTCCAATACGAGTCCTTCTTTTATTTTTTATTTTCCTTCTTTTCCTTTTTCAAATGAATTTACCATGATTTCCTAGATTTGTCTTATAACACAAGACATTTTCTGTCAGTTTTTGCTTTCCATGTAATTCGCCTTTTTTATTTACAAGAAATGCCCTAGTTTTTTCCATTTTTATACAGGAAAAGCTCTGTTCTGCTTTGTCTTGCTGTTCACAAATAAAATCTGATCTTTGTTTGGTGTATTAATACCTTTTAATGCGTGTGATGGATGGTCTAGTCTAAATGTAATGTATGTGATGGATGAGGGATTCTGACTTGTCTAAATGTAATGTATGTGATGGGTGGGGGATTCTGACTAGACTAAATGTAATGTATGTGATGGATGAGGGATTCTGACCTGTCTAAATGTAATGTATGTGATGGATGGGGGATTCTGACTAGTCTAAATGTAATGTATGTGATGGGTGGGGGATTCTGACTAGTCTAAATGTAATGTATGTGATGGGTGGGGGATTCTGACTAGTCTAAATGTAATGTATGTGATGGATGGGGGATTCTGACTAGTCTAAATGTAATGTGTGTGATGATTGGGGGGTTCTGACTAGACTAAATGTAATGTATGTGATGGATGGGGGATTCTGTCTAGTCTAAATGTAATGTATGTGATGGATGAGGGATTCTGACTAGTCTAAATGTAATGTATGTGATGGATGGTGGATTGTGACTAGTCTAAATGTAATGTATGTGATGGATGGGGGATTCTGACTAGTCTAAATGTAATGTATGTGATGGATGGGGGATTCTGACTAGTCTAAATGTAATGTATGTGATGGGTGGGGGAATTTGTATAGTAATATGCTGTAAGGGATTATATGTGCTATATGTGTGGTTAATATTTGTGAATCAAATAAATTGGCGAATTCTATATTAAAATAAAGAGAAAGGCTTCCCGTGTCCCAGGAATTCCTCTTCATAGAGGAGACAAAACTTATATATATTTATTTTTTTACCAAAATAGTTATATCACAATCGATTATTTACTATTGTACAATGTATGTTGATGAATCCTCTGAAAACCACACAATGTGTTGATTGAGGGATTTCTAAGGCCAATAACGCTAGATTCCGTCTGCGTTAAATATAATGTTCCTTGTGGTCGGGAGATTCGGTACATATCATATGACGTGTGTGGGGGGCTGAGGATTTCTATTTAAGCATTTTCTGGTCGTAGAGGTTTACAAATTCATTCTAAATTATTCGATATATGTGGTGGGTTGGGAGTTATATCATAGATGTATAACGTGTGGTGTGTGGCAAATGTTTTTAGCATATCTATGAGTGATGTGCTGTGAGACGTGTTTTGCATTATTTTTCTCCTTAAAGCATGCTTCCCAGTCACCTGGTTCAGTAAACCTTATGTCCTCTGAAGCATGCCGGAGGATGACCTTCCCAAGCACAGGCATTGACGACAAATTGGAACAAGGTTAAATTCCTGATAATATTTGCATTTCAATACATAATTCTGAATATACATTTCTGCCGATAATATAAGCTTCAGTTTGACACAACATCGTCATAAACATCTGCTTATATTAACTTATACGTATACGTATACGTATACTTGTACTTGAACTTGTACTTGTACTTGTACTTGTACTTGTACTTGTACTTGTACTTGTACTTGTACTTGTACTTGTACTTGTACTTATTCTGACAACTATGTTGGCGTCTCGGTTATGGTTCAATGCTTTGTGACACACTTGAAGGTTGAGTGCACACGTTTCAATATTTACCCAAACATAAAATACGTCCTGAGATCACAAAATAATATAGTCCCAAGCCAAGAGAGCCAAAATATCATGACCTAAACAACATTTTGTTGTTCAGGTACACACCAGGAAACAATCAGGGATGAGACAGTTGTTATTTATCACATGGGAACAGTTAACTGATTCAGTTATAAGGGTCTGTCTACAAGACACCACGGATCCACACTGTGGTGGATACTGCAGATTGCAACAAGTGCCATAACTCTGGTGGTGAGTTAATATTGACTGATTATTAAATATGAAAAATTAGAACAAATTGAAAATGCACATATCTGCAAACATATATTATGTCGACCTGTTTACTTGAAATTTTCTGATCAATCGCGGCAATGAAAAATAGTTCCTAAAATGAGCTGGTATTAACATGATTAAATGAATGAGGAAGGAAAAAGACAATGATAGTCAACAAGGTTGTGAAAGTATCTAGTTCTGGTTAACGAACTGAAATAATATTAGTTTAACCCGTGACAGATTTATCGTGGGACACGCATGTTCAGAGTCATCTGTGTGTTGAGGCTATTTCTGAAATATCGTCCTCAAATATCAAATCACTGTGTCCACATTTCATTGAAAAAGGGGCTCTCAAGTGAGCCTGTCTGAATATTCTAATCGTCATTTGTTTTATATTTTAGTAGAATAACAGTTTTTCTGTCAGCAATGGCGTCGATGCATGTCCAACCAGGAAAGGATAGTCGTGATAAAATTACAAAAAGTACAAAAAGATTAACACCCAAAAAGACAGCACCCCAAATACCAAATGATGTCAAGCCCACGACATCAACAAAATGTACACCGACATCGCGGACGGAACGGATAAAATACACAGAAGAGGCAGAAACTTTAATAGAAATTGGTGAATCAAATAAAAAGGTAAAGAGAAAGGCTCCCTGTGTTCCAGGACTTCCTCCTAATACTTCCAGCAATGTTGAACTCAAAAGTGAACATAAGTCAAAGAGTGGGGAACAGTCAAGGCATAGTGAAAAGTGCTCTGAGAGCAGGGAGCAGCCAAAGAGCAGGGAGCAGTCAAAGAGCGGGGAGCAGTCAAAGAGCAGGGAGCAGTCAAAGAGCGGGGAGCAGTCAAAGAGCGGGGAGAAACGCTCAGAGATAAGAAGAAGACACACCGTGCATTCTAAGCGGCCAAGTGAAGTGCAACAACTCACAATGTATTTTACAGGTAGTACGATCACTTCATAAAATGTCAAATAATTAATAACCTTGGTTAGTTGCAAGGCGGTACTGTAACCCTATACTGTGTCATAATATCACTTTGGTTAGTTTCAAGACAGTACTGTAACCCTATACTGTGTCACAATATTACCTTAGTAGTTTCAAGGTAGTACTGTTACCCTAAACAGTGTCATAATATCACTTTGGTTAGCTTCAAGGCAGTACTGTAACCCTATACTGTGTCACAATATCACCTTGGTTAGTCTCAAGGCAGTACTGTAACCATATACTGTGCCATAATATCACTTTGGTTAGTTTCAAAACAGTACTGTAACCCTATACTGTGTCACAATATTACCTTGGTTGGTTGCAAGGCAGTACTGTAACCCTATTATGTGTCATAATATCACTTTAGTTAGTATCAAGGCGGTACTGTAGCCCTATACTGTGTCATAATATCACTTTAGTTAGTATCAAGGCAGTACTGTAACCCTATACTGTGTCACAATATCACCTTTGGTTAGTTTCAAGGCGGTACTGTAACCATATACTGTGTCATTCTATCACCTTGGAAATTTTCAAGGCAGTACTGTAACCCTAAACTGTGTCATAATATCACATTGGAAAGTTTCAAGGCAGTACTGTAACTCTATACTGTGTCACAATATCACCTTTGGTTAGTTTCAAGGCAGTACTGTAACCCTATACTGTGTCATAGTATCACCTTGGAAAGTTTCAAGGCAGTACTGTAACCCTATACTGTGTCATAGTATCACCTTGGAAAGTTTCAAGGCAGTACTGTAACCCTATACTGTGTCACAATATCACCTTGGTTAGTCTCAAGGCGGTACTGTAACCATATACTGTGCCATAATATCACTTTGGTTAGTTTCAAAACAGTACTGTAACCCTATACTGTGTCACAATATTACCTTGGTTGGTTGCAAGGCAGTACTGTAACCCTATTATGTGTCATAATATCACTTTAGTTAGTATCAAGGCGGTACTGTAGCCCTATACTGTGTCATAATATCACTTTAGTTAGTATCAAGGCAGTACTGTAACCCTATACTGTGTCACAATATCACCTTTGGTTAGTTTCAAGGCGGTACTGTAACCATATACTGTGTCATTCTATCACCTTGGAAATTTTCAAGGCAGTACTGTAACCCTAAACTGTGTCATAATATCACATTGGAAAGTTTCAAGGCAGTACTGTAACTCTATACTGTGTCACAATATCACCTTTGGTTAGTTTCAAGGCAGTACTGTAACCCTATACTGTGTCATAGTATCACCTTGGAAAGTTTCAAGGCAGTACTGTAACCCTATACTGTGTCATAGTATCACCTTGGAAAGTTTCAAGGCAGTACTGTAACCCTATACTGTGTCACAATATCACCTTTGGTTAGTTTCAAGGCAGTACTGTAACCCTATACTGTGTCATAATATCACTTTGCTTAGTTTCAAGGCAGTACTGTAACCCTATACTGTGTCATAGTATCACCTTGGAAGGTTTCAAGGCAGTACTGTAACCATAAACTGTGTCATAATATCACATTGGAAAGTTTCAAGGCAGTACTGTAACCCTATACTGTGTCACAATATCACCTTTGGTTAGTTTCAAGGCAGTACTGTAACCCTATACTGTGTCATAATATCACTTTGCTTAGTTTCAAGGCAGTACTGTAACCCTATACTGTGTCATAATATCACTTTGCTTAGTTTCAAGGCAGTACTGTAACCCTATACTGTGTCATAGTATCACCTTGGAAGGTTTCAAGGCAGTACTGTAACCTGCAGTCTTTTACTTTGTCAAAGTATTATCTTAGTTAGTTTCGAGGTGGTGGAGTTGATGTATACAGATATTTATTCAGATAGTTTCAGATGATATTTCCCTTAGTTTTAAGGTAATATAAGATTCACGTTTCAAGGTAGTTTTAATTCCTTATACAAAACCATATAAATAGAAATAAATAAGACGATAACTGCATCAAATATATTGTGTTCAACAAGATTTAAGATACAACTTTACCAAAGATGTGTAATGTATAGTTTGATTTGTTTGTTATTTCAGATCCCCCAAGTCCGAGCACATTGCGTCGGACATCTCAACAGGACAAAGGTCAATCATGCAAGAGAGTTATTAAAGTTAACAAGTCTATCGAAAATCTCAATAAAAGGGTTTCATTT
Organism: Amphiduros pacificus; assembly: GCA_949316495.1. Lineage (NCBI taxonomy): Eukaryota > Metazoa > Annelida > Polychaeta > Phyllodocida > Hesionidae > Amphiduros > Amphiduros pacificus. The sequence goes on along the minus strand of OX439012.1, from coordinate 28,233,219 downwards.
GTAAGTTTCCCATCTAATTCTTGGGAGGATGTTGTGTAAGGTAATTTGCAATGTCAGGTTGTGCTCAAATATGCAAAGTATATGTGAATTTGCAAAGTATAATTATAGAACGTATATATATATATATATCTATTTATATAGATACATATCAATATGCATAGTATGTATAAATATGCAAATTATATATAGATATTAAAATTATGTATATATATGCAGATATGTATAAACATGAAAACATGTATAATAATATTATTATGGAAAGTATTAATTATTTATTGGTTAAATTAAGAGACTAGATTTACATCAATGATACTTTTTCATCAAATCTTTTTTTTTCTTTTTAAAGAGAGTGTTAAATATAATAGACAAGGCCTAAACTAAATCATTCCGTCGCAAGTCAAAGTTAAAATATTTTATTAAGTTCTCTTCTCAACTAGACAGATAAAACATATAAATATATACATTTCATAAAGCCATTCTTTAAAGAGAGTCTATCATGGACATTATACATCTTTAGTCTCCGTTTATGTTAAATGGCATGGCAGGTTTTGGCAGCAAATGTATTGATATCTGTATTGGTCAAATTTATAAACATCTGTACCATCAGCCCTTCATTCCATCCAGTCTCTGGTTTTATTGGGGCTAACCCACATCTGAGCTTATTTTTGCCCTTGTCCATTGGCACCAGTTTCTCTGTTTAGGTTTATTTGTTTGTTTGGGATATTACATCACTTTCAATATATTTCGGTCATTTCGTAATGTGACGTACTTGTAGCAGATAAAGCGCTGCCTCAATTAATTGTCATGACAACCCTCCCGGTCACAAATTTACAAGGACAATGGGTTAACCCTTTGGCACAGACCTCAGCTCATGTATTAAATTGGATTATGATCATTTTTCTCTATGCGGATGATATTGCTCTGATAGCTAGTAATGAGTGACCTGCAGAGGATGCTACATAAACTACATGAATGATGTAGTCATACTTAAAAAATTGTGTGTGTGGGTTTCCACCTTGGCGGGCCACGGGCCGTGGCGCAGTTGGTTAGAGCGCCAGCTTATTGGCACCAGTTTCTCTGTGGTGATCCAAAGGTCGTGGGTTCGAACCCCGGCTGTGCCGGGATTGAATTCATGATACAATTTCCTACATGAGCTGAGGACCGTGCCTAAACGGTTAACCCGTTGTCCTTGTAAATCTGTAACCGGGTGAGTTGTCATGTCAAGGACCTGTGACATGACAATTCAGTGAGGCAGCACTATATCTGCTACAAGTAGGTCTCATCACGAAATGACTGAAATACTGTTGAAAGTGATGTAAAACCCCAAACAAACAAACAAATCCACCTTGGCAAGTGTTTTATTGTAAGAGTCATTGGGTAGCAACTGATAACAGGTCCAGAAATCAAGTCATCAAATTGTGGTCAAGCATAATATGGGCAGGGTCTGCAACACTGCTTAGACACCCTGCTTTCTCAAACATTTCCATTATTTTATGTACTTCAAAGTCTGTGAAAAGGATGCTTATCATGAGGGAGCAAGCAATACTCATTCACAGATCTGGCCTTATGAGTGTCAATTATCACATTTATGCAGATGATACACAAATATACATCCCAGTGGATCAAAATTCTGAACAACATATTGATATCAGCCGAAAGAAATTGGAGAAATGTATAAATGAAGTCAGATCGTTCCTCATATCAATTAAAATGAAAATAAATGATGGGAAAACTGAGATGCTAGTATGTACTGACAAGTCAACCAGTACTGCCAGCACTGACATCCCAGCCTTCATTAGTGTGGGGAGCTCTGAAATCACCCCATCACAATCAGTAGTGAACCTAGGAATAACCTTTGACTCCAGGATGAATATGAAGGCACAAATAGAAAAAATGTGCAAAAAGGGTTATTACCATATCAGAAACCTGGCTGCAATCAGACAATGTCTAGATGAGAAGACGACGGTGACCCTCACACAAGCCTTTGTCACCTCCACCATAGACTACGGTAACGGCTTATTGGCTGGTCTACCCTACTCTGACATTAAGAAATTGTAATCCCTACCAAATTCAGCGGCACGTGTTATTGGCAAAATTAGAAAGTTTGACCACATATCAAATAAGCTGAAGGAATTACACTGGCTTCCTGTTCATGCCAGAATTGAGTTCAAAATTTTACTAACCACATGGAAGGCCCTAAATGGTAAGGCACCTCCTTACTTGCGTGATCTACTCCAAATTAAGACTGGGATAGATGTCTCAGATCGAATGATGGCACCTACCTCTCATTTCCCAAGACCCGCCTCAAAACGGTAGGTCACAGCGCCTTCTCCTCCATTGGTCCTAGATTCTGGAATTCGCTTCCGAAAATGATTAGGACCAGTTGTTCAGTGGACTCTTTTAAGAGTAGACTGAAAACTCACCTATTCAGGATGTATGTCCTGAATACAGCGCTATGAACAGACTTGTCTGGTATCAGCGCTATAGAAGTCCTGCTGTTTTGGCCATTTAATATACAACAGTCAGATCCAAGGCAGATGTCACATAACAGCTCACCATATGTATTTATTGTGGTTCTGCTTTCATCCAGTACTGGGTCTACTTCCTCAATATAATCCAAAAGATCACCCCACTGACCGTTCATATCTCGGCAAATCTAAAAATATCACAATGATCCTGATACATCAACAAATCATGTCTGTCATAACGTCACTTGTGTTCACATAACATGTGGTGCCCTCCAGTGGAAGGTAACATATGCATATATATATATATATATATATATTGCAAAGCCACAAAACAGAAATGGTAATTTCATAGTATATCCTCTACTGTATCACCTAGAATATAACTCCTGTAGTAATGATCAGCTCATTAGACAGCCAACTGCTCCTGATTCACGCCTTGCTATATTTACATAATCATTCCATTGCACAAAAGAACCATGTTAAAACCTCATCAATGATAAAGTAGAATTCAAGGAGTCTTTTTCTTAAAGAAATTTGAGAAACAAAAGGAAAAATTAATCCCAACTAACTCAAAGTAAACTTTTATTTCTGGGATATTTCTATTCTGCCCAATTTTCCCAACAGATGTCATAGTTATATAATGCAGTGTACCTTAATCTGATAGAGGGCACTTCATGATTTGAATATTGAAAGGAGAATTTACTTTTGTACACACAAGTTGAGTTTCTTTTGAAAAAAAATGTGTTTGTTTGGGGTTTTACATCACTTTCAACATTATTTCAGTCATTTCATGATGGGGCCGACTTGTAGGAGATATAGTGCTGCCCGTTGAATAAAGTTGGTTGAATATATATTGTGTCTGTTTGGGGTTTTTATTTTGATTTTGCTTGTTTGGAGTTTTATAATACTTTCAACACTATTTTGGTCATTTCGTGATGAGACCTACTTGTAACAGATATAGTGCTGCCTCACTGAATTGTCATGTCACAGGTCCTTGATATAACAACCCACCCGGTCACAGATTTACAAGGACAACAGGTTAACCTTTTAGGCACGGGCCTCAGCTCATTGTAACATGAATACACAACTTTTGGATCACCAAATTGTAACGTAAATACACAACTTTTGGATCACCACAGAGGAACTTGAGTTTCTACTCCCCGAGCAGCGATTTCGGGGTCCTTTTAACTGGATCTGAGTGCATATTAATGAGCATTGGCCTGCTGGCTGCTCTGAAGCTTCTGGCGCAGTTCTGGCTTGGACCATCACGTCATCTTCCTGTCGGATGAGTAATGCATCTCATTGGCCTGCACTTGTTGGCCTTCACGTTTGCACTCTGTAACCTCTGTGATCTCTGCTAGATATCATGATTGTCTATACTTGTATATAAGTGTCTATAGATGGGCAATCCGTATCCTACATGATCACTTGCACAGTTCCTGTTTTATGGCATGGTAAAAGTCAGAGTTGGGGAAGATGAAGGACAATAGATTAGGTTTTGATATTTCAAAATCAACTTGATTTTTGCAAAATTAAAAAGAAAAATGAATCAACAACATTTATTGCATAAAATAAGGTTCACATTATCTGATTTACTTACTCTGAATTACCTTTCTCAAGATAGGTTCACTGTAACAAGACAAATTCTTTTTGGGCCCTTGAGCAAACAAAATAAAAAGTTGTCAACATTTGTAATGACAGCAAAGCTGCCCTGTGGGTGATAATGTGGAGAATATCATTTCAAACATGGCCGCATTATGTTACAATCTGGATTTAACCGGAAGCAGTTGCATTCAATCACCTTCCAAGCTGTAACCACCTTGTCCACCTTGTCGGGGTGTGATTTAAAATTCATTTCTTGTTAATGTTCATCTTATACAGTTAAAAACCTATTAAACATATTGCGGCATATTTAAAGATAAATTTTATCATGATAGAATCACCACATACATTGGGGTGAAATATGAAAGAGGTTACTAGAAGACATCGATAAACATTGGTAAACATATTTGTAATATATTTCTTTATGGTTTATGACACTTATACCGGAATATGATACCGGCCCCACTAGCACAGTTGGTAGAGTGTAGGATCTGTGCCTTTGATGGTTATATGAGTGGAGGACGGGAGGTGGTGGGTTCAACTCCCACTGCCGGCAGTGTTACTTTCACACTGGTTAAAAGGCGCGAAAGTCGACCTGATATGGCCATAGTTGCTGAAAGGGTCGTAAAAACACCATTTCCGGAATATGATTAGTTCATCTGTTGCGGTTAACAACTCTTAAATATAAAAGAACATAGAGTGGCATATTTAAAAATATTTATCATGATGGAATCACTACATGAATTTTCGTGAAATATGAAAGAGGTTACTAGAAGACATCGATAAACATTGGTAAACGTATTTGCAATATATTTGTTTATGGTTTATGTCAGTTATATAGGAATCTGATTAGTTCATCTGTTGCGGTTAACAACTCTTTAAATATCAAAGAACATAGAGTGGCATATTTAAAAATATTTATCATGATGGAATCACCACATACGTGAAATATGAAAGAGGTTACTGGAAGACATTGATAAACATTAGTAAACGTATTTGAAATATATGTAACCTTTTCTTTATTTGTCTCGGGTTTTATTATCACACAATTTACCACATTATCACAAACATATCACACTGATATCACACAATTGTTTTCTTTAAGGGTAAGCTCTAAATTGAGACTGAGGTAGGTTGTCTTCAGGAAAATAGTGCCCTTTGAAATATCAAAAGTATTTATCACTGTACATGTTGTTTTTTCCTGTTTCATTTTTTGAAGCGAAAGCATTGATTCCATGTGATTTTTGTTCAGTAGATTAAACATTTATTGACAAGTTCTCTCATAACAATAAATTATAAATTTATTATAATTTATTATTATAAATTATGTAATAAAATATTATAATATTAATATCATCAAAATGTTATTATTTCTTCGGTTATATACAACATATTTTAATGTGCAGACATGAAAAAGCGTCTGGTGGAATCAAATACCTTTCTGAATCCATATTCGATTTGTGTAATTTACATAAACTGAAATCTGGATGAATGAAAAATTAATTATTAAAAAAAGTCCATAAATAATGGAATATTGTTTATGATATCATTTTGATAATTCTAAATTAGAAATTTTTGGCTTGGTGGATATATATTCGACACTATGAAACAGCTAAATTAGAATTTTTTGGCTTGGTGGATATATATTCTACACTATGAAACAGGTCCAGAGTCAGCTACATTTCCATTGTGAATTACTAGAGTTAAAGTAATAAATAAGCTGCTAAACTTTTTACATTAGACATGCTTTAAAACTAAGGTTTATATAAATCACAAATTCTAGATAAGATAAATCATTTCATTATCATGGCCATTAAATGATATAGATTTCAAATAATATTTTTCAGTGATATTTACCAAATTATATATTTTGTTTATATTCACAAAATATATAGAAACTAACTAAGTGCTACAACAGCATTATGATAAATAATGCTTCCTCAAATACTACAGTCTTGGCATTGCTAATGTTGATAATGTTTTATATGCATGCAACTCTTAAAGCAATAATAAATATATGTAATAAAACAGACTATATTATATCAAATAATTTGTGATAACAAATTGCATATATATTGATCAGAGACGAAGCGGGCTGGTGCGTATATATCAGATTTCTGTGCCCATGTCATTCTGTGATGTGCTGCAATTAAACTGAGCCATTATCGTAGGGAATATTAGGAAACCGGATATGCATTTGGGTTACAGTGTTCTTTGTTATAATAACGTGTAAAAACACTTAATCTAGAAGTAGAATCAATTGTGTAGACTTTTCATTTACTTCTCACGGGTTGGTGTTATTAAATAATCTTTGCCCGGTGAGCGTACATATTGTTGTTTCAAGTCCTCATTCCCAGTCTCCTTACGGAACCATTTGGATTCTGCTCGGTAAGTTTCAGAATTGCTTCATAATACCACATGCTTTTCAACAAAAAAGCTAGTTGTAGTCGTGATTTAGGATTTAACGTGTGATATGATCAATTCTGTGGAAAATATAGGGCTATTAAAAGGCACAATAAATGTTGCAACAGTAGATTGCACATTTGCATATCATTTTAATATTAATTTGATTACTAAACGCCATAATTGAAGATTGAAGTAGATGTTGATATATGATTTTATTGGGGTGTTTTACACCAGAATTATATCTTCTAATAAACATAAATCTTAGTCAAACAAATATTCTAGTTGCTGTCTGTTTCACATTATAACTTCAAAATGATGAGAAAATATAAATACCATTTTCAAAAAGGGAATTGCATACAAATTCATTTTTTTAAACAAAGACTTTCTTGTTTACAATTGGAAATACAGTGTGAGAGGGCTACTTTATTTGTGAGGGGTACTTTATTTGTGGTATGCCTCAAGACACGTTATATATATTTCCATCCCATTAGGTAGATCTGCTTTTTAATGTGGTTGACATTCCATTAACAATGCCATTAGTATCATTCAGTATAAATCTTTTCTTAACAGGGCCTTTTTCTTTAACTTTTGACTGCTGTTTACCACTACTGCTTTGGATGATGTGTGAACCAGGAGATTGACCAGAAGAATCTGGACTGTATAGACAAGCAGCATAATACCCCACAATGGTCAGGCTGGTGACTACCATAATAGTCATGAGGAGAACACTGACTGAAGGATCTGGAATGTCATGGTCAACATGGAGCAGGTAGTGTTTCCTTAATCTCAAATCTGTGGCAATGGCCGTCCACTGGTCCCAGGTTGCCAGCATTCCTGCTATGTGGAATAGTTGATGACTATGCCCAATTATGTTAAATCTCCCCGGGAAAAATCTCTCAGGAAGATGGCTTGAATACAAAAATGTTGCCAAACTACCAAATACGAATTGTCTGATATGAAAATAGATAGCTGGAGTGGCATTTTCCTCTGGTTGACTGTACATGATTCTGTATAAAAGTGGGAAGTTGTCAAATATATATGGCCACACAAATGCTCCTACTCGTATTGTTTTAATTATGAGTCCATTAGTCATGAAACGGGTGCGGCAAGATAGATACACACAGACAATGGCATTTACTGTTGCAACATAGAGATATACATGAGCAAACGGGGTCCTGAGTAACTCAGTGGGAAATATGTAAGCTCTGTAGGCCACAGCACTTCCAAGGCTATACAAACTGACTGCTGAGTAATCCACAAAGAAGCAAACATGTCTAGCGCTCTCAGACATTGTGTTGAAAACGTGAACCACTGCGCTGACTGTGGGTACGATACAAACTGTGATGATATACATAAACATAGGTTGAGCATAAGGATTGTGCAGGAAATCAAGCTCGTTCCATGCGGATATCAATTGCCAGAAGAACCATATGCTAGGGATGATGTGAGTCCAGAAGTTAAGGGTTTCATTGTTGGATTTGAATATGCTGAGTAAACACTCCTTAGCAGTGCTGTTAGGGTTCCGATATCCAGCCAAGATACCAACCTCCCTGAAATCAGCAGGTACTTGGTGGATCTGGTAGAGACCGGGATCTTTCTGTATTAAAAACTTCATGTTTTAGAATGTCTTGCTTTATAAGATATCAATATTATAAACTCTATCTTTATCTTGCACGTGTAATAAGTATTATAAGAACAGATCACGTTATCACAAACTCAAATACATGTGCATATAAAAAGTTGAAAAGAATGCATATGAGATTTTCGTCCATGTATAAGATTTGTGTCCATATATGAGATTCTTAACCATATATGAGAGTTTTGTCCACATATGAGATTCATCTGTTCTTCCTCTTCTCTTTTTCCACCCAAAATTAGTATAGATGGTAAATGTTAAGATAGGGTCTTAACTATGTAAAGTTAGCGGTTTTTAGAGGAAAGACTGCAAATTTATTGCCACAGCAACAGGCATAACGTAAGGAACCTGAAAATATAAAATGGAGCATATCATAATCTATTTACCTTTTCACACACAAGAAAGGCATTTCATAGACATACACTGTGTCATTCTTCACACAAAACATCATTCTGTTTCAAACATTGTAAGAAATAGAGGAATATAGTACTAGTGTTCTGGAGTAACCATTCATAGCTTCATTTATATTTATCATCTTTCCAACTTGTAGATTTCCTCAATGCCAGATACTGAAGCTTTGTGAATTACTCTTCTGTGTTATGCACATCTACTATTACACATTAAAACATAAGCCCTATAATTGTATCTTGCACAAATCTTTTAAATATAATATTTATGGTTGGCGACTGAACTGAATTACTTTTGGAAATATATCAAAGAAATATATGAGCAACATTATGTTTTTGTAAGAATGATTGGCCATGAATATATTTGTCATGTGAAATGTCTTTCTCATGAATTTATTAAATTCGTTGATATCAATTTTAGGTCTTGAGCGTTTTGCTTTGATAAACATGATAATAAATTCATATTTGCCTATTTTAATAAATATAATACAGTAATGTAATCTATTATTAATATATATTAATAGATTATTTATTAAAACTTGTCAAGTGCTGGAAACTTACCTGTTGAAGACCCAAACTATATTCCCATGTTCGTGCTTTTTAGATAGCATCTCAATTTCAAAATTGTTTGAATTGTAGATAATTTTAGTTTTAACTAAATTCTTGGAAACTTCTTTTTAATCTTGTCCATTAGCAAATTCATGATAGTGCCAGATAAATATCCATTTGAATATGATCGGTCACGCTTTGACTGGTCCCCAGTAGAGAGGACTGCCCATTGAATATATAATTGTAAATGCCAATAACATGACATACCAAAACTGATTTGATCTGATCCTGTCAGGTTTTGCATGATAATTGTTCAGAATTGTTCAATTGTTATCTATTCACCATGGCAACAAATCTAACTAGGATATGGAAATTTTGCTATGTACCTTCATTACCTTTAATAAAAAAATTAATATAAGTGGGAAAGAAATTGTGATGCCATGAAAATAAAATAGACATAAAAATTATACAGATTTATTCCCAGAGACTATAGTTCCAATGAAAGAATTTTTCCAGATTTGTTTTTATTCCTACTCAAAATGATTAGTAATTATAGGATTTAACAGGGAAAACCGCAAGAGTATTATTATGAGGTCAACATTAACACACATATTTGTCTTCACATTGATTGCTATTTGAAAAGAACTATTAACATGTTTTTGTAAAGGCAATCTCACAGTGTTCACACAATGTAGATCACATTTTCAATGAGGTGGTGAACATGGAATCGCCTGTACACTTGTTCTCCTTTCCACAATGATTATTATAAACTGCATTATTCCAATTCAAATTGACAATTATATTTCGGAACCGTGAGAAGTATGTTAACAAAACTAATCATAAAGAAATGTCGGGTTGAAATTAAATATCTGCATCTTGAATTGAGTTCATAACAATAGTTTACAATTTGACCCAGTCTCTTATAAATTGACCTGAAAGGTCACATTAATACAAGTTTAAAAATGATATATTTCTTTTCAATATAGCCTTCAACTTACCGCGATGCGATGTTTTCTCCTGTTTTAATGTATATTCTCCATAATGCTTTATGTAAATATCTGAACTACCCAATTGCTGTTAATGCACATCATATTTGGATTCATTCAATGGGTATGAAATATTCCTATGTCATGACACCTCACAGCGGGCAAAGCATAATAGATACACAGGTTCCCAGGTTACAACGATATTATTCTTATCTATATATCTGAATGACATTATGGCATCAGTCCAAGTACATGAAGCGTGTAGTTCTGAAACCAATGATCCAACTTCTGAACACCTGCATTGTGATGCTCAACTGCATCTGGTCTGTACAAGTATACTTCTTTGACCGTCATTTGTGATAGCCATACAATGGTTTGATGGTCAGATACATAGTCAATTAAGATCCAGTTCGGGTTAAAGATTAACATGGTGCAATGCCACTAAAACGTACAACACTTTAATGAGATCACTAATAATACAACCAATCAAAATCCCTGATACTCAAGTGGATAGAATTCATTATTATCCATACCAGTTAACTTGATATTATCTGTATTCAATTCATACATTTGTAGATTGTCCTCTCCATCAGCAGAATCAGGTTCAGCTCTGTTTGTGCCTGATGATGAAGCTAGACACATGTATGTTTATATTTGTAATACCTCGTCTATGGCATTGTGATTCATGTTGTGTTCTTATTTGATCACTTTTCTTTGTGGTCTTGTGGTTAATTTGCAGAAATATTGGGAGGGCTAATCATAATATCTCATGTTATAACGGTGTGCATTTACATAGAATTCAAATCATATACAGAGTATTTGAATCTTTAATCATTGTACTGCAATAGATAAAATGCAATAAATAAGATATGTATTAGTCAAATCATCAGTGTGTACCATATTTGAAGCTGAAACATCTACTCTATGCAAGTAACAAAACATTATCATTTATTTAATGATGATGATGATGATGATGATGATGATGATGATGATGATGATGATGATGATGATTTATTATCCATGTATAAAGGTATTCATGTTTCTTTTATGACCTTTAAGTGTGGATATTTCTGTTCTGTGGCATCAATCATTAGATTCAGTGTTTCAAAACTAACCTTAGCCTTATATTGATCGATGTCTCTGCCCCAATCAAAGATGGATTGTATAAAAAGAATATTTTAATCCTTTGCTCAGTTGGGTGTGACCAGGGCAGACAAATCTGTTTAATTTCATGGAGAATAATCCTATTTACTGGGTGTTCCACCACTCAATCACTGATTTGGTGGACAAATTCTAAAATGAATATTTCATGAAAGCACAAGGTAAGGTTTAAAGTTTCTAAAACTGCTTTTAAATTACTATCTTATCATTGTGCGGATAATGGCTTTTAGATTTTAGGATGTACCTTAGTATTTTCAAGGAACTGATGCCAAGAGTGGCAGCACATCACTGATAGATTCTGGGAGAAATTTAACTTTTCACATGCACTTGCTGCCATACATGGGAAACACATCACCTGAAGATGATGACCCCTGGTTCTGGTTCTACAACTACCATAAATTCTAATCGGTGGTCCTTCTTGCGTTGATAGATAGAGATTGCAAGTTCATATGGGCAGACCTTGGAGCAAAATGAGCCACCTCTGATGCCCAGATATGGAATGCCAGTGACCTCCATGCCACCCTTGAGAACAATGAACTCCAATTGTCTCAGCCTGCTCCACTACTCAATGACACTGGTCCTGTACCTTAATTCATCATAGGTGATGATATGTTTGCCTTAACGCCTTTAGTACCATGCAACACTCCCCAGGTACCATCCAACTGATTGTCGCCACATGTATGAAGCTTCACGATCTGACAGGAACATGAACCTGGGGCCAGGCAGTTGGATACAAGGCATAGATCTTTGGGACACTTTCAGAGTTCAAGAGCACAACACAAAATTACTCTGCAGTCTCTGGAAACATTGGGTCAATTCTCCATTTTATTATTGTAATTGTAAATTTATTCCTGATTAAAGTATTTATCTTGCAGTGTTGCAAGGACAAGTTAATATTGCATTTGGTTCCTTACCTTTAATGAAAGTAATTTAAAAGGTTTAAGTATAAAAAAGGAAACCTTTCCCTTTTTCTTTTTTTTATTTATTCCTCAATAATGGCCACTTCTGATATCAATTTGGCAAAAAGTGCTAGGTAAAAATAAGAAGTTGTTGATTTATTTCTCAATAATGGCCACTTCCCAAATACTGAACTTTTTGTATAGTATTTTACTGACAAAATTATTAAATCATTGACTTTTTATGTGGTTATTAAAGTTCTTTTTACTCCAACTTAAAAAACTTTTCACTGTGCAACATTCTAATTGGGATTGGAGAGCATTTATAGTTTGATTGTAAAGAGAAAGTTATTTACGTTTTTAAATTTAAAAGTCAATGAAAGAAATAAATTAAGGTCAGGTAATCATATGTTGACTGAGGGTCAACAACCAACCAAGTAACTTTAGTAATAACATCATAAAAGTCTTATTACAAAATTGTGACTTATGTCAAAAGTGGTATCAAATAAATAGTATCGTGGAAGTCTTAGGAAAACTTGCTAGACAATAAAACATTCCAAGACATTAAGATATAAACACTAATATTAAAATGTTTAATAAAATGCAGTCACAGCTTTAAAATGTCACAAACTAACATAACATAGAATGTAACATAAATTACATTTTCTGCGTTGCTGGGTTGTTGGTGCCTGATTGCATAAAGTCTGATAGATTGAGTCCCGAGAACCTGGCAATAACTCTCAATCCAGCTTCACCATGAACAGTGATTGAAGTGGATTGCTGTGATCAGGACTGCTGTCACTGCTGAAACGGCTGTGTTGAGGTGGAATGCTGTAACATGTAATCTGCAACATTTGACTGTGTAGCAGACCCCCAGACAGACCATCCAATAGGAGGTATGTCCCAAGCCTCAGGTGGGGACTGGTGCAAGGAAGAAGGGGAAGGACCTGAAGACTGCTGCCTGTAGACTGCTGACGGCGCAGAGCTTGGCCTGGGTGAGCAATTTGGCTGGAAAGACTGCTGGGTATACTGCTGCTGTGGATAAGGTGGCAGGCTGGTAGAAGCATTATTGTGGCTACATAAATTGATGGGTCCCCAAATGCAGCCATAGAGTGTTCTCTTCTGGATCTGGCCCATCTAGATTGAAAAAAATCAAACTCTCTGATGCAGCCCTGATAATACTTTTGCAGTATGGCAGTGTAAAGTACCCTCACTGATGTGGCTGGCGCGATTGTGAACACAGCTCCAACAATCGTCTTCATATCTTTAAGGTTCTTCATAGTGAAAGTAGCTTCATAGTGAAAAAGGCAAGACCACAAGAATAAGCCTGACGAAGATCACAGTCCCTGGCCAATGTAGCTTCTTGCTCAGCAGCAGCACTCCTTTTCTGCTTTCTGTTGCTTTGATGAATCTGTATGACAATTTTCATCATCAACAGTAATGAGGGGAGCCTAGGGCCCAACTTCAGTTGCTGCAAATACAGGAACAGGAAAACATGGATCAAAAACTTTGTTCACAAATAAAAAGGTCAATTTGCTTTTTGACAACCCATAACCTAAATTTTGAAACCTTTTTTTTCTTCAAAAAAGTCTAATATCAACACAACTTTTTGTGATTTTTGTGATTTACTGATATCTGAATGAAAACTCGAGAAATTAAGTCATGTTTAAATTATTCTGACCAATACTTTCCACATGTTGTCCAGCATAATAACTGACTATATGTTTTGGCAACTCGTGTGCACTGCAGCATTTGTCTATTGGCTACAGAGTGAGCGTTTTCATATAAGATAACGCTCAGTATACTTCTTATATTTGTACAAATTGACTTATTGACAAGTGTGTACTACCTCCATATAGGAATACATTCTTTCTCTCCATATAGAGAATTATTATTAGTTGGTATTAGACCTCCATATAGGGTACCACTTGAATATTCGTATGTTACCTACATACAGGAATATACAAAATATACATAATATACAGAATGTTAATAAAATTTGATTTCTCTCCAAACAGAGAAATACAGAGTGAGCGTTTTACGTTCATATAAGATAACGCTCAGTATATTTCTTATATTTGTACAAATTGACTAAGTCTCTCCATATAGAGGAAATTAAATACAGATTCCTCCACATAGACCGGAATTCGGTGGTTTACTGTCCATATATGGACAGTTATTAGTGTCTATTACTGTACTGTTTGATAACATTATATATCGGTTGAAAGTATTTCCCTCAAAAGAGCTACCACCAGAGGACGCTCCCCACCAACCCTCATAAATTAAAATAAAGTATAATTATGTAAATAACATCTAACAAATCTCTTAGCACATATACTACAAATTAACTAGACGCAAATGAAAACAATTATCCATTCTAAATACAGCTTTCTGGTCTTTAATTGTTCTGGAATTCATTAATGATCAAATATGCAGAGCAAAACATTTATTCAATCTAAATAAAATGTTATGGCTCATCATTGTTATATATCAATAATTAAAACCCCTAGTTTTGATCAGGAATGATGTTATATGTTAATTCTAGTTCCATATCCCCAGTTTACGGTCCCAGTATATATTATCATTGCGATTTGTATACATCAATCTCCGTTGAATATAGACTTGTCAGAAAGGTAATGTCAGAAAGGTAATGTTATTCTCCTGTTGTGTTGATTTTGTGATCCTTCTTTAGTTTCATCACCATTCCAGAAATACCTGTATTCTCATTTTCCAACACATTTCACATGCTTAACAATATATTTCACGCAAACATATGACCTAATTTTTATGTTTTGACATATAAAATTCCCCATTACATACAACAATATTATTCATTCTCCTTCAAAATATTTTCCATTCTACATTGAATTTCGATTTTGCATTCCATAAACCATTCAGGTTAAACATCATATGAACCATTTGCTTCTAGTAATATAAATACATTTTGTACTGTTAAACCTCAATAAATGCTTATTTTAGAATTACTCACACAACTGAGTAAATTCTATCAAATATCAAAATAAATATCGTTCTGCTTGGAACGAGAGAAGGATACTCTGCAGGGTGGGGTAGAATGATATAATGATTTATTCTGACCAATTAAATATTTTGGCTTTAAAACATTTCATCTCGTTATATACTTGGGTTTAACTAATAACTTGAAGATGTTTTCCTCAATACCGGTGGTAATCAACATTTTTAAAGGGTTATTGACACATTTGCTCCCAAACAGTATAAAGCATGTGAGTTTAAATATCATAATAGATATATAATAAATAACTAGATTATTATTATAATTATTACAGAATGGAGTCGAAGTCAAATGGAGGCAACCGTATTCTTGTCCTTATAGCAGGCGGCTGCTTTATAAACCTTGTTATATTGACTTTAGGCTTTGCTACTAATGGGTGGCTTCATTCAACTGGCGGACAGGAATATGTTTGGTATGGAATTTGGAAGGTAGGATTTGTCTGTATTAAACTTAACCACAAATACTTAAGTGATAGGGTATCTGGATTTATATTGGCTGAACCTAACAAAACCATGTCTAATTGATTGCAGCAGTGTCGCTATTTGGCTACAAACCAGAAATGGATAAAGTCCACATTTCTAAAAGATTTTATTAATGAAATAAGGCCAATTCATAAGTTAAAAAATAGTAATACCAATAAGATGATGTTTTCTATTGTTTATAATAGAACTGATTTATCTTTTTAGTTGGGATCTAATATCATAAACTTTTCATGGAAATTTTCTTTTTGTATATTTTTAGACATGTGCATATAAATGCCTAGATATTATTCTGGAGTGTTCCTATATCAGAGACACTGCTGGTAAGAATAACAGCTATATATGTGCTATTTTCACTTGAACATGCAGAATAATACAAGCACTGTTGTCTTCCTCCCTTCAGAATAATACAAGCCCTGTTGTCTCCCCTTCAGAATAATACAAGCACTGTTGTCTTCCCTTCAGAATAATACAAGCAATGTTGTCTCCCCTTCAGAATAATACAAGCACTGTTGTCTTCCTCCCTTCAGAATAATACAAGCCCTGTTGTCTTCCCTTCAGAATAATACAAGCACTGTTGTTTTCCCTTCAGAATAATACATGCACTGTTGTCTTCCCTTCAGAATAATACAAGCAATGTTGTCTTCCCTCCAGAATAATACAAGCAATGTTGTCTCCCCTTCAGAATAATACAAGCACTGTTGTCTTCCCTTCAGAATAATACAAGCAATGTTGTCTCCCCTTCAGAATAATACAAGCACTGTTGTCTTCCTCCCTTCAGAATAATACAAGCCCTGTTGTCTTCCCTTCAGAATAATACAAGCACTGTTGTCTTCCCTTCAGAATAATACAAGCACTGTTGTTTTCCCTTCAGAATAATACAAGCACTGTTGTCTTCCCTTCAGAATAATACAAGCCCTGTTGTCTTCCCTTCAGAATAATACAAGCCCTGTTGTCTTCCCTTCAGAATAATACAAGCACTGTTGTCTTCCCTTCAGAATAATACAAGCCCTGTTGTCTTCCCTTCAGAATAATACAAGCACTGTTGTCTTCCCTTCAGAATAATACAAGCACTGTTGTCTTCCCTTCAGAATAATACAAGCCCTGTTGTCTTCCCTTCAGAATAATACAAGCCCTGTTGTCTTCCCTTCAGAATAATACAAGCACTGTTGTCTTCCCTTCAGAATAATACAAGCACTGTTGTTTTCCCTTCAGAATAATACAAGCACTGTTGTCTTCCCTTCAGAATAATACAAGCCCTGTTGTCTTCCCTTCAGAATAATACAAGCCCTGTTGTCTTCCCTTCAGAATAATACAAGCCCTGTTGTCTTCCCTTCAGAATAATACAAGCACTGTTGTCTTCCCTTCAGGTTGGTACCACACAGTCCAGGCAATGATGTGTCTGGCATTTATTACTCATTGGGTTGCTGCAGGAGCAATGGTGGGGAGACTGGCTTGTTCTTGCCTGAAGAAGACAAAGAGGACCACAATGATTGTATTCAGTGTGCTTATTGCTATAACAGGTAGACTATCAATTAAAGGAATGGATTAATAAATAATAATTTAAAGGGACACGGTTTAAAGGTTTTTTTTTTTGTAAAAAGAATCAATTTAATTTTTGTTGGCCAATGAAACCTTGAAGGTCGTTATTTTTCTTGAAAACTCAAAAATTGCTGATGTGATCAGAAATTTAAATTTCACCCATATTGTCCCTACTATAACTAATATAAAAGAGCATAGCATTTAGCTGAACAGATTGTCACTCCACGTGTAGATAAGTGAAGATGTCCATTGTAGAGAACTTGGCTAATATTCTTATCACTTTGAAAGGAACATTTTTGTTTTGAGACTTGGAAGATATAAAGGTAAAAGGTGCCAATGTATGTTTTGTTTTTTCGGCAAAAATAATTTATGGTAGTGGACGCCACGCTGTGTCATCATAGTGTTCTCCAATCATTAGTCAGCAAAGCCCAGAAAGGTGATCTGGAGAGGTTTGTGTAACGTCCAAGGTCTCTTCTATTTTAACCAAAAGAAAACTTTGGTGAAGTAAACAGTCGCCAGCTGCAAAAACTGTGGTAAACCTGTTTAAACGACCAAATTGTACCAACTGTCGTTTAAACGGGTTTGACTCAAGTATTTATATTTTCTTTATTCAATGTTATCCAAAGAATAATCAAGTTTTTTTTATATAGTCATACATGAAATATGAATTATCACTAAAAGAGTTGGGTATTTAAAAAATCTCATGCAAAAGTGATTATACAGAAAAAGCAATAAACTCAAACCTCTCCAGATCCAGATCATGGTATATATATATATAGATCATGGTATATTTGCATTTTATCACGTGACTATTTGCAATTTAAATATTAACGCCTCTTGATCTCTTAGTTATAATGTTAACTATATACCGAGGGTACTTCAGCTATAGGGAAGGTAAAAAAATATTTATTAATAATTATATTTTCTACAAAGTCATGGTTTATTCTGATGCACGCTTCTTATATATATATATATATATATATATATATATATATATATATATATATATATATATATATATATATATATATATATATATATATATATAGATCATGGTATATATATATATATATATATATATATATATATATATATATATATATATGCAGTGATTCTGACCCCTGCCATATAGTATAATATTCTGTCATTTTATATAATATTCTGTTATGTTGCAGGTTTGGTTATCTTGACCCCTGTCATGTTATATAATATTCTGTTGTGTTGCAGATTTAGTTATCTTGACCCCAGTCATGTAATATAATATTCTGTTGTGTTTCAGGTTTGGTTTTCTTGACCCCTGTCATGTAATATAATATTCTGTTGTGTTGCGGGTTTGGTTATCTTGACCTCTGTCATCTTATATAATATTCTGTTGTGTTGCAGGTTTGGTTATCTTGACCTCTGCCATATAATATAATATTCTGTTGTGTTGCAGGTTTGGTTTTCTTGACCTCTGTCATGTGATATAATATTCTGTTGTGTTGCAGGTTTGGTTATCTTGACCTCTGCCATATAATATAATATTCTGTTGCGTGTCAGGTTTGGTTATCTTGACCTCTGTCATGTTATATGATATTCTGTTGTGTTTCAGGTTTGGTTATCTTGACCTCTGTCATATAATATAATATTCTGTTGTGTTGCAGGTTTGGTTATCTTGACCTCTGTCATATTATATAATATTCTATTGGGTTGCAGGTCTGGTTATTCTGACCTCTGTCATGTAATATAATATTCTGTTGTGTTGCAGGTTTGGTTGTCTTGACCTCTGTCATGTTAGATAATATTCTGTTGTGTTGCAGGTTTGGTTATTCTGATCTCTGTCATGTTATAGAAAATTCTATTGGGTTGCAGGTCTGGTTATTCTGACCTCTGTCATGTAATATAATATTCTGTTGTGTTGCAGGTTTGGTTGTCTTGACCTCTGTCATGTAATATAATATTCTGTTGTGTTGCAGGTTTGGTTATCTTGACCTCTGTCATGTAATATAATAATCTGTTGTGTTGCAGGTTTGGTTGTCTTGACCCCTGTCATGTTATATAATATTCTGTTGTTTTTCAGGTTTGGTTTTCTTGACCTCTGTCATGTAATATAATATTCTGTTGTGTTGCAGGTTTGGTTATCTTGACCTCTGCCTTATAAAATAATATTCTGTTGCGTTTCAGGTTTGGTTATCTTCACCTCTGTCATGTAATATAATATTCTGTTGTTTTTCAGGTTTGGTTTTCTTGACCTCTGTCATGTAATATAATATTCTGTTGTGTTGCAGGTTTGGTTATCTTGACCCCTGTCATATTATAAAATATTCTATTGCGTTGCAGGTTTGGTTGTCTTGACCTCTGTCATGTAATATAATATTCTGTTGTGTTGCAGGTTTGGTTATCTTGACCCCTGTCATATGATATAATATTCTGTTGTGTTGCAGGTTTGGTTATCTTGACCCCTGTCATATGATATAATATTCTGTTGTGTTGCAGGTTTGGTTATCTTGACCTCTGTCATGTTATATGATATTCTCTTGTGTTGCAGGTTTGGTTTTCTTGACCTCTGTCATGTTATATAATATTCTGTTGTGTTGCAGGTTTGGTTATCTTGACCTCTGTCATCTTATATAATATTCTGTTGTGTTGCAGGTTTGGTTATCTTGACCTCTGCCATATAATATAATATTCTGTTGTGTTGCAGGTTTGGTTATCTTGACCCCTGTCATATGATATAATATTCTGTTATGTTGCAGGTTTGGTTGTCTTGACCTCTGTCATGTAATATAATATTCTGTTGTGTTGCAGGTTTGGTTATCTTGACCTCTGTCATGTTATATAATATTATGTTGTGTTGCAGGTTTGGTTATCTTGACCTCTGTCATGTTATATAATATTCTGTTGTGTTGCAGGTCTGGTTGTCTTGACCTCTGTCATGTAATATAATATTCTGTTGTGTTGCAGGTTTTGTTATCTTGACCTCTGTTATGTTATATAATCACTGTGCCAAGATCCATATAATCAAAGATATCCTCTATATGTTTAAGCCCTCTTATACTTCAAGTTTCAGATATACATATGTAAACTACATATCAGTAACCACAAGACTAAACTGGCAGCGTAAAGCATCCTAAACTTTATCATCATATTTAGCTTTGCTAGAATTCAACAGTTTACTCCTGATTAGGTATGCTATGAGTAAACTGTCATATACATCTTTAGTTTACTTCTGGTTATATATGATAAAAATAAACTTTTGTGTAATGTGTAAGTATACTCCTGTTTATCAACTTGTGTGTAAACATGTCTATACTTTTTAAGTTTACTTCTGGTTGTGATTGACATAAGCTAACATTCATATACAGCATATGTTTAACACTGTTTATGCACTGTCTACATATACATCTCTAAACTTAATATGTTTACCTCTGATAAGGTACAATATTGAAAACCTTTGTATACTGCATACATTTAGTCTTGTTTATGAACTGTGAATGTAAACATTTTTATACTTTCTAAGTTTACTTATGGATATATATGATGTAATATAAAGCTACATATACTGTATGTTTACTTGCACTGTAGATAATTGAAGCATGATATGAACGTTGCCACTCCTTAAAATTTGAAATGGTGAACCAGTGGGGGATTGTTATCTGGTAATAATTAAGTGTTTCCTGCCACAAACCCCTTGTGTAAACATGGAGTTTATAACATTCTTCATGCTTTGAATATATGTATCTGGCACTCTCAATTGTAGGGCAAACATGTGTAAGCAGGAGCTTTATTGTGTCATCTGGGCAAAACAAGGTTTCTGTTTAAATCTCTTAGATATCTCTTATTTCATGATTCTTGTGATGTTTAAATACTGATAGGACTTTTCAGATTGACAAAAATGTCTAAATCGCGCCTGACGTTTTTTACACTTTTATGGTACTATATATCATTCAGATCTCTTAGATATCTCTTATTTCATGATTCTTACGATGTTTAGATACTGATAGGACTTTTCAGATTGAAAAAATGTTCACTACAAGCCAAGATATTAGCAAATCTTGGATAGTAAGTGACAAAAAGAGTATAAAATGTCTAAATCGCGCCTGACGTTTTTTACACTTTTATGGTACTATATAACATTCAGATCTCTTAGATATCTCTTATTTCATGATTCTTATGATGTTTAGATACTGATAGGACTTTTCAGATTGAAAAAATGTTCACTACAAGCCAAGATATTAGCAAATCTTGGATAGTAAGTGACAAAAAGAGTATAAAATGTCTAAATCGCGCCTGAGGTTTTTTTACACTTTTATGGTACTATGTAACATTCAGATCTCTTAGATATCTCTTATTCCATGATTCTTATGATGTTAAGATACTGATCTTATGATGTTTAGATACTGATAGGACTTTTCAGATTGAAAAAATGTTCACTACAAGCCAAGATATTAGCAAATCTTGGATAGTAAGTCACAAAAAGAATATAAAATGTCTAAATCGCGCCTGACGTTTTTTACACTTTTATGGTACTATATATCTATCTCTTATTTCATGATTCTCATTATGTTTAGATACTGATAGGACTTTTCAGATTGAAAAAAGGTTCACTACAAGCCAAGATACTAGCAAATCTTGGATAGTAAGTGACAAAAAGAGTATAAAATGTCTAAATCGCGCCTGACGTTTTTTACACTTTTATGGTACTATATAACATTCAGATCTCATGGATATCTCTTTTTTCATGATTCTTATGATGTTTAGATACTGATAGGACTTTTCAGATTGAAAAAATGTTCACTACAAGCCAAGATATTAGCAAATCTTAGATAGTAAGTGACAAAAAGAGTATAAAATGTCTAAATCGCGCCTGACGTTTTTTACACTTTTATGGTACTATATATCATTCAGATCTCTTAGATATCTCTTATTTCATGATTCTCATTATGTTTAGATACTGATAGGACTTTTCAGATTGAAAAAAGGTTCACTACAAGCCAAGATACTAGCAAATCTTGGATAGTAAGTGACAAAAAGAGTATAAAATGTCTAAATCGCGCCTGACGTTTTTTACACTTTTATGGTACTATATAACATTCAGATCTCATGGATATCTCTTTTTTCATGATTCTTATGATGTTTAGATGTTTAGATAGATTGAAAAAATGTTCACTACAAGCCAAGATATTGGCAAATCTTGGATAGTAAGTCACAAAAAGAATATAAAATGTTTTAATCGCACCTGACGTTTTTTACACTTTTATGGTACTATATAACATTCAGATCTCTTAGATATCTCTTATTTCATGATTCTAATGATGTTAAGATACTGATAGGACTTTTCAGATTGAAAAAATGTTCACTACAAGCCAAGATATTAGCAAATCTTGGATAGTAAGTGACAAAAAGAATATAAAATGTCTAAATCGCGCCTGACGTTTTTTACACTTTTATGGTACTATGTAATATTCAGATCTCTTAGATATCTCTTATTTCATGATTCTTATGATGTTTAGATACTGATAGGACTTTTCAGATTGAAAAAATGTTCACTACAAGCCAAGATATTAGCAAATCTTGGATAGTAAGTGACACAAAAAGAGTATAAAATGTCTAAATCGCGCCTGACGTTTTTTACACTTTTATGGTACTATGTAACATTCAGATCTCTTAGATATCTCTTATTTCATGATTCTTATGATGTTTAGATACTGATAGGACTTTTCAGATTGAAAAAATGTTCACTACAAGCCAAGATATTAGTAAATCTTGGATAGTAAGTGACAAAAAGAGTATAAAATGTCTAAATCGCGCCTGACGTTTTTTACACTTTTATGGTACTATATAACATTCAGATCTCTTAGATATCTCTTATTTCATGATTTTCATGATGTTTAGATACTGATAGGACTATTCAGATTGAAAAAATGTTCACTACAAGCCAAGATATTAGCAAATCTTGGATAGTAAATGACAAAAAGAGTATAAAATGTCTAAATCGCGCCTGACGTTTTTTACACTTTTATGGTACTATATAACATTCAGATCTCTTAGATATCTCTTATTTCATGATTCTGATGATGTTTAGATACTGATAGGACTTTTCAGGTTGAAAAAATGTTCACTACAAGCCAAGATAATAGCAAATCTTGGATAGTAAGTGACAAAAAGAGTATAAAATGTCTAAATCGCGCCTGATGTTGTATAGATACTGATAGGACTTTTTAGAGTGGAGATATATATGCACTAGAAACAAAAATATTGACAAATCTTGGATTGTATGTCAGGGAAAATATCAAAATAAAAAAAGTGCAGTCTTTAGCCTTGCACCACAAGTTTTAATCACCAGACCCTCTGGCCTTTAGGTCCTGGTATGGGTTTCTCATCTATGGGCCCTCGTCCCTGTTTTGAAATCTTCATATGTGAATTAGTAGCTGGCCTTTTGAAAATTGGGTCAGCAACAATTTGCCTGACCCCACTTGATACCCCATGGAGACTGTCGCCATGACAACCAAGGTTAATCAAGTGCTCATCCCAGCCACATCCAGCAGCTATTTATATTTTGTGATGCAAGTGAGACAGCACAGGGATGCAGTGAAATGAATTGAACTTAAATCTGATGAGATTCAAGATCATTCTTGATCATCACTATACTTGGCAAATGTATAGTGATGATTTGAAGAAGGTTAAAGTGAGAATCCTGGACCAATTATAAAATCTTTATGTGTGCTGGCTTGCTCAACAGGAGTTAATTAATTCTTAGAGTAATATAGCTTGAGGTGACAAGTTGGAAAGGTTGGAAAAATACCCCACAGAGAACAGAGAGAGCCGCTAACCACAACACAGGGATAACATCTGATCAGAGATAACTTTGTGTCCAAGCTTGGTTGCCGCCTGAGATTATCCCTGCTTCCCAAACTTTTGACTATTACTCTAAGATTAATTGTACCTTAGTGCAGTGACCTAGAAGAACTAATGAGGGGTGACAGGCTTGGTGGCGGGAAAACAGCTATTCTTCCTCACTCTGTTACAGGTTTTTGCAAAGGAAAGACATTTAAACTGTTATTTTGGATATATATTTTTCCAGACTTTATCCTAACCCAGATGCCATCTACATGGAATTTTCAGCATCATGATTTGGACAATGTTTGAACAAAGAGACATCCACTGTAATCTACCAGTATTTTCTTTCATTTCAGGGCTGCTTGTTTCCAGGCAAGGTCAATGACCTTTTACCAAGCCACCAGGCCACCAAGCCACCATTCATATCAGGATCCTGATAAAACACATCACATGCAAATGAAAGAAATGTCCCTTTCATTTTTTTCTTTCAGGACTAAACAAGGTCGATGACCTTTTACCAGTTATCAATGACCTTTTCACGTACCTTTCAAGGATATATATGTACTAAAATCATTCCTGTTCTTTAAGATTTCAGGACTGTTTGTTTCCAGGAAAGGCCAATAATTGATAAAAAGGGAAGGTCAATGACCTTCCAGGTAAGGTCAATTATTAATAAAAAGGGAAGGTCAATGACCTTTTAACAGTTTTTGTACTGTTTTCAGAAGGGAGCCAGTGACTGTTTTCAGAAGGGAGCCAGTGACAAAGTAAAGACGCATATTAAGCAAGGACAAACTCACTATTATAATACTTCAAGTGACCCTTTCATTTTTTGTTTCTTTTCAGCACAAATTGATTACAAGCAAGGTCAATGACCTTTTACAAGTATTTGCATGGTCTGTGCTTACAAGAGGTTTGATATGAAACCACAGATAGTTCTGAAGTGTCAATTACTGTTTCTTTCAGAAGAGTTTGTTAATAAGTAAGGTCAATGACCTTTTCTTATAAGGGATGGGATTAGGATGATTGTATACCATTAGGAAATATAGAAATGAATATTTTTATGCTTTTTATACATTTTAGGCAAGGGCACTGACCGTTTGTCAAGCAAAATGCCAATAGCGTTTTGTCAGACAAGGTCAATGACCTTTCACCAGTCTGGAATATTCTAACAGAGCCTGATAGAAAATATTGTATGTGTACGAATTAGAGATAAAATAACTTAATATCCCATTCATTTTATTCACTTTCAGGAAAGCTTCTTTTCAGACAGGAACCAGTTTGTCTTAAAATCTGAAAAAGGGCCTAATATAAAAGGTCAACAAATATAACCTTCGATATGCATATTTTCAGGATAGCTGGCTTGTTTATCAGTTTTTGCTATGTTGTTTGTCAATAATAAATTTAAAATGTTATATTTGTGGTACATTTTGGGGGTAATTACATATTGTGCTGGTAAATAAACTGACATTTATAATTCAGGAAAGGTCTTTTAAAGGTAGAATAAACTTACATATACAGTGGAAGATAGGTCCTGTAAACATCACATAAACTGGCATATTCTGTGGGGATAAGTCTTGTAAATGTCAAATAAACTGGCATAAACAGCGGGGGGAAAGGTCCTGTAAATATCATATAAACTAGCATATACAGTGGGAGATAGGTCCTTTATATATCATATAAACTGACATATTCAGTCGGAGATAGGTCCTGTATATATCATATAAACTGACATATACAGTGTGAGATAGGTCCTGTATATATCATATAAACTGACATATACAATCGGAGAAAGGTCCTGTATATATCATATAAACTGGCATATACAACAGAGGATAGGTCCTGAAAATATCATATAAACTGGAATATACAACAGAGGATAGGGTCCTTAAATATCATATAAACAGTATAATTAAGCCCTGTATACATCACTTAAACTGACATATCCAGTGGGGGATAGCTCTTCTATATATCATGTAAACTGATATATACGTTGAAGGATAGGTCATATATCCTTACATAAACAGTGGCGTGTATGTTAGTTAGGCAATGTTCTCCATATATACTGTTCAAGTTTATGAGTGTTTATCTGTTTAAACATGTATATCAGTTGAATGTATAGCCATTAAATATCAGCTATCAGTAAAATGTTTATCGAAGTAAACGAGCTTATCCAAGCATAAACAGGAGAGTAAATTTTAAGTAAGTTGTATATATACTGCTGTCAGTTTTTTTAAGTGTGGCACTGTATTGGTGTATTTTCCTGGTGCTTTATATTAATAAACAGTGTGCTGATATGAGGATATTCGCACAGTGAATATTCTGTTGTGTTGCATGTTTGGTTATCTTGACCTCTGTCATGTAATATAATATTCTGTTGTGTTGCAGGTTTGGTTATCTTGACCCCTGTCATGTAATATAATATTCTGTTGTGTTTCAGGTTTGGTTATCTTGACCTCTGTCATGTAATATAATATTCTGTTGTGTTGCAGGTCTGGTTGTCTTGACCTCTGTCATGTTATATAATATTCTGTTGTGTTGCAGGTTTGGTTATCTTGACCTCTGTCATGTAATATAATATTCTGTTGTGTTGCAGGTTTGGTTGTCTTGACCTCTGTCATATAATATAATATTATGTTGTGTTGCGGGTTTGGTTATCTTGACCTCTGTCATGTTATATAATATTCTGTTGTGTTGCAGGTTTGGTTATTCTGATCTCTGTCATGTTATATGCAGTAGAATCCCGCATTAGTTATGCTCTGAGGTGGTATGACCTTCACTACTCATTTGGACTGACTTCTACATCCGGGGTCCTCGCTGTGATCATCGCCGCCTTATCAGTTTATCAGATCGAATCAGATGAACGTCAGGTGGCTTCTAGCAACATATAGTATATCATGACAGAGATTATCTGCTGAAAAAAATATCTGGTGACAGAAAAAAATGGGACATTTACATTCTAGAATCCAAAGGACCTTTGGCTCCCTTTGATCGAGCCATGTTGTGAATTAATAAAATAATCGATCAATTAGGGAATTCAGTGTACTACTTTTATTAATGTGGAAGATATGGCTATGGAATGAACTCTTGTTTCTGTAATTGTTTGTAGCTGCAACAAAAAATTGAAAAGTGAATATTTCATAGATGTAAAATAATGCATTTACAGATGTAATTGCCATTTGCGGTGGAAATTGGACAATTGGACTTACATGAAGTAGTAACTATGTGAATTCTATTCTTAGTAATTGCTGAACCCAATTGCTGTCATGTTGCAAAAGCTGTCAATATCCATAACTTTTGATGTGGATTGTGCACGTGACAGCTTTTGGGGAACTATTGATGGTCCCGGGACCGTCATGGAAATATCCACTCGCTTTTCACTGCCGTGACATCTTGCGGATGACTATTGATGGCATTTGGACAAGGGGTCACAATAGACACTAATAACATGTCCATATATATGGACAGTACACCACCTCGTGGTACCCGTATGCCTTTGCCCGGAATTCCGGTCACACGTCACTGGAACTTGTGGTTGTTGTTTAGGGTTTCCCTGTTCTATATTTATGTCAATCAATCAGAGCAATCCCCTCCATAATAGTGACATTATTCGCCCGCTGCGCAAACCCATTGCAACGAGATGTCTTTGATGGTCCTAATATAGATTTGGACTGCATAGTCTAGGGTCACAAAGTCGTCAACATCCATCAACTGGTCCCCTATCATTTGAAATTAAGAAAAGGATGGGTTACTCGTCATATGATATTATCTTCATTCCAGCTGGAGGTGGAAGAAATAGGCATTGATACAAATGGATTTACTACATTTGGCAATGAAAGAAAAACGCCTTATTTGCGTTTAAAGTGGTAGTTTTCACATCAATACCTTGGCTCAACAATGTATATAAATGAGTTAATATATATGATATCGTAAGAACAAACAACGAGTCCAGTTACAGTCAAATTGCATGGTCTGTATCGAACATCAAATTACTTATATATTGTACATATAC
Organism: Amphiduros pacificus; assembly: GCA_949316495.1. NCBI lineage: Eukaryota > Metazoa > Annelida > Polychaeta > Phyllodocida > Hesionidae > Amphiduros > Amphiduros pacificus. The sequence goes on along the minus strand of OX439012.1, from coordinate 28,205,228 downwards.
AAAAGAAGAGTTGGACTGTCTAACGAGGGAGTGAAATGCATTAAAGTAAAGGACGATGGGGTAGGAGAACTGTCAAATAGTATTTCCGGTTTATTATGTGGATGGGGGACCAACAAATATCATTTTAGCAAGATTTCTTATTTCAAAATTTCTGCGATCATTTGCCGTGATCGGTAAAACATTTATCAGTTAGTTTGATACACCAATGCATTTCTTTTATTCCATGAATTACAAGATTGTTGTTTTAATAGTAATTTCAGAAAGTGTGTATTACGTGTGGAAAATTATTATGAAATGGTGGTATAGCAAGCTTGCTATATATGGAAATGGGTTTTGCATTTGAATGCAAATGGTTACTGTTGAAGTCAAACTTTAGAATGTTATTTATTAGAAAGGTCTACACATATATTTTATTCTCCATAGACCAAACATTATTTGAATATTGAAATACTATCAACCATTGTTATTTTGTTTTATTTTATTATAACAATTTATTTGATTTAAAATAATTGTATTATTTGATTGGAAATTAAATGAAATATATAAATTTGTATGGTCTATTTTTCAATACTTACATGCTCTGGTAACAATTGGTTGCCATAGCACCCAAATTGTTTTCATAAATGGCTTTTAGCTAACAGTAACCCTTGATAACTTGAGAAATACAAATATATTTTAAATTACTTCACCTCCAATGCATTACTGCTGCACGTCACTCATTAGTGTCATTTAGAACCAGTGCATTCTTATCCATATCATGGTCCACTTAGTGTATTCTCGACGTCTTGAGCCATTGTGATAAAATATTGATATTTACAATTGTGAGAGGGGAAGGCTATGATCATGTTATTGAAAGACATACTTCTATGATGATATGGAATATTCTTTCCTTGCAAGGGAAACATTAACAAAGTTAATATAATTCAGTTGTTATCAAGTTGGGCTTCGTAGACACAACAACATGATATTGGAACTTATATTATTTTAACAGCATATGCTTCTTTTCCCCTTAACTTTCCCTCCTTCCTAAACAATCTTGATGTTATATTGGTCGTATAGGAATGGATGTTGAGCAAGAAGACATACATTTTGTGTCCTAAGCCTACTCTGGTAGATAATTAATAGCTCTGTAGTCCTCCATGTGTTCAGCTTCAACACTTGAATGAAGCTTGGAGTACATTCTCCTCCAAGAATGAAGTGACCAGAGGACGCCACTGGCCACTGCTCAGTGGCGACATCTGGCATTTTGAGCTGGCATCACAGGAGTGGTGACCCGACCCCTGGTGGGGCGAAGCGCAACTCTTATGACATTGTTCCCTCTTTCACCGTGGTTAAATCCTTCTATCCTCCCGTATTATGTATTTATAATACTAACTAACATGCATCCAAGGGAATCTGGATACTAAGGTTGAAATGTATATCTTAATATCTAAATAATAAATTCATTTTCAGAAATATGAACAATTCTGAAATCGTGAAAATGGGTTCAAAAGTACTTTCAATTAAAAGTAATTTTAGTTAAGATTTTCTCTACACAGATTGGCGCTATTGCCAAATAATAGTGTTTAATAGAATGGTAACAGCCGTTTTGAACATGTCTTTCCAATTTTGCTAAATGAATAAGAATATACAACACTTGTTTTCAAATAGTAAATAAATATCAAAAATGGAAATGTTGCCAATTAATAGTGTCTAATAGAATTGTTAAGCCGTTCTAAACACGTGGTTATGTATTTTATTGCATTACATGTTTTGCCCTCAAGCCAGCATTTCTGACAAAAAAAGGAAAGTCTCAGGTCAGGGTACCAGTGATAGAGATTAAAAATAAGAGCTGACGTCCTGCTGAGAACAATTGTTGCTGAGATTAGCACTCAGATTAGTAGGGTGTGTGGTCACTTTCACATGTCTAAAATAGTGGACAAATCACTGTACATACATCTGAGTATTAATGCTACTCATATTTTTCATTCAAACTGTGGTTTTATTTGACAATCAAAATAATGATTGCAATATTTGAATTTTGTTAGATATAGAACAAACTAGAAATTCTAGTTCTATATTGTTAATAGTGTTTAAATAACTGTGAAACTAGGGAACTATTTTGAAGGCATTGGCACCATTTCCAAAAGGTGATCTTTGCACATGTGAGTACGTGCATTATTTGCTGATCTCACTGGAAAACAGAGAAATACACATATAGGTGACATATGACCTGTTGATTCCATTTTGACTGATATGGTCAAATATTGACAATTCCATATTTTGGAGAACTTGAATATTGTTTTGGAATAAATAATATCTCGATCTGAGGGAATGTATTTAGGAATGAGCATTGTTTGCAGGTATGTGTTAAGGGTTGATGAATTGTCATCACACCTTGAAGAGATACAGTCATGTCTGTATTGAAATGTGGATCAAAATGTTGAGTGAGCAATCCAGCCTACTCTCCATAGCAGAGCCAGAATTTACACCTAGCTCTGCAATAATTGACCAAAATCAGTGAGATGTCACGCCTATAACAAGTTTCTTTTAAAAGCCAAGTAAAAAGTTTTGTCACATTTAATAACACAGCCAATCAGTGTCCTTGTTTTGGTAAGAAAGTGACTACAACAACAAATACATGTGCAAGTGTATCTCAGTCAACTGGTGTCATTGTTTTGGATGTGTGTGAAGTTTGTTACTTATTCACTTTTCACAGTTATTTTTTTCAAAATCAATAGATGAGGTTGTCAAAAGGTTATTTTTGCAATATTGTCTTCAAGCTTATCAGCACATATGTGAAACAGATGGATAAAACTAGAACAGGTCAATTTCAAGGTCACCAAATTTTGTATGAGGGTTTGAGGGTGTCCAAATAAGCTAGCCATAAAATACTTTCCTAGCAATATGAACAGTTACAAGATGGTGCTATATACAACTTTTAAATTATCATAGTAAAAAACCTTAAATTCTAATATTCAAAGGTAGATAAAACTAGTGCAGGTAAATTCAAAGGTTACCAAATTTTGTATCACTGTTGAGGGTTGTCCAAATATTTGTGACTTTTGAATTGATCTGCCCTAACTATCCATTGTGCCAGGAAAATATTTTATGGCTAGCATATTTGGACACCCCTCAACCCTCATTTCAATTTGGTGACCTTTGAATTGACCTGTGCTGGTTTTTCCGCTTGTTTAATATAATGTGTTGATAATTGACATTTTGAAAACAATATAGCAAATATGACATGTTTACAACCTCATCTATCGATTTTGAAAAAAATTCTGAATAATGAACCGTGAAAAGTGAATAAGTAACAAACTTCATAAATAATTGTTTGGGCAGAAAGTGAGTGCACATGTGCAAAGACCACCAATTGCCCACCTGTCTGTGGATTATGCATTCGACCTTGCAGAATAGGACAGTGCCATGCCTTTTATTGCAGAGGTAGTATATGACTCTACCTCGCCGTGCAGAGTAAATCCAGCCATGAGAAAAGGTCAACTCATATCATTAGACCGGCGAGACACATGCTGATACTGAAACGTTTGGAACAATTGCATTGCACTGGATATATTCATACATGTTCAACGTTGGCCTCATGATCAACTTAATTGAAGTTTAAAATCCATGATAAAATTTTGAAATTAGCTCCATGCTATAGTTTCTTTGCAAACGTGTCTGGGCTCAAATAAAATCAGAATATGAAGATTTCATATTTGTTTTCTGCATAAAGTAACTTTTTTTTATATTTTCTATGTTTACTGTATAAAGTCATTTTGGCTCATATTTTCAATGTTTGCAAATATTAAATAAATAAATAAATAAATAAATAAAAATAAAATAATAAAAATAATTATATTCTTCTGATATGCAAATTGCTCAATAAACTCTAATATAAAGATTTCATTGTTTTTTTGTTTGTTTCTTTTTGTTTTTTGTTTTTTTTTATTTTGGTATCATGTTATTTTTATTATTTTATATTCCTCATTTGCAATAGACAAATCAATTTATGTTTTGTGAAGTACATATCACTCAAACAGAACCCCAATATGAAAATTTCACCTTCAGCATGAACATAATACTTTTCCCAACCGGAATCAAACCCTTTTACCTTTTACATTGAAGACAGACGTCTTAACCACTGAGCCACGTATCACCCTGCGGCAGCAGTGTAGAAAACTTGTAGTCACAGCATTGTATGAAATTAAGATTGGAACTATGTTCCATTTCTTTGTTAATATGTCAAGAAAAAACACATTTTATGAGTTCTGACTTTCATATTGCTCAAAAAAATTCCAACATGAAGATTTCTACTTTGGTTATTGTATGAAGTCATTATTTTTTTTATTTAAAGTCATTATTTTTTAACAACGATAAAAGCCATCCTCTCAACACGAACCCCGAGAATGGTCTATTAATTCGGAGATCATTAATGTTGGACGCATTGCAATGTGGTCTACTCAGGTTATATTCTGATGTGTCTAATGATAATGATGCCATGGCAACAGGTTATTTTCTGTTGTGTCTAATGATCATTTTCCATGGGGTTTGTCCTCAGGACCTCATAGATTCTAGTGCCTCATTAGTAGATCATCCTATATACAATATATTAGTATCGTTAATGGCGCTCCATAGTAACTCATTAGTAAATCATCATATATACAATATATTAGGAAGGTTAATGGCGCTCCATAGTAACTCAGTAGATCATTATATATACAATATATTAGTATGGTTAATGGCGCTCCATAGTAATTCATTAGTAGATCATCACATATACAATATATTAGTATGGTTAATGGCGCTCCATAGTAACTCAGTAGATCATCATATATACAATATATTAGTAAGGTTAATGGCGCTCCATAGTAACTCATTAGTAGATAATCATATATACAATATATTAGTATGATAAATGGCGCTCCATAGTAACTCATTAGTAGATCATCATATATACAATATTTTAGTATGATAAATGGCGCTCCATAGTGCCTCATTAGTAGATCATCATATATACAATATTTTAGTATGATAAATGGTGCTCCATAGTGCCTCATTAGTAGATCATCATATATACAATATTTTAGAATGATAAATGGCGCTCCATAGTGCCTCATTAGTAGATCATCATATATACAATATTTTAGTATGATAAATGGTGCTCCATAGTGCCTCATTAGTAGATCATCATATATACAATATTTTAGTATGATAAATGGCGCTCCATAGTGCCTCATTAGTAGATCATCATATATACAATATTTTAGAATGATAAATGGCGCTCCATAGTGCCTCATTAGTAGATCATCATATATACAATATTTTAGTATGATAAATGGTGCTCCATAGTGCCTCATTAGTAGATAATCATATATACAATATTTTAGTATGATAAATGGCGCTCCATAGTGCCTCATTAGTAGATCATCATATATACAATATTTTAGTATGATAAATGGCGCTCCATAGTGCCTCATTAGTAGATCATCATATATACAATATTTTAGAATGATAAATGACGCTCCATAGTGCCTCATTAGTAGATCATCATATATACAATATTTTAGTATGATAAATGGTGCTCCATAGTGCCTCATTAGTAGATCATCATATATACAATATTTTAGTATGATAAATGGCGCTCCATAGTGCCTCATTAGTAGATCATCATATATACAATATTTTAGTATGATAAATGGCGCTCCATAGTGCCTCATTAGTAGATCATCATATATACAATATTTTAGTATGATAAATGGTGCTCCATAGTGCCTCATTAGTAGATCATCATATATACAATATTTTAGAATGATAAATGGCGCTCCATAGTGCCTCATTAGTAGATCATCATATATACAATATTTTAGTATGATAAATGGTGCTCCATAGTGCCTCATTAGTAGATCATCATATATACAATATTTTAGTATGATAAATGGCGCTCCATAGTGCCTCATTAGTAGATCATCATATATACAATATTTTAGAATGATAAATGGCGCTCCATAGTGCCTCATTAGTAGATCATCATATATACAATATTTTAGAATGATAAATGGTGCTCCATAGTGCCTCATTAGTAGATCATCATATATACAATATTTTAGTATGATAAATGGCGCTCCATAGTGCCTCATTAGTAGATCATCATATATACAATATTTTAGTATGATAAATGGCGCTCCATAGTGCCTCATTAGTAGATCATCATATATACAATATTTTAGAATGATAAATGGCGCTCCATAGTGCCTCATTAGTAGATCATCATATATACAATATTTTAGTATGATAAATGGTGCTCCATAGTGCCTCATTAGTAGATCATCATATATACAATATTTTAGTATGATAAATGGCGCTCCATAGTGCCTTATTAGTAGATAACTCTATTTTAGTATGATAAATGGCGCTCCATAGTGCCTCATTAGTAGATCATCATATATACAATATTTTAGTATGATAAATGGCGCTCCATAGTGCCTCATTAGTAGATCATCATATATACAATATTTTAGTATGATAAATGGCGCTCCATAGTGCCTCATTAGTAGATCATCATATATACAATATTTTAGTATGATAAATGGCGCTCCATAGTGCCTCATTAGTAGATCATCATATATACAATATTTTAGAGTGGTTAATGGCGCTTCATAATAACTTTAACTAATTCAACTGTGGACATTATATGTGTGGATCCTTCTGTAATATTTTAATGAATAATGAAGGTGTAGAGGCATTCTTATATGACACATTGTTAGTTTCTGAGAGGGATTATCTTTCTTTTTGTTTCAATAAAAAACAATAAAAACAATATGAATAACACTGACATTGAAACGACACTAAATTAGTTAATATAATCTTTAAAGGACTTGACACACCTCAAGGTTTGTTTAAAACAAAAGTGAATTATGATGTAGATTCCATAAATAGTATCCCGCCAAACTAGGTTAGGTATTTGCCATTTGTCTATATTGTTGAGTGTAGGTGGAGGGGAAGGCTATGATCAAATATGAGAATCATTGTTAGCAAACAGTGGACGGGCCAATGAGAGCAGGTGTACATAGAGAGGTTATCCCGGGCCTCTCATGGATTCTTCTCCATCCCCTTATTGAATAAATATACTGCAAACTTGAGCATCTCCATAAACCCTTGATGGTACCCCTTGGGGTAGGTGAGGGGACAGGGGTGTGTTGCACACCTTCACTGTATTCATGCCATTTTACATGTGTCACCAGGGAGTACAAGAGGACGGTTTGGAAATTGCTGTATTAAGACATGGATAATTTATTAAGTAAGTATGCACATTAGCATTTTCCTAATTATTAGAATTTAAAATCATTCATCATTGACAAAATCAGTTCAATATATGGATATAATGATATACTTAACAGAATGTGACATATATTACTTTAGCTTTGGAGTTTATGTTATATTGATTGGTGTAAACTTAAGATCAACTAAATGTTTAAAATCACCTGTATGATGTGATTTAGGTGTATATCTTTAAAACAAAACTCAAAGATTTGGGAAAGATTGCATATATACTCTGAAACCAGTTAAGGAACGATAAGTGGAGAAGGTTTTCTAAATGAGCTTAATAATACAGAAGTAAACACATGGCAGTGTAGTATTCAATTATGAAATAATTAATTAAAGACAATTACGATGACACATTGAGATTATAATTTTGGATATTGCTCTACAAACAGGAAGAGTAACACAAACCAATTTAATCATACACCCACTCAAATATATATATATGGACCACTAGCACAGTTGGACATTGCTATAACCTTTTAGCAATAACTACTATAAACGTTTAGCAATAACTACTGGCAATATCTTTAAACCACTGCCAATATCTTTCAACTACTGGCAATATGTGTACACCATTGTAAATATCTATAGACCATTGGCAATATGTATAAACTAATAACTACTGGCAATATGTGTAAACTTCTCGCAATATGTATAAATCATTGGCAATATCTATAAGCCACTGGTAATATATATAAAACAGCGGCAATATCTATAAATCATTGGCAATATCTATAAGCCACTGGTAATATCTATAAGACACTGGCAATATTTATAAACCACTGGCAATATCTATATGACAGTGGCAATATCTATAAACCATTCGCAATATCTATAAGCCACTGGTAATATCTATAAGACACTGGCAATATTTATAAACCACTGGCAATATCTATAAACTACTAGTTATATCAATATACCACTTACAATATCTAAGAAAAAGAAATAGTCTCTCGAGAGGAATTGCGTTGATGGAAAAATCTAGAGTCTTGCCTTAAGAATCTTGTTCATGATAAAAGGTGTTTCTCAAACATCTGAAAAAAAAGTATTTTTAACAAGGGCATATCAGGTAGTCAAGAATCATGATCTACAAAATGGTGCACCTCAAATAAAGCAATGCAGTGGAAATGTCATGTTTACTCTTGATAAAAAAATGTGTATTTCACCATATAAAAGGTAGATTAGATATACTCGGGCATATGACATATATGTGAAGGTGAATATATTGAACAAGATTAGCTACAAACAAGTGTGTATCCGAAAAATAAACTGTATATGTCCCAAATAAACCTAAAGAATAATGTGACTCAGATAAATATTGGAAATGAGATAAAATTTTGGAACTCAGATAAATGTTACAAATCAGATAAAATGTTGGAACTCAAATAAAATGTTGGAAATCAGGTAAGATAATGGAAATCAAAACTCAAGTACATGATGAGATTCATTATATATTATTTTCATTAATGATACAAATATTTACTTGTCTATCACTTATATGGAATAATCTAATGTCATCGGCATATTGGTTTAATATTTCTTGTGCAAAACTAAGAGCAGAGCATCTCATCTCCTATCTTCCACTGATCTGTCTGATGATCAGATCAACTGCTGTTCCAGCTTTGCTGGTGGCACCGGTTGAATCATTCAAAGAAATACATATAATGAGATGATGAACTGCTTAAATCAAGATATCAAAAGACATGGAATGAAATAGTGAAGAACACAAAATGAAATATTGAACAACTTGGCAGTTGTTAGTAATGAAGAACATCAAATATGAAAATGAAATACATGAAATAAAATATAGTATATAAATGGAGATGATAAGTGGATAAAATGAGATAATAAAGTAGATAAAATAAGATCATAAAATAAATAAAATATAATATTGCATGAAATATGAATTACATGCGATACTAAACTAGATAAACCGAGATATCAATGAACATGAAATGAGATATTGGAGAACAAAAAATAACATATTAAAGAATGTGGAATAAGATAAAGAACATAACATACGAAACTGAAGTAAATTACATGGGATATTGATTAAATAGCTTGAGATTATACAGTAAATAAAACTAGATCATAAGAGACGCTAACTAAGGAAATACGTATCTTGAGTCTTTAACATTTTGGATTGAGAATAAAAGAAGGAAAGATATTAAGTCATGCAAAGACAGAGAAATAATTCTTTTTTGGTTCGTGAGTGATACAGAAACTGCAAGTGATTTCTGGTGAAGATATATGTACATATGAAATGCAAACTTAGTTTTTTAGGTTATATCTACATGTTGATATTATTAGATTGTTTGTACTTTACAGACAAGGGAGTCAGACGTTGAATGTCGAAATGACACCGGATTTTCAGAGATTGTTATTGAAATCTGAACTATTTAAATGTCGACAATATCCGCGCAAATTAAAGGGAGCATACATATATCAAAACTAAATGAAAACTATATTTGAACAAAGCAATGTCAAAAATATCTGATCTCATTTTAGAACAAATATTGTCTCCTACTTGTAGTTGAGCTGTTGATATCGAGTTAAATAAGTATATTTTCAGCTTGGTTCATTTTAAACTTATCTGGAGCAGGTCAAAGAAGAAGTTTTATCTGATTTCACATTGTATGTCAGTATGTCCAAGGCAATGTGGACAGACGTGTACCCTTCTGTAAATAAGGCATGTTTGACAAGATCCTGACCATCAATCTCCAAAATGGCACACATAAACAAAGTATTGTTCCCACCGTCAACATGTGTTGTTGGTTTACTCCCGTTTTACGCTACATGGCGCGGCGCCACAGCGCGTCACGTGCGTGATTTATAAACTTGATGTAAGCAGTGTGGACCTTCCAGCACTCTGCTTTCATCGTGTCATGATACATATATACATATATGTTTGTGTAAAGTATGCCTATTTTCCTTAATATACTTCAATTAGTGAACATTCAATTAGTGAATACTCAAGTCATTTGCGGTTAAGGCAGGGGACCATTAATTATTTGCAAAATGAAAATCGTGAGTAATATTTGTCTGCACAAAAGTGACATATCTATTGAAACAACAAATAGGAGTGATGTGAAGGGCGCAGTCCCGCCGTACCAACTTTGCCCGGCCCATGATAGTGCTAAATGGGTGTTATATATTTAAGGTGTGTATACCTGACTCAGAAAGGTAAACATTTCCTCTCAGCTCTGTCACGAGTAGAGCACCCAGCATACAACATGATGACATTTTGCCCTGGTGTGGCTTCATGTTTAAATCTATATATACACTTCCCTTATGGAATCGTTAAGCAGCGGGTGGTACCTGCAAAGGAAGACTCTATGATTTGTGTTACTCTCAAAAATCTAAATGAACTCAGTACTTTTTGAGATTTCCAGTTTAGTTGACTTTAAATTGGTATGTTAACGCCCTCGTTACATTAATACATAAAAGAAGATAATTTACACAAGAAATGCCATACAGAATGTTTCTTATTACTCATGAGGTGTTTGAGTAATGAAATCTTCGCCCACGTGTTGATAACTCTAGATACAGAGTTGTTGGGTGTTTGAACATGCTCAACGGATGTTAGCAGAGACATGTGTACCCCTCCATTAGGTGAACATCATGCACTGCCCAGAGTACATAGATATATATATATATATATATATATATATATATATATATATATATATATATATATATATATGTATATTTAGAGGGAACCATTGAGAAACGTGACAGAATGTGCACAACACGGATGCCTTGACAATCGATACCGCAAGAACAACCTCCTGACAACAAGAAATGAATTTAAATGAATATAAAGACACATGCATGTATGGTTTTCTCATTGGTGTGCCGTGAATCATATGGTATAAAACAATTAGCACACATCAAAAGTCACATGATTTTAAGAATGATTCGTCGGCTAAATAAAATTATAAGATAGCGAGATGCCGTTCCCAATCACTTATGAAATGCAAATGTTATTAACTGTTTATTAAGATATAAATACGTGTTAAACATTGAATCGGAAATAATAAATATTAATGAAGTTCCCGAATGATTTTCTCCGCATCAAACAAACTCCAATTAAGTACAAATTCTTGGGCAGGGGGCTACTGATAACTTTGCCTCTTTCCCCTCCTCACCTTTTCAAACGGCAATCATCATTTTTTTAATATGACCTCTACCAAAGTAAATATCGCCTGTAGGTTGAAGAAAGTAATTTGATGTTTAAAGAGATCTTTTATAAGTGATGTCTCCCAGAGTTTTTGTTTAAATCTAGGAATCTCTATGTCTTTGTCCACAGAGACTTGTATATCTAAATGTATAAATACTGTCCAATAGAATTTTATCAAACTCACTAAACCCCGTTTTTTTTTTAGATTGGCGGGTATTGAACTGTTTGATATCTCTGATAGCCCATTTCCATATAAGAGCTCAGCAGACCTCAGGTAAGCAACCATCACAGACATACACTGAGATACATACTTGCCTATTTGATATAGTGGGTTAAAGTATATATTAGTTATTGGGCCGATGCTAACAATGAGTCAACATGGAACTTACTCTTTCCCAAGTTGGTCACACAATGGAAATTCCTGACACAAAACTCAGCTTTTAAACAGCAAAATGCATTGAAAACTCAAAACTCAAAGAAACAATCAGTGGGAAAAGGCAGGCCAGCCTCATGCGCCATAATTAAGATATGAGCTCAGTTAATTTGATATTAGTTGCAGATTAATAAATCACAGGATAAAATAGATATGTTTCGAAAAAAAAGTAAGGTTATTTCAAGAAAATGTATATTTTAAGGCCATATATTTAAATCAGAATTTGTAATGAAGAATATTTAGAATATAATGACAAAACAGAGAAAATCATACATATAAATTATCAATCACAGTGGATATTATATTCAAGTTTATTATTCATCTTCGATTTGACACCATCTAGCAACTCCTTATATAGATGTACACTGCAGCTGTAGATATTGCCAATATTTGAATGAAAATATCAGCACCTTTATATTTCAGCTGTTGCTTATGTTCCAACAACACCTTGCCCCACTTCAACAACAGGGGGCAACGCACAAGGCGCTTACTGCGTATTCCCATTTGAGTATTTGGGAAAATTATATTTTGAATGCACAATAACAGACAGTCAGAATCAAATATTTTGGTGTGCCACTACGTCAAGCTATACAATAGATGAAATGTATGGCTACTGTGCAGGTAAGTCTGTCTAAAGATGCCTTTAGTTTCTAACAATTATCACAGATCATCAACGTTGTGCAGCATTGGACTTTCTGAGTTATTGAAGTCAATTAAGCAAAGGCAATATTTGGAGCTAACAAAGTTATATAAACAATCCCACTGACAGAAAAGAAACAAATGTCACATCTCACAAGTATTATTGATTTTTTATAAACAATTTCACTGCCAGAATAGGAACAAAAAGTACACCACACTTATATAACTGACAGTTTATAAGATATTTCATTCCTCTCTTATTAACACATGTTTGATGGATATTGCAGCAGTGACCTGTGAGACGTCTACTCAGAGTAGCACTACTGGAGTGAGTACCTCCCCAGTACCACAGTGTCCTACCAGAACTCTGGATGGGGACCTCTGTGTCTTCCCCTTCACATATGAGGGCAAGACATACTACACATGCACCACAGTCAACCTGGGCGTGGCATGGTGCGCCACAACAAGTGACTTTGATCTGCACGGAAAGTATGGATTGTGTTCAGGTATGCTTTCCAATGATACATCTTAACCTAGTTTTTGTTATGTTTCACAGGTTAAGAGAAGATAAGATCAAGTAAAAACACAGATTTTTTCAGGGAACAGGGCTTCTTTAAAACCTTTTGCCGGAGAATGTATTCTCCCCGATTTGTTAATGAAATGGCAGTGCATTGTAGTTCTAGAAACTGTGGATTACCAGTTTGGAAGTCCAGTTTGCTTATATCTCGAGGTGTATTAAGGAATAAATAAGTGTATTTTCACATGGTATATAAAATATTTACTTAAAAATAAAAGTACCGGTATGTCAGTAAATCACAGATTTTAAATCACAGACTTTAACCAAAAACAATTCAATCATCAGATTCGTGTGAACCAACATCACCTCAGCCCGTCCCTACCACTACTGAAGTAGCCATGACAACGAAGACTGTCACCACGGTGGCGACCAGTCAAATGAGCACGCCTTGTCCCACATCCACGACGGGAGGTTCAGCTGGTGGCGCCCTCTGTGTGTTCCCGTTCCTCTATCAAGGAACGCTGTACTTTGAGTGCACACTTGTGGGTAGCAGCACACCATGGTGTAGTGCTACATATGATTACAGCAACGGGCAGCTCTGGGGGTATTGTGCTGGTAAGTTCAGTTCAACTCTGAGGGTAGTGTGCTGGAAGGTTCAGTTCAACTCTGAGGGTAGTGTGCTGGTAGGTTCAGTTCAACTCTGAGAGTATTGTGCTGGTAGGTTCAGTTCAACTCTGGGGGTAGTGTGCCGGTAAGTTCAGTTCGACTCTAGGGGTAGTGTGCTGGTAGATTCAGTTCAACTCTGGGAGTAGTGTGCTGGTAAGTTCAGTTCAACTCTGGGGGTATTGTGCCGGTAAGTTCAGTTCAACTCTGGGGGTATTGTGCCTGTAAGTTCAGTTCAACTCTGGAAGTAGTGTGCTGGTAGGTTCAGTTCAACTCTGGGGGTAGTGTGCTGGTAGGTTCAGTTCAACTCTAGGGGTAGTGTGCTGGTAGGTTCAGTTCAACTCTAGGGGTAGTGTGCTGGTAAGTTCAGTTCAACTCTAGGGGTAGTGTGCTGGTAGGTTCAGTTCAACTCTGGGGGTAGTGTGCTGGTAGGTTCAGTTCAACTCTGGGGGTATTGTGCCGGTAAGTTCAGTTCAACTCTTGGGGTATTGTGCCGGTAAGTTCAGTTCAACTCTGGGAGTAGTGTGCTGGTAGGTTCAGTTCAACTCTGGGGGTAGTGTGCTGGTAGGTTCAGTTCAACTCTAGGGGTAGTGTTCTGGTAGGTTCAGTTCAACTCTAGGGGTAGTGTGCTGGTAAGTTCAGTTCAACTCTGGGGGTATTGTGCTGGTGAGTTCAGCTCAACTCTGAGGGTATTGTGCTGGTGAGTTCAGCTCAACTCTGAGGGTAGTGTGCTGGTGAGTTCAGCTCAACTCTGAGGGTAGTGTGCTGGTGAGTTCAGCTCAACTCTGGGGGTATTGTGCTGGTTAGTTCAGCTCAACTCTAGGGGTATTGTGCTGGTAAGTTCAGTTCAACTCTAGGGGTAGTGTGCTGGTAAGTTCAGTTCAACTCTGGGGGTATTGTGCTGGTGAGTTCAGCTCAACTCTGAGGGTATTGTGCTGGTGAGTTCAGCTCAACTCTGAGGGTAGTGTGCTGGTGAGTTCAGCTCAACTCTGAGGGTAGTGTGCTGGAAGGTTCAGCTCAACTCTGAGGGTAGTGTGCTGGAAGGTTCAGTTCAACTCTGAGGGTATTGTGCTGGTAAGTTCTCTCAGTAGGTCTCTCAGTAAAGTTTGCTGAAAGCTTTTGAGAAATTTTAATCTCTGATCGCTGAATATATGGCCAGTTCAGAATAAAATATAATTCTAAAATTCATAAAATGTCAAACTGTAAAGATAAAACATAAACCCTCAATTTATTTTAAAATATAATTTTCCATTTAACTTTTGCATGCAATTCAGATGTGACCTGTGAGACATCTACTCAGAGTAGCACTACTGGAGTGAGTACCTCCCCAGTTCCACAGTGTCCTACCAGAACTCTGGATGGGGACCTCTGTGTCTTCCCCTTCACATATGAGGGCAAAACATACTACACATGCACCACAGTCTACCTGGGCGTGGCATGGTGCGCCACAACAAGTGACTTTGATCTGCACGGAAAGTATGGAGTATGTTCAGGTATGCTTCATGATCCTATTTTTACCATTTATATTTGAGGTGTGGGAGGTTGCTCATGGGAAATTCTCAAATCAAGAAAAAAATAGCTATTGGCTGACCAAATTATTGGAGCTCGGTTCTATCTTTCGGTAGGAAAACGACATAACAAACAGGAGCAATAAATATCATTCAAAAATAGCAAGTTGCTTTTTTCAATCGTAGTTCTACTTATATTTGATGTAAATTTAGACCTTTAAATTTACTCAAGTTATTCAATGATTTAGGTATTGCAGAGACGGGAAACTAGACCCCGCTTGTCCCACCAAAGCTTTTACAACTGTCCTCACCACATGTAATAACAAGTGTTGATTTTTTTTAAACTCAAGCTCGCCACTTCCAACAAGAGACAATAAAGTTTTGACTGGATTTCGACAAAAACAAACCATTCTCATCAAATTCTCGAAGCAAACGTGAACTAAACGAGATTTCAGCTTTTCCAGCAAATCCAAATCACTTTTCAATCGATCATTTTTTCAATGCTCAAGCGCCATTTGATGGTGAAAACTGGAACAAATGGGGTCAAAACATGGATGCCATGTACCGATAATACGAGTAGAATCCATAGATTTACGGCTTAAACATCTTTAAACCTCGAACATCTTAGTGTTCTCCAATCACCCATCGGCAAAGCCCAGATAGGTGATCTGGAGAGGTTTGAGTTTATTGCTTTTTTTGTATAATCTCGTTTGCATGAGATTTTTTAATACCCAACTCTTTTAGTGATAATTCATATTTTATGCCATGATTATATCTAAGATGTCCCAAAAAAGCTTGATTATTCTTTGGATGGCATTAAATAAAGAAAATATAAATACTTGATATAAGTCGCCAGTTGCAAAAACTGAGTCAAACCTGTATAAACTACCGTTAAAACGGGTTAAATTTGGATGTTTAAACGGGTTTACCTCAGTTTTTACAGCTGACGATTTTTTACTTCACTAGAGCTCTAACAACTCCATCAAACTTTTCTTTGGTTGAAATTTGTAAAGACCTTGAACGTTCGACAAACCCCTCCAGAACACCTATCTGGGCTTTGCCGATTGGTGATTGGAGAACACTACGAACATCTAGCCCTCAAATGCTGGTTAATATTTCTTCTAGTCCTACGATAATTGAGAAGATGTGCAATCAAATGAATACATCTATGTCTAATAAAACTACATCGAGGGTAATAATGTTAAAATTTTATCTGTGAGTGTTTAATACTGAGTCATCTTAATCTTAATTATTATTTATTTTCTCATTTATCAAAGAATCGGATCTTGATACATTGAAATACGAAACTAGGCAGTTAAGTCTGTGCCTTAATAATGTGCTAAACGTCATCAGTTTGTGTGGTGGTAAGGAAGAAAGAAAAATATTCGGAAAAATATACAAAATATATATAATAAAATATATGTAATAAAGATAAATACAGAATCACATTGAAGGAACATTGTTTTTTTTTTAAATTACAAATTTGTCAATATGTTTATATTTGTAATTTAGATAATGTTATGGGAAAACAGCTGTTTGAGCGAGTATAGTTCCTGTGTTTTAAAAAAGTATTTCTTGTTTTAGGTGAATGCGAGACCACCACGGCTGTGGATACCACAACAGCAGCTGTGATCGTGCAGCAATGCCCAACTTTGACAATAGGGGGCGTACCATGTGTGTTCCCCTTCATCTACAATGGCGCCCTCTACCACACCTGCATCTCAGCTAACTCACCATCACTGTGGTGTGCCACCACTAGTAACTACGATAGAGATAGTCAATTTGGAATCTGTGGAGGTAAGATAAGTATCATTAAACAAAAGATGTATTCTTTGCCAATCCCACATTGTTCAAATGATTAATATTCTTAAAAAAAACCATCCGTGGTGGTAAGAGACAGGGGTATTGTAATGGTAGGTTAGAGCTTGGGGGTACTGTAATGGTAGGTTAGAGCAAAAGGGTACTGTAATGGTAGGTTAGAGCTAGGGGTACTGTAATGGTAGGTTAGAGCTAGAGGTACTGTAATGGTAGGTTAGAGCTAGGGGTTACTGTAATTGTAGGCTAGAGCTAGGGGTTACTGTAATGGTAGGTTAGAGTTAGGGGTTACTGTAATGATAGGCTAGAGCTAGGGGTTACTGTAATGATAGGCTAGAGCTAGGGGTACTGTAATGGTAGGTTAGAGAGCTAGGGGTTACTGTAATGGTAGGTTAGATAGCTAGGGGTTACTGCAATGGTAGGTTAGAGTTAGGGGTTACTGTAATGGTAGGTTAGAGTTAGGGGTTACTGTAATGATTGGCTAGAGCTAGGGGTTACTGTATTGATAGGCTAGAGCTAGGGGTTACTGTAATGATAGGCTAGAGCTAGGGGGTACTGTAATGATAGGCTAGGGTTAGGGGTTACTGTTATGGTAGGTTAGAGCTAGGGGTTACTGTAATGGTAGCCAGGGGGTGTTGGAACCAATGGGGAGTATATAGTGGTGGCTAGTGGATGTTGGGACCAATGGGGAGTATATAGTGGTGGCTAGTGGATGTTGGGACCAATGGGGAGTATATAGTGGTGGCTAGTGGATGTTGGGACCAATGGGGAGTATATAGTGGTGGCTAGTGGATGTTGGGACCAATGGGGAGTATATAGTGGTGGCTAGTGGATGTTGGGACCAATGGGGAGTATATAGTGGTGGCTAGTGGATGTTGGGACCAATGGGGAGTATATAGTGGTGGCTAGTGGATGTTGGGACCAATGGGGAGTATATAGTGGTGGCTAGTGGATGTTGGAACCAATGTGGAATATGTATGCTAGGGTGTGTGGGGAACATTCAGGAGTATATAGTGGCGTATGCATACATCACGTAAAATGAAATTGAAATAAAATATTCAATCACAAATAGAACTAAACTTAATATATCAAAATGATATTCGAAATAAATATATATTTACGTAATTTATATCAGTCACTATGATCATAACTTTTTTATTTAGATGCAGTATGTGAAACCACCACAGATGTCACCACTGGTACATCTGGAAAAGAGAAAATCACAACAGGAACATTTAACAGCACAGCTGCACCCATGACAACTGTATCTGATTTGGAATGTCTGACTAGGACAGTAGGTGGCGCTGCATGTGTGTTTCCGTTCATCTATCAAAATGAGAATTATAGTGACTGTATTCAGAGGGACAACATTGCGTGGTGTAGCACAACATCAAACTGGGATACAGATGGGCAAGGAGGAAACTGTGCACGTATGTACCCCTTAACTAATGCTGAAACACATCTGCTAAACAGATCTTTATTATGTAATAATCTTTATTATGTAATAATTGCTTTTCTCTTGGCGAGTGTTAACTCAATTAAAGGCTAGAAGCTATTGACATACGTCTTTGTTAGCCGACATACTTTTAAAAGCCAAGACAAACCATTGGGAATATGTATTGGGAATACGGATGATCTGCCAAATATATATATAAATACATATATATATATATATATATATATATATATATATATATATATATATATATATATATATATATATATATATATATATATATATATATATATATATATATATATATATATATATGGAGAATTTATATGTATATAAAGTTGGTTAGAAGTGGTGACAGGCGAGCTGGGGGTCAGACCAGCTAATTGCATTTGACTAACTGCACATGTCCCCAGGGGGTGAGGTCCTAGGGTTTATAAGTGACGGCCGGGGTTTTGCCGCCATTCCAGCACAGACGCCGCTCAGTTAATGTCATAGTTAATCATATATTGAAATGCTTGAACAAGAAATGTCTGCATTTCAAACGTTTAGGTAATGTCAAATGAGTGTGTTATCAATGTAATTTATGTAATAGTTTAAATATAAGAATATGTTATGTATGTATTGAGCCAATGGTAAATTGGCCGGGTGATGGCAGATTTATGAAATAAATCATATGTGACCAATTTACTTGGGCCTTTTGTCTCCTTTCTAAATATATATATATATATATATATATATATATATATATATATATATATATATATATATATATATGGTCACCTATCAAAAATTATATGCGCTCTTTAATACATAAGTTAAATCTATTAAATCTATACATAAGTTAAATCTATTAAATCTATAAGAATATATATTTAAATATAAATAGTCATTTGATAAAAAGTATATCTTGTTTATTTTGCAGCAACTTTCTGCTACAACCAAACATGTGATGTCCCCACATATGGTGGTACAGCAAATGGGGCAAATTGCACATTTCCGTTTTATTATGGTGATAGGGAATATTTTGGATGTATCTCTTTCTCCAGTACTGTACCATGGTGTTCCACCACATACGACTATCCAGTGGACAGAAAATGGGGCAACTGTCTTCGTAAGCTGGTCCATATTCTAATATCAGTAATAGCTCCGATATGTTTTGCGTAAACCCTTGTAACTTATCATCTATGTGAAGGATCTGTGATTCACGTCATTGAGGATTTATTCCATTGTTAATGATACTATAAACAATTCAATCATAAGTTTAATTCATTGTATATTCCAGCCCAAATTTGTCCAGTTCAGGAAACCACAACAGCCATATCAATTAATACAACAGCAACCGCAATTATTGAAACAACAGCAGCAACATTAGCATGCCCCATACAAACAAAACCAGGAACCGGAAGCGACGGTGGCGCCCTCTGTGTCTTCCCATTTGAATTTGAGGGTGCAATATATGAACAATGTATTACAACTAGGAATAATGGTATTCCCTGGTGTGCGACTACATCAAGTGTTACCTTGAACAATAAGTGGGGAGAATGTGGAGGTAAGGATGATATTTGAGCAATGGCCCATTAGATTTGATAGATATATATATATATATATATATATATATATATATATATATATATATATATATATATATATATATATATATATATAATAGCATGGTCATCATAAAATTTAATTATTACATTTAATAATTCATATCGAAGTAATTCAAATATATTTTTACATCTACAGATATGATTTGTCCCACTACAACATCTCAAGATCTTCCAACAACAACATCAACAGATTCCAAAATAACTCTGCCTGCGACGAATATATCTGCAAATACAACAGTAACAGATAATACTACCATATTGCCCAAGACAGGAGCAATGGACAATAATACAACACAATCCACCTTGACAACTGCCGCACCATCCCCTTCTTGTCCTATACAAACAATTATCGGAACTGGGAATGACGGTGGCGCCCTCTGTGTTTTTCCATTTGAGTACAATTTCGCAGTTTATGATCAATGTATCACATTTGGGAAGGACAACGTCCCATGGTGTGCAACAACATCAAGTATGACAGTGTCTAATAAATGGGCAAACTGTGGAGGTATGTGTCTTAAAGTGCTTTGTGCATGTATTCATAAGTAAATCCAGCTTGATGTGTTATTTTTTTAGCTCTATTAAAGCATTCATGAAACCACAGAGGTCACAGGCAATTTTACAGAGGTTTGGGGTACGCTTAAATGATATGTGGCCATGAAACTGCTATACAATTAAACTATCTGACTAAAATCAACCATAATCCACTGACCATGGTTATTGTGTTTTGCTGAAAATGCCAAGTACTGCCTGTACTCCTTTGACCACCAGGTGGCTTCATGTATACAATCATGTGACCTATTGTGGTCTATCAGAGTGTTAGGGTGGATCCATTGGATAAACATTAATGGACAAACCGGGCTCTGTAAGACAAATCACTCTATTGTCCCAATTTAGGCTGCCCCACTGTCAGAAAGACTTTACTAAGCAGGTGTTTGCACAAAATCACTGGTAAGCTAAACAATGTTTGCTGACATAGTGTCCAATGGATGATTTCGATATAACAGAAGATTTGTCCACTTTCAAAAGGCACAGAAATATATGTTGAGGAAATATAATGGGTAATAAATAACCTGTGATTACAAAGTTTGGGTATAAACATTTATATCATGCAAGGAAAATGTGCTTGAAAACCTCATTTCATGAATGCTTTAAAAATATTTGAATTTCATCTGCTTTACCTATGTCTGCATCAGTTGCAATAGATGATTAGCCTTGAAATGGCACATACTGCTCTAACAAAATAATGTTGCTTTGTGCCTATAAAAATCTGCAGAAGTTCAGTGTCCTTAACCTTTACAACTCTGAGACAATTTTCTATCTATACTATGTTTAGACCAGCTTTGTCCAAGTACCAGTATGACAGAATACCCAACATCTGCGATAGTGAACACAACAGTCATGCCACAGGATACTAAGTCATTCAATATGACTTTAGAACCTACAACTGCTACACTACCAAATGTATCATCAACTATGTCAGCAAATACAACAGTGATGCCAGAAAAATCTTCACCAGCTGAGACAAGTATGCCACAAACTACGGTTTTAGCTAATATTACACTGAAGAGCACTTCTGTACAACAAGAACTCACAACAATAAAGGAATCAACATCCTGTCCCATACAAACAATTATTGGAACTGGGAATGACGGTGGCGCCCTCTGTGTTTTTCCATTTGAGTACAATAATGCAGTTTATGATCAATGCATCACATTTGGGAAAGACAACGTCCCATGGTGTGCAACAACATCAAGTATGACAGTGTCTAATAAATGGGCAGACTGTGGAGGTAAGAGTTGTCATGACTTTCCAAAGCAATAGCTTTTTATTTGTATAAATCAATAATTTCTCAATAATAATTAAATGTTTCCTTTACACAAAAGTATTTTACAATACATTTTTGCTGCAAGATATTTCCTCTTTGCAAAGCATTTAGATTTAATTGTAATCCCAAAGACAATTGGACAGTATCAAAGCATACATATCCATTTAGAAAATGGACGGTGCCTTACATTCCAGTAAACATAGATGTATTGGTTTAGTATTGGTCCCATTAAGTCAGATAGATCGGACCAATCACGCAAAGATATTAATCCAGTACTGTATGCAGAAACAGGTGTGATGCTGGCTCTTTATTGGTAAAATATTGGTCCAATGCTGGCTCTTTATTAATGAAATATTGGTCCAGTGGTGGGCAAGTATAGTTTTCATACATTTTGCCTTTAATAAACCAATACAGGTTCAATGCCAGCATTGTTGCCGGTCTAGGCTCTGCACAGATGGACATCGGTCCAGTAAAGAATAATTAATGTAATGTTTAATACAGAATGCTCTTATTCACGTTTTATTCACAAATACATTTCAACTACACTGTCATTCTGCGCAGACCAGACTCTAGGGCCTCCTCAATCGCCTGCTGATGCCTTTCCTTCTCAAGCTGCCTTTTCATGTGTTCCCCTGTTCTTTCTCCAATTCCATGCAACCAGTATTTTGCCTCTTCCTCAATCATGCTTTCACCTAACTTTCTCATAAAAGGAATTTTCATAATGGCCCCTGTGAAACAACATCTATAAAACACCGCTTGCATCAACTAGAGGATTATTGCTAGCCCATTGTTGGCACTGAAACTGGAGATTCACTTAAATAATAAACTTGCAATGCTAGCTAGACCCAATATAACATAATATATAATTATATACTATATTTTTAGTGTATTTGATATTGTATCATACTGACTATAACCCATAATTATTAAGAATAAAACATGCTGAGATGTGAAAAGATATAGACAGATGCAAAATAGACTGATGGCATAACAGACTGACTCTCTGGCAGACAGACAAGAATTTAATATATTAAACTGAACCCAAATAAACAAACAAATAAACACACCTGAAGCCACCAGATGGCGCTGTTCAACTAGTGTGACATCTGTAAATAATCGTTGTCATTACCATGCCATTATCGGACCAGTATTGGTACAGTATCAGAGATAATGTTTGCTTTGTGTATAACTATTGCCACCACTGGACCAGTACAAGACCAATACCGATTGCTAGTACATGGTACAAACATTACAGGATGCAATGTAGCCAGCATGTTTACTGGGATAGATATTTAATCCATATTGTACTTCTATTTCAAGTTTAATACAACTGATGTGAAAAGTTCTCTCTTGGTATACTATTTTATCATTCTAATTCTGCAGATTACTAAAGATATAGATGTTTTTATGTTCCAGATCAAATTTGCCCAAGTACTAAAGTTCAAGAACTCCAAACTACAGCCACCTCTGATTTAGCTAACACCACTGAAACCAAATTTCTTACAACCACAGCTTCAATACCAACGTCCACAATGACAGAACCTACAACCAAAGTTGCACCAACAACTATGCGAGTTAAGACCACAGTTCCACAAACAACTCAAATAACAAATGCCACGGTTGAGTCCAAAACAAGACTCTCAGACATTTCTACCAGTGCACAGGACACAACTAATGCCAGGCCCATGACTACCCTTGGTTCATCCACTTCCAATCCCTGCCCCATACAAACTATAGTTGGAACTGGAAACGACGGTGGTGCCCTCTGTGTCTTTCCATTTGAATTTAAGGGTGCCATCTATGAGCAATGCATAACTACTAATAATGGTGGACGTCCTTGGTGTGCCACTACATCAAGTTTTACTGTCAACGAGAAATGGGGCGACTGTGGAGGTTAGATTGATAATACTGTTTTCTTTATTCATATTCAATGTGAAATCCTGATATACATAGTTAGCTTATTGCTTACTTGTTACCATCTGATTAAAGCATTCATGAAATCACAGAGGTCACAGACATATTTTATCAAGGTTTGGGGTATGCTTAAATGAGTCAAACAAATACACCAATCATGGTTATTGTGTTTTGCTGAGATGTGCAAGAACTAGCTGTACTCTTTTAATCACCGGATTGTCACATGTATACAGGCATGTATCCTCTATTTTGGTCTGTCAGGGTGTTAGACCTGTCCCAATGAACAAACATTAATGGTCAAACAGGGCTCTGTGAGTCGAATCACTACACTGTCCCAATCTGAAGGTGCCCCATAACTTTACAAAGCAAATGTTTCATTAAATCACTGATCAGCTAAACAATGTTTGTTGACAAAGTGTCCACTGGATGATTTGGATTTTAGCAGAAAACTCATCCACCTTCAAATTGCATAGAAATTTATGAAGGGGAAATATGATAAGTAATAACATTTGATCACAAAGCTTCGGGTATAAACATTTATTCTATGCAAGGAAAAGATACCTGAATACCTCATTTCATGAATGCTTTAAACCATGAAAAGATAAATAAGTCCTCAGAACAAAATTATCCAATATCTTGTGTCGTATTACTTACTGCCTTTGAAATACTTTGTGAAAAAGAGAGTATTTAATGTCTTTCAGCTGAAATATGCCCAAGCACTTCAGGGCCACCAACAACACTGAAAAATACCACAGATCTTTCAACTTACACACTGTCAAATAACACAACTGTCATGTCAGTGGAATCAACCAACACAACTGTCATGGCAACAACATCAGCCAACACAACTGCTATGGCAACAACAATAATATCAGCCAACACAACTGTTATGCCAACAACAACATCAACCAACACAACATATATGCCAACAACAAAAATAACAACCAATACAACTGTAATGGTAACATCAATATCAGCCAACACATCTATAATGCCAACAAAGTCAGCAAACGCCACTGCCATGCCAACAATATCATCAGCTAACACAACTGTTATGCCAACAACAACATCAACCAACACCACTTTCATACCAACAACCCAGGCAGCTGGGTCTAAATCCTGTCCCATACAAACAATTATTGGTACTGGGAATGATGGTGGCGCCCTCTGTGTTTTTCCATTTGAGTACAATAAGGCAATTTATGATCAGTGTATCACAATTGGGAATGACAATGTCCCATGGTGTGCAACAACATCAAGTATGACAGTGTCTAATAAATGGGGAGATTGCGGAGGTAAGACTGTCTTGTTCAGTTAATTTAGTTTCCGTTCTCATTGTCTTCTTTTCTCCTATATATTTATCTAACTAATTATATGTCATGTTGGTAGTATATTTTCTATTGCAAACACTGCTCTATCTAACATAACTAACATTGCTTGATGCTTGAACATTTCTATATCATGTTAATGCAAATTCGTTTGTTAAATATTTATGTGTTTTATTTTATCTGCAGATCAAATTTGCCCAAGTACCAGTACAACGGAATACCCAACTACATCTATATCAGTGAACACAACAGCAATGCCACTGGGGACTAAACCATTCAATATGACTGTAGAACCTCCAACTGTTACACCACCCAATGTATCATCAACAGCAAATACAACAGCGATACCAGAAACAATAAGAACAACAACTCTACCAAATACAACATATGAAAGTAAAACTACTTACTTGGAGACCACAGTTAGATTTGCTTCCTGTCCCATACAAACAATTATCGGAACTGGAAACGACGGTGGCGCGCTCTGTGTTTTTCCATTTGAGTACAAAAATGCAGTTTATGATCAGTGTATCACGGATGGGAATGACAACGTCCCCTGGTGTGCAACAACATCAAGTATGACAGTGTCTGATAAATGGGCAAACTGCGGAGGTAATGATGATTTCACATTCTGTAACATATTCAGTTTTTAGTGAGAATAACAAACTGATATTGTTTTGACAGTTACACCTAATTTGTGATTTCACTTTCTGTAATAAATCCAGTTTTTATCAAGGGTAACAGACTGGTATTGTATTTATAGTTATACTCAAGAAATTGCTTTGCTTATGAGGTGTCAATAATGATAAAACAACATTTTTGAAGGAATATATATTCAAAATTTAGATATTGATATGTTTAATCTTAGCGTTAGAAGCTTATGAGGTGTCAATAATGATAAAACAACATTTTTGAAGGAATATATATTCAAAATTTAGATATTGATATGTTTAATCTTAGCGTTAGAAGAGCCATTAAAAAATAAATATCATAACTTGAATCACATTTCAGAGTCTGTGTGTCCAACCCAGACCTCTACTGAACCCATCACAGTGTCAGAAGGATTCAACACAACAGCTCAAGTGACATACATAACAAATGTCACTATACCATTCAAAGAAAGTACAAATAGCACAACAATGAGCCCAAGTTTCAACTTAACCATGCCTAACAATACAACATTGAATGTAACTTCTCCACCTGATATAACTGCTCAAGTTAATCAGACTACAATGCCTTCAATAGCAAACACCTCCTATACATCACTTCCTGAGACAACAGGAAGGCCTCAGGAATGCTACACTCCAACGGTAGATGGCGCCATATGTGTGTTTCCTTTTATCTACCTTAAGACAGTATACACCAGCTGTATCCAGCGAGATGGGAATGCCTGGTGCAGCACCACGTCTGACTGGGATGTGGATAAACAGGGAGGTGTATGCGCAGGTATGTACTGAAATAACCAATGAAAACGCACCACCATCACAGGGATAAGGGTCTTGTGTTTCTTGAATAGCTCTTTTATATTTCATTATTTAAAATTCCAAAAATGCATAATTTTTTTATGCAAGATTGAAAGTTCATCATTTTTTTCAAGAGTCATAATTATTTTTTTCCGATCAATATTTTTTTAGTCGTTATAGCTTTTCAAATGTAGTTTACATGGTGAACATGTCAGTTCCAATTGAAGTTTTGCAGCAACAAAATAAGATAAAATATGATACTATGTAAATTAAATGATTATTCTGCACCAGATATAACACCATTAATTGGCATTGATACTAGAAATTATCAAAATGCAAAGACTTAAAGTTGTAGTGCCCTACAAGTAGCTATTGGTATATTGCCAAGTGGGTTTCCCATTTACAAGTACTGGCTTTTGTCCCTGGTGAAAGGAATTGGTGATAATGCCATAATTCTTATATCCAGATCAAGTATGCAATGCAGTGACTGCCACAACAGGCCCCCTGAATATCACCAGTACGGAAGGGGTTATTACTACTCACAGACAATCAACAGCACAACCCGCTACAACAAAAGTGCCAGTCGCTACAACGTCAGCGCAACCCGCTATAACGTCAGCACAACCCGCTGCAACAACAGCACAACCCGCTACAACAACAGCACAACCCGCTACAACAACAGCACAACCCGCTGCAACGTCAGCACAACCCGTGACAACAACAGCGGCTTCTCAGACATTACGATGTCCCATTCACTATACCTGTCTTAATGGCGGACAGTGCGTGGCCTCGGCCGCGCTGGGAAGCACTGAATGTCAGTGTGCGGCGGGTTATACTGGACTTCGCTGCCAGAGTATGTCAACACCAGATATATTTTTTAAATGATAGTAAAATTGTTATAGCGCTGATACCAGACTGTTTCTGTACATTGCTTTTTTAAGTAATTTTCCTGGACATAGACGTTATGTATCGGAAAATATTAGAAATATTTCTGGAAATATAAATACTTTTTCTGGAAATTTACAAATTGAAGTTATGTCCCGGGAAATTTAATTAATATTTATGGAAATTTAATTAATATTTATGGAAATTTTTGTAATACTTCTGGAAATGAAAGTAATGTTTCTGGAAATTTAAGTAATGTCTCTTAAATGAGAGAAGCGCTTAGTGCAGACTTAGTCTGATGTAGCGCTATATATATCATTATTATTATTATTATTATTATTATTATTATTATTATTATTATTATTATTATTATTATTATTATTATTATTATTATTATTATTATTATTATTATTATTATTATTATTATTATTATTATTATTATTATTATTAGATATCATGATGCATCTAGGTCAGCTTCTACTCCCTATCTTGGTGATGATGTCTTCTATAATGATCATTACTGTGATACTTTGTAGACTTGGCATCTTCTCCAACCAATGTGCATCCAACATTCGGTCCAGAGGCTGGAAGCACCCTCATGACAGTGACTGGGTATGCAGGGAACCGCACTGATGTGCCACAGATCTACATAGGAGACACGCCCTGCAATATGAATCTCAACCTCAGGTAGCCCTACAATATAAATCTCAACCTCAGGTAGCCTTGCAATATGTATCTCAACCTCAGGTAGCCCTGCAATATGTATCTCAACCTCAGGTAGCCCCACAATATGAATCTCAACCTCAGGTAGCCCTGCAATATGTATCTCAACCTCAGGTAGCCCTGCAATATGAATCTCAACCTCAGGTAGCCCTGCAATATGAATCTCAACGTCAGGTAGCCCTACAATATGAATCTCAACGTCAGGTAGCCCCACAATATGAATCTCAACCTCAGGTAGCCCCACAATATAAATCTTAACTTCAGATAGCCCCACAATATGAATTTCCACCTCAGGTAGCCCTACAATATGAATCCCAACTTCAGGTAGCCCTGCAATATGGATACCAACCTGACGTAAATCTGCCATTCCCCTTATCTCAGTAAGCCAATCATCTTATATGTGTCATATTATCTCATTTCTTATAGGGCAGACTATATTAGCCATAACCCTATATGTATCTCCAAAATATTATATTTGGTCAAGATCTATATGCAGTTAATTGCATCAAAACAGTTCCATTGCTGTTCTATAGATATGTTAAAGGGAAAAATGAAATAATCATCTTCACATATGTTGTGTTAGTAAA
Source organism: Amphiduros pacificus (assembly GCA_949316495.1). Taxonomy (NCBI): domain Eukaryota; kingdom Metazoa; phylum Annelida; class Polychaeta; order Phyllodocida; family Hesionidae; genus Amphiduros; species Amphiduros pacificus. The sequence goes on along the minus strand of OX439012.1, from coordinate 28,176,380 downwards.
ACATTGAATCTAGTTAACTTACGACAGCCATGCAATTATGTTGTGCATTTGCAGCTCGCTGACTGAGTGGGTTTGTTTGACACCGCCCCTCAGTTCCACTCCTTACAACACATCACAGGAACTTCCGGTTACTGCCAGGTGGACTAGTGGCGACATCTACTACACAAATATTACATTCTCCTATAGACCAAACCCCCAGGTTATGGACATCTTCCCACTGGAAACTATAGTCAGGTATGGCTAACCTTGGGTAACAATGAAAAACAAGTGATTGTGGTTATCTCATTGAGATAAAAAATGTTTTGATGGGTCTGGGTTGCAATTTCAAGCACCTATCTGCAGGACATTATCAGTTATGGATGCAAGATATTTTAACACATTAGAGCCAGAGGTAGAAATAACATGAGACTGTATGTTATTTTAATTACAGTTATAGATTTGTAGTGCTTTGCGTTTTCATTGAAGATCCTTTGATAGCAACAGTCCTTTTCTGTCTATGTAATTTTGATTCTTATTTTTAGTGGGGAAAACTGTTTTCATGAGAGTATCCATATTTGTATGTATTTCAGTGGAGGTATACCTATTACTGTGGTGGGGATTGATATGAACTCAGTGGCGACCCCTATCTTGACCGTCTACGTCATCCTCAATGGAGAAGTTGTCGCTGTCGAGATCAATGTAGGTCACATTCAATGACAATCAAAAAACTTTTAAATAATGTTGGCCTTCAAAAGTCACTGTTAAAACCCGCCTTATAAGATAACAGTGTTTCTAAGATAATAGGGTTTCTACGATACTAGGGTTTCTAAGATAATAGGGTTTCTAAGATAATCGGGTTTCTAAGATAATAGGGTTTCCAAGATAATAGGGTTTCCAAGATAATAGGGTTTCCAAGATAATAGGGTTTCCAAGATAATAGGGTTTCCAAGATAATAGGGTTTCCAAGATAATAGGGTTTCTAAGATAATAGGGTTTTGAAGGAGCCCGAGACTTCTGTCACTCCTAAATCAATATATATGTATTCAGTTCAAATTATAACTGATAACATAAATAGAAAGACGGTAGTTGGATACATATTACAATACATATGTTATGTTTGTGTGACATCAGTCCACATAAAATATATTAAATAGTCTCATCAAGCCAGTGTTTGGAAAATGTATCTTCCTTATCTGAATTTTCCCCTTATTTGTACATTTTCACAGTTGAGTTTTCATATTCAACTTTTCAGACCTACGCTGACTCAATTATGTTTAGTATCATTTCATTGTATTTGGATTTGCTTTTTTCTTTTTTTTTTTTGTTGTTGATAAAATTGATTTGAATTATGTTCATTAAAGAATTCATCACTTGTTCTCATCCTAAATGTCAATTAAACATTTGGGGCGTTTGTCGCTGCATGTTAAAATATACTGGTCATGAACTGATTTCAGGTTTCAAGTCCCTATTAGTATTTAAACAGATGTTACCCATGATTCGTCGCATATGTGTACAATGCACACATGAAAATCATATTAGAGACGTTCATAATTGACAATTAGAACACAAATATTTAAATGTTGAAGATAATGAGTTGAGAATTCCACCTTAAAAGATTGTGTTTTCCATAATAGAATGGAGAGGCATAATGGAATGCAAAATTTGGAGCCAAGATTGGATTTTGAGTTCATCTTTTTTTTTTGCCAATCCTTGTTGGGCTGAGTTTTATACCAAGTATTTATGATTTAGTTTTCAGGGTCTTTTTTTTGGCTTACCTTTAACAAAGTTCTCATTTATTTTCTGATATCCCCAGATATGCCAGTTATCAAACAGCACGATGTTCACCTGTGACACGCCGGCCTTGACTCAATTCTCCTCTCAACCTTCAATTGGGCGACGGAGGCGCCAGACTGCACAGAGCGGCAGATATGAGTACCACATAGGTCTGACACTAGATGGCGTCACTAAATACCAAAATCTCACTGAGGAACTTCAGCGGCCTATCTCCTTAGTTGTGTACAGTGACCCTATCATCACATCCGTCATGGCCTCAAACTCTAACAACATCATCACCTTCAAGCCAAGCTGGCCTTTCAATGATAAATACATTGAAATTAAGGTAATTTTCATGACACATAAAAGAAACCTGTCCGAACAAACTAATTCTTATTACAATTTTTGTATAATTTGCCTTGTCGTTCTTTCAGGAATTATCTTTAATAAAATAAAGAGCTATACAACACAAGTAAATTATTTTAAACAAAACATGACACTATTACAAAAAAAGAATGTAATGTAACCTTTTTGGAAAGAGTATTTCTTTTGTTTATAAATAATAAAATAACTTTTTGCACTGAAAAATCAAATATTCCAACTCATGTAGTTTACGAGGGATTATTGATTTCAGGGTCAGAATTTGAATCAAGGGGTAACAGCAGCCAATTACAAGATAAAGGCGGGGGTAGAATGGTGTAGTGACGTCACAGTCACTAGTAGCACACTCCGATGCACTCCACCAAACTCTGTGCCACATATCGACCCCAAACGGCTGTCTGGAGTGTGTCCCAGTGACCTGCCCCTGGTCACGGTGAGTATTCTTACATGCAGCTCTTTCTCACAGTTATGCATTTGGTACACAGCATTCATAGTCCTAACTCATGGATCGTGGCGAGTACACAGCATAGGTTGCTAGCAATAACAAGGTAACAGGTCAGTGAAAATTCACTGGCCCTAATAAATTTAAAGACAGGACTTGTTATTACAAAATCGGTTGTGTATATTGTAGGTCTAAAATAGGTTGCTGTGTATATTATAGATTGACGCGTACATTAAATACAGCATGTCAGATATTGTATATTTTATTGGTTGGGCTAAATATTCTAGGTTATTATATGTTTTAAAGGTTGCTCTATATATTATAGGTTGCTGTATGTTTTATAGGTTGCTCTATATATTATAGGTTGCTGTATGTTTTATAGGTTGCTCTATATATTATAGGTTGCTGTATGTTTTATAGGTTGCTCTATATATTATAGGTTGCTGTATGTTTTATAGGTTGCTCTATATATTATAGGTTGCTGTGGGGTCGGGCAATTACCAGCAGTCTGTGGGGTGCATCCGTTATCAGACAAGCCTATGGGACTACGAGCCGGCCAGGGCAGGCATCGTGGGGGGTCTTGTCTTCATTGTCCTCCTTCTCATCATCATTGGCTTCTGTGTCTGCTTCAGCAACAAGAAGTCCAAGTACACAGATGAGGATGCTGAGACCGACTCCCAGGTAAACACTCAATACTGCCAAATATATAACTCTCATGTGGTAAGAACAAGGGTTAATACTGTATACTGTCACTTGTACAACTCTCATGTGGTAGGAACAAGGGTTAATACTGTATACTGCCAAATATACAACTCTCATGTGGTAAGAACAAGGGTTAGCACTGTATACTGTCACATGTACAACTCTCATGTGGTAAGAACAAGGGTTAGCACTGTATACTGCCACATGTACAACTCTCATGTGGTAGGAACAAGGTTTAATACTGTATACTGCCACATGTACAACTCTCATGTGGTAGGAACAAGGGTTAACACTGCATACTGCCAAATATACAACTCTCGTGTGGTAGGAACAAGGGTTAATACTGTATACTGCCACATGTACAACTCTCATGTGGTAGGAACAAGGTTTAATACTGTATACTGCCAAATATACAACTCTCATGTGGTAGGAACAAGGTTTAATACTGTATACTGCCACATGTACAACTCTCATGTGGTAAGAACAAGGGTTAATACTGTATACTGCCACATGTACAACTCTCATGTGGTAGGAACAAGGTTTAATACTGTATACTACCACATGTACAACTCTCATGTGGTAAGAACAAGGATTAGCACTGCATACTACCAAATATACAACTGTCATGTGGTAGGAACAAGGGTTAGCACTGTACACTGCCACATGTACAACTCTCATGTGGTAAGAACAAGGGTTAGCACTGTATACTGCCAAATATACAACTCTCATGTGGTAGGAACAAGGGTTAGCACTGTATACTGCCAAATATACAACTCTCATGTGGTAGGAACAAGGGTTGATACTGTATACTGCCAAATATACAACTCTCATGTGGTAAGAATAAGGGTTAATACTGTATACTGCCACATGTACAACTCTCATGTGGTAAGAACAAGGGTTAATACTATATACTGCCAAATATACAACTCTCGTGTGGTAGGAAGCGCTTAGAGCAGACTTAGTTTGATATAGCGCTATATAAATCATTATTATGTTATTATTATTATTATATTAGGAACAAAGGGTAACACTGCATACTGCCAAATATACAACTCTCGTGTGGTAGGAACAAAGGGTAACACTGCATACTGCCAAATATACAACTCTCGTGTGGTAGGAACAAAGGGTAACACTGCATACTGCCAAATATACAACTCTCGTGTGGTAGGAACAAAGGGTAACACTGCATACTGCCAAATATACAACTCTCGTGTGGTAGGAACAAAGGGTAACACTGCATACTGCCAAATATACAACTCTCGTGTGGTAGGAACAAAGGGTAACACTGCATACTGCCAAATATACAACTCTCATGTGATAAGAACAAGGATTAACGCTCATTTTTTCTTCGAGTCAATTGCTCTTTATTGATGATATGTCCAATAACGATGATTTCTTCAATAACATAAATAAGACAGTAAAAGTCATTTTGAAATGGTCCGCTAAGAATACAAGTTTATAATGGTGTCATTTGCAGGGCAACCTTGTGTACTCTGACGCTTCCTCAGTGGGAGGAAGAAAAGATGACGCCACAGACTACTACTACTTCCTGGATGGAGACGAAACCATGGCAACCAAACCATCCCGAGCCTACCACTCCATGTATGGCACAGGTGGCGCCACCGCTAAGGGTCCTTACTCCACGCCATTCCACTACAGCAACGAGGAAAAGGAGAGTCCGGTGAACACAAACAATGTGGAAATGATGAATATCGCATCTCCCCAATAAATACCGGCATTCAATGTAGAGTGTTCTTTCAATATGTGATAGAAAAATGGCCCTTTCATCGTAGGATATTCTTTTGTGTTAATATTGAGGTGACTTTTTTAGTTATAGCCCTCGCATTACGTGCTAGGCCCTTATGAGATTTTTTTACCAACTTTCGGCCATCTTGGTTTCAGTGCTTTCACCGCTTGATCAAAGCAATTACAAAAGATGTTGACCGTGATATGATAGTGGCGAACGCATTCGCCGCTCTCCCTGATATAACTTTAAAATCCTCATCGCTGGTTACATTCTCATGACTTTCCTCTGTTTGGCATTATCGCCTCAGGGAGAAACTTATTTCATGTCATTCCATCTTTTCTATTATTATATCATTTTATATTATCTCACAATTTGTTTAATCTCCTGTTATATACTTTTATCTGAAATCAATTATTCTAATTTCCCCTTTCTCTCAGATTTTAAGTTAGCAATCTCTTATCAATTGTATCATACTAACTATTATTCTCTTCTCTTGTCTTGGTCTTTCATATGGAAAAACAAGTTATAACTACATATTGTCTGGTATCAGCGATAACCAAATATCATTCTTTTATCTTTATTCTTATCATTATTATTAATTTATTCATCACTAATTTTGAATGAATGCAAAATATGTACTCGATATGAATAATAATTTATCTCAACCAGTATCGCATGACTGGTTATCGAAGGCCGTGTTTTGTTTTATCACGTCTATGTGATAATGCAAAAGACTGATCCTCAGTTACTCTTAAGAGTAGGGCATTGTATCCAAATGGCAGGCCTCTATCTGACCTGATAAAGCCCAAACAGTGCTGTATCGTTAATACACACAAACCTAAAAAATTGTCTGAATAGAAAAGTGTCCTTCACAGAGCAAGTGACACCCCGCCGTAGGTGAAAAGGCAATACTGTAATTAGGCGATTCCCTTAATTCAGAGAAACCCGTATCTGCATACCATATGCAACCAGTAAAAATGTGATGCAGTACATCGCCATGACGATTTACATTGGATATGTCCAAGCATATATGATCCCTTAATTACTGCTCATAGACTCTCTTAATGAATATTACATACTACTGCTACATATATAAACCCCCACACTGCAATGATACTCCCCTCCGGAACGTGGCCCTCCCCGGAGACTGCGCATACATGCCCCAGGATTAACTCATCAACCTATATTAGCAAAAGGAAATATGGCTAAGAATAAATCATTATGCAAAGATTTGGATATTGATATAAATATTTACAAATATATTGAAGTATGCGACTGCGCTTTGCATTGGTCAGGGACCGAGTTCCAATCTAAAGCCTAAAGCACAGAAGTTGAGCAGTGCAGGAATATGTCAGATCTATTAAGTACTACATTAAATAGTCACAAATATCTATAAAAAAAAAGAAGCGTGCATCAGAATAAACCATGACTTTTTGTAGAAAGTATAATTATTAATAACTATTTTTTTACCTACCTTCCCTATAGCTGAAGTACCCTCTGTATATAGTTAACATTATAACTAAGAGATTAAGAGGCGTTAATATTTAAATGGCAAATAGTCACGTGATAAAATGCAAATGTCTTTTCTATATTTGAGCAAATAAGGTGCAAATCCTAGGAATAAACACATGCTACCCCCCAAACAAAGAACAAAAAACAAAACAATTCAAACATTTTCGCTATTCAGTTGAACTGAATTGATTCAAAATGTGAAACTTAAAGAATGTTATGTAATCTCAAGTTTGTGATGTCACGAAAGGTTGCTTATCTATCAGACGGAAGCTAATGAAATAAATATGTCATAGTATTATATCAGTGAATGAAAGATATTCTATTTTACACATTATATATCTATATTATCCTGTTTAGTGCAGGAATCTTCAAAATAATGAAACATGTTGCTGAATACGGAATAATATTATTCAGAACTCTAAAGGGTATATGTTATGTACTGTACAAATATACATTAATGAATAAATATATAATAATTCAGACATGAGCCTTTTGAACTCATTCATATTTATATTTCAATATCTCCTGATCCATTTCAAAATATCTTCCGATATTTTAGAATATTTCCTGATACATCGCAATATCTCCTTATATATCAAAGTATCTCCCGATATCTCAAAATATTTCCTGATAAATCTCATTATTTCCTAATATATCACAATATCTCCTTATATATCTCAATATCTCCTGAGATATCAAAATATTTCCAGATTTATTAAAACATCTTCTGATATATCACAATATCTATATCTATCTCCTGATGTATCAATAAAAATATACATAAACGTATTAATTTAAAAGCAAACGAGTATATACAGTTCACAACCCTTCTGCTGTTCTTTGAACTGAGCATGTGCAGAACATGAACTTCCTGCTTACTGGCCGCCATATTGAGTTTAAGTCGTTGAACAAAACAGAGAATATTTCAAATGCACATTCAATGGGGAAATGTTCGACATTAAAACATTTTTGTATGTCCCGTTGAGAAAACAAACTATTATTCACAGTTTGCATGTATTATTAATGTCTCTTGGTGATTATTTTACTTGAAAACACAGTTTAAAGGCTTTGTTTACATGGGCGAAAATATGTATAATTGACCGCAACAAACATTACTCCTGGAAGTGGTGAAAAGAAGGTGCTCTCTAGCGTTTAAGCGATAATAGGTGAAAGATCGGCGAACTGTATTGGGGCCGTAAGTAAGAAAGCTCAACTCAGTAATGTAGCCTTTGTTTTGTATTATAATAAATTCAAACAAGAAAAAGTGGTGCTCCACATGTAACACGGATGGGAAAAAAATAACAACCAAAACAAAAATTAAATAAACAAAATACATTTAAACACAAACAATCATTGCAAACTGATGGGGTAGTTAGAAATTATTTTTATTCATCTTTTAAAAACATTTAATTTGGTATAAGAACGATTTTTTTGGCATAGCCGGTGGCAAAGATGTGCCTTTTCAGGCCTGATTACGTAAGTTGCTCTATTATCGCTCAGGCGCTATCGCAAGTCATTGATCAGACTTTTGCATGCCATTTCTGTTCTAATTGTCCGATTTACACCAAATTTGAATTAAACGTACTGACAATTCCTTGTTCTTGCGATTGGGAAGTATTTCCAAGCAATTTAAAGTGATAAATTTATACAACGATGGACGAGGACGATGACATCGTTTTAAACGTTCTGCTTTGTTCACATCACGCACTTCATTTTTGTTTGACTTCTTTTACATATGTATTCATACGCCGGGACGCATGCGTGAAATGGAATCTATCGCATGCACACGATGAACACTCCACAGTGGCGTCAGTTGCTTCAACAATAATAACCACAGAAACAATAAAATTACAACCCAGAGGATATGACTACACATTTCCCACAATCGTACCGATCACAGAATAACACAGATAGTTCCTATTTTTGACAATGATTGCCGAACCATCCGTGTTACAAAAAGATTTGCACGCTTGATATATTTTGACTTTTTTTATCTCATCCTTGATATGGTTATTGTTATATCTGTGCCCCAGTTCTTGTGGAGAATATCGAATAACAAGAAGACAAGATGGTGATTTGATAACGTTCTATATTAGAAATGCAGAAACATACAATGCTTAATTGTGATTGTGGTCAATAATGAAGTTTGCGTAGTTCGCAAGCGCCTTTGGTTCACATAACAGTTATTTAGTGAACGACCTTTAGTGAACGACCTTAAATGGAAATTTAAAAGATAAATAGTTTGAGGTTATTATCCTAATATATTTATATAGTATTTGAGTAAGCTTTAATAAAGTGATGATGATATCAGGAATTTCACAAGGTCAATAATTTGATCACAACAAATTTGAGCTCAGCAGCCACTGGAGAGGGGCCATTGTGCAAGTATTGAGACTACACCATTATTGCAGCACACTCAGCTGTGATATTGAATGGCATAGAAGAATGTCGTCAATATACCTATGTATCTTAAGAATTGAAAATAGAACAAAAGCCAGGGTCATTGGATGAATAACACTTATTGCGACGCTCTGCGCATGCCACCTGACTTATTGCGACGCACTGCGCATGTCACCTGATCTGCTACCATCAGCGCCACCTAATGGGACTCTTGTATAATTCATATTGTAGAGAGATGAATTTGAGAATTAGAAATGAAACAAAAGCCAAGGTCATATATGAATTTACACTGATCTAGCCCTGCCAAGCGAAATTGCCTTCATGAAAGGGATACTAGGCATTATATGAGAGGCCTACTTGGCAATGCCCAGAGAACTATTAGGAGTAATGATGTTAATGTAAAAACAAATTCTTTCTCAGGTAAATAATTCCTGTCTTCTTCATGTGAATAAACCCCGTCTAAATCACGTGAATAGTTCACAACTTTTCCACGTGAATGATTATTTATTCAAACACCTTGCTTTGCATATTTATCCAGTTCACCAGGTCAAAATCACGTATGAGGTTCACGTGAAAACCACGTCATTTTAACCAGTTTTTGTCTGCTGGGATACATGCGCTTAGTGACCTAGGCTGAAGGAAAAAAGGAACCAGGTGATTAATAGAAGTAATCTTGCACTGAGTATTTATTACCAATCTTAGATATTCGATTATTGTGAAGTATTTAATCTTGAGCCATAAATCTGTGGTTTTTACCTATTTGAAAATTGAAATAAAGGAAATATATCAAAAACAAATCAGGAAGTTCATGTCCTCTACCCCGGTGCACCCTGGGAATCGTAGAATAGAATATTGACCATAAAAATAATGAACCATTCTCTCTTAGAATTAAGAAGATTATAAAAGACAATATATAAAATAATACCTTGGAACTACAAATTTAATAATCGTTTTGCCTGCTCATCACGACTGTGACCAGTGTTTGGTACGAAATTACAATAATGTTTCAATAAAGTCAGCAATGAATGGACCAAGAATAACATACAGGTGTTTACAGTACAATGCCCTTAAGATGAAAGGGAATTGTTTATGATCACGTTGGAAGAAGAACTGAAAGATGACTGACAGTTGCCAAATGTTGATATCATTCATGAAATGGAAGCTGCCTTCAGAAGTTACAATGACTTTGTAAGAAATGTGATTAAATGGTGTTTTTTTCTTGCACTGCAGCTGAAGTACCTTCCATAAAGTAGGTAATATCATAAATATAGGATGTGAGTTAAATAAAAGGCGAGACTGCCACATCTTTGTGAGTCTGAATAAAGGGATACTTAAATATATTTCTCTGTTGAGATCATGACAAGTTATTCCCTTAAGATAAAATACCAAATGTTGGGGGAAATGTCCATGGTATAAAGAGAGTGAATAGGGCAAAGTAGTAAATTAAAGTATTCTTATCTATTCTGTGAGCGTAAAATAATTTTTCATAGCTTTAATCATTTTACGCTCACAGAATAGATAAGAAGACTTTTGCTACTTTGCCCTGTTCACTCTCTCTATACCATGGACATTTCTCCCAACAGTTGGCATTTTATCTTAAGGGAGTAACTTAAGGTCCCTCAAAATGCCTCAAATTTCCTTAAGGGAATAAGACGTAATGTGATAATGGCTTGTTCTTTGGTCAATGAGCAGGCAGCGCTCATTGTCATATCTAATTCATAATAGTGGCTTCTTTATGCAGGAAACCCCCGGAGATTGTATCTGTCACCTGAAAAAAATAACTACAAGAATGATATGAAAATATACACTGAAATATACTGATAGTGTTTTCAGAAAATATAACAACTCAGAGAATAGGCAATGAATTTCTCAGGTAAAGTGAAATGATAATTCAATTTGTAATGTGAATTTTGATTGGCGGATATTATTTTCTGTTCAAGACTGTTCTTAGCTGAAGTAGCTTAGCTGGTAGAGTATTCGCCTTGATACTCAATGTATCCTGGTTCAAGTCTTGCAGATCAAGGCCTATAAGCAGATGTTATTTGGAATCAGCGCTATAGAAATGTTGTCTTTACCTTTTTCAATAATCATTTATGAAGCAATTTGCAGATCCCATTCTTTTATTATATGATGTAAATATTATAATATTATTAAGCCTCAGTCAACGATTGATTAATTCCAGACCTGACATTAAATTTTGAAGAGCTTTTTATACTTTTATCAGTCTCGTGACTAAAAGGATTTCTGTCATCATGTTTAATGTAACAATTCATATCACCAGCAATTAAAATAGTATCATAGAACATTGCATGTACGTGGATAATTAAAAAAAATCTATATTTAATTATGCTTGGTTCATGTAAACAAGTACTCTCGTTTCCACCGAGACTTCCCACTATCTCTGACGTCATTGCCCTATTTTGATGTTGCTCAAAATCTGCATGTGGGTCACGTGCACCAAAATATCATACAATCAGAATTAACATGCATCATTTCATGACCTGTTATCAATTGGCTGAACGAGACCCTAACCAAAAATAATCCATACGAATAGTCATTTATTCTGTTACCAATCAGTTCTCAACCAGATTTGTGTGCATAGCCATGACTGATCGCACCTTTTGATTTTTGGTGGCAGGGATTGATGACAGAGAAGCCCTTCTTTGAAGGGTAGTAAACAAACAATAATGTGCATGTTTCTTTAACCACGATGGGATTTGTGTTATGAGACTTGGATGTGGGTTGGTATGTATATTTAGACAGGCTGGGATGTGTATTAGGGTAGGTTGGTATGTATATTTAGACAGGCTGGGATGTGTATTAAGGTAGGTTGGAATGTATATTTAGACAGGCTGGGATGTGTATTAAGGTGGGTTGGAATGTATATTTAGACAGGCTGGGATGTATATTATGGTAGGTTGGAATGTATATTTAGACAGGCTGGGATGTGTATTAAGGTAGGTTGGAATGTATATTTAGACAGGCTGGGATGTGTATTAAGGTGGGTTGGAATGTATATTTAGACAGGCTGGGATGTATATTATGGTAGGTTGGAATGTATATTTAGACAGGCTGGGATGTGTATTAAGGTGGGTTGGAATGTATATTTAGACAGGCTGGGATGTGTATTAAGGTAGGTTGGAATGTATATTCAGACAGGCTGGGATGTGTATTAAGGTGGGTTGGAATGTATATTTAAACAGGCTGGGATGTGTATTAAGGTAGGTTGGAATGTATATTTAGACAGGCTGGGATGTGTATTAAGGTGGGTTGGAATGTATATTTAGACAGGCTGGGATGTGTATTAAGGTAGGTTGGAATGTATATTTAGACAGGCTGGGATGTGTATTAAGGTAGGTTGGAATGTATATTTAGACAGGCTGGGATGTGTATTAAGGTAGGTTGGAATGTATATTTAGACAGGCTGGGATGTGCATTAAGGTGGGTTGGAATGTATATTTAGACAGGCTGGGATGTGTATTAAGGTGGGTTGGAATGCTCATAGCGGTTGATAGTAACTGGCCAGGATTCAAACCGGGAAACCTTGATCTCAAGGTGAATACTCTACCAGTCGAGCCATTTCGGCCAGGGAAGTTGATAAAAGTAAGCTGGAATGTGTATATATGTGTGGACCTATACTCAAGCAGATTGCCTCAGACACTATTCTATAGCCTTCACCATAAGCTGGAATGTGTATTTAGACAGGCTGTGATGTGTTAAGGCAGTCTGGGATGTATATTAAGGTAGGCTGGGATGTGTGTTAAGGCAGTCTGGGATGTATATTAAGGTAGGCTGGGATGTGTATTTAGACAGACTAGGATGTATATTAAGGTAGGCTGAGATGTGTATCTAGACAGGCGAGCATGTATATTAAGGTAGGCTGAGATGTGTATCTAGACAGACGAGCATGTATATTAAGGTAGGCTGGGATGTGTATTTAGACAGACTAGGATGTATATTAAGGTAGGTTGGGATGGCTATTAAGGTAGGCTGAGATGTGTATCTAGACAGACTAGGATGTGTGTTAAGGCAGTCTGGGATGTATATTAAGGTAGGCTGGGATGTGTAACTAGACGGGCGAGCATGTATATTAAGGTATGCTGGGATGTGTATCTAGACAGACGAGCATGTATATTAAGGTAGGTTGGGATGTGTATTTAGACAGACGAGCATGTATATTAAGGTAGGCTGGGATGTGTATTTAGACAGACTAGGATGTATATTAAGGTAGGCTGTGATGTGTGTTAAGGCAGTCTGGGATGTAAATTAAGGTAGGCTGGGATGTGTGTTAAGGCAGTCTGGGATGTATATTAAGGTAGGCTGGGATGTGTATTTAGACAGACTAGGATGTATATTAAGGTAGGTTGGGATGGCTATTAAGGTAGGCTGAGATGTGTATCTAGACAGACTAGGATGTGTGTTAAGGCAGTCTGGGATGTATATTAAGGTAGGCTGGGATGTGTAACTAGACGGGCGAGCATGTATATTAAGGTATGCTGGGATGTGTATCTAGACAGACGAGCATGTATATTAAGGTAGGTTGGGATGTGTATTTAGACAGACGAGCATGTATATTAAGGTAGGCTGGGATGTGTATTTAGACAGACTAGGATGTATATTAAGGTAGGCTGTGATGTGTGTTAAGGCAGTCTGGGATGTAAATTAAGGTAGGCTGGGATGTGTGTTAAGGCAGTCTGGGATGTATATTAAGGTAGGCTGGGATGTGTATTTAGACAGACTAGGATGTATATTAAGGTATGCTGGGATGTGTATCTAGACAGACGAGCATGTATATTAAGGTAGGCTGGGATGTGTATTTAGACAGACGAGCATGTATATTAAGGTAGGCTGGGATGTGTATTTAGACAGACTAGGATGTATATTAAGGTAGGCTGTGATGTGTGTTAAGGCAGTCTGGGATGTAAATTAAGGTAGGCTGGGATGTGTGTTAAGGCAGTCTGGGATGTATATTAAGGTAGGCTGGGATGTGTATTTAGACAGACTAGGATGTATATTAAGGTATGCTGGGATGTGTATTTAGACAGACTAGGATGTATATTAAGGTAGGCTGGGATGTGTATCTAGACAGACGAGCATGTATATTAAGGTAGGCTGGGATGTGTATTTAGACAGACTAGGGTGTATATTAAGGTAGGCTGTGATGTGTATTTAGACAGACTAGGATGTATATTAAGGTAGGCTGGGATGTGTGTTAAGACAGTCTGGGATGTAAATTAAGGTAGGCTGAGATGTGTATCTAGACAGACTAGGGTGTATATTAAGGTAGGCTGGGATGTGTATTTAGACAGACTAGAATATGTATTCAGACTTAGATGTGTATTAAGGCAGGTTGTGGTGTGTTTTAGGACAGGTTGCGATGTGTATTAGGACAGGTTGCGATGCATTTTAGGACATGTTGCAATGTTTATTTGGAAAGGTTGGAATGATATTGAAGGCAGACTAAGATGTGTGTTAAGGTTGGTTGAGTGACGAACCACAGAAAACAATGACAGTTTTTTGGGGCTAAACACTTCTGTTTGGGTTTTGAAATTCCAGCAAATCTGAAGTGTGATTGTAAGTGACAGTATTTGAATCCACCTATCTATGTAAAGTAAATGATTTTATGTGAAAGTTAAGAATAGCTGTGCCAAATTAATTGTTTTGATATATAATATCATTACAAATCTTAGGTAGATCTTTGAAAATGTGTAATCAGTCTCTCTGGCATTTCAAAATATGTTTTAACCAAACCTTTAGTACTTTTAATTATTTTCCAAAATATTTGCATATTTTTTATTAAAGAAAAGCATTTTATCTGGAACAATGCTTAAACATCCAAGTTTTATGATATATCATTCTTGAACGTTTAGTTAAAAAAATAACATAATTCTTTCAAAAGTTATTTTGTTTATAGTTGCCATACTAGAAAGAGTACAATATAGTACATTAGTTGGCGGAGGGAAACAGATCATATTTACTTGCATAATATAGAGTAACACACTTGGCTGAAGATGTCTGGGATTCAGGTTTCATCATGAAGAATCAACTACAAAGAAAATATTTCTTTAGGGTGGTATGCGGTATTATGTACAGCTTATGTTTGTTAACATTTGAGCTTCTCAATCAATACATTATGTATGATTTTCGGGCTTACACAATACCACGATATAAGATCGGTGACAGCAGGGACAGAGATAAAGTGAATGCTTTGAGTGCCCACAGGACAAAAGTGGACTAGCCAACATCATAATTTAAATCAAATCAATCAAATCAAATTAAAGTGTATTGTGACATTATACATGTCAACATTTGTAAATGTGTAAGATTTTCACTTTGGGCAGGCAATGGTTGGGACAATGTATTTACCGCTTGGATGATTGTTTTATTGGAATCCAATTACTATGGTGATAAGTGTTGAGACATATACATGTAGCCAAACAATCACCACAATACTTGGTACAAAATATGAAATGTGTTGGAAAATATCGACAAACATCGGTAAATGCAAAACACGAGCTCGGTTTGGGTGAATGACCTTAAGATGTTTTCTACATAAATACATAACTTAAGTGTACCATGAGCGTATGAATGGCAGTTCTGAGGGAAGAGCATGACATCGGGTCCGGGGACATGTCACTGTACCCCCGACAGAGATCACACTGAATATAGAAACAGTCTTGTTGGATTAAATATCCTTAACAAATGATGCATTACGTGTTAGGCCCCAGGAGAGATGTTCATGCAATATTTTGACAAACTCATTTGCATGGTTTCAGTTAGTTTACAGGTTTTCTACACTATCATAAATGATTTTGACCGTAACGAAATAGGTGCAAATACATTTAATGCTCGGTCCTGTTCAACTTCCCCATTGCTGGTTCTATACCACGCTGGTTCTATACCACGCTGGTTCTATACCACGCTGGTTCTATACCACGCTGGTTCCTTACCATGCTGGTTCCATACCACTCTGGTTCCATACCACTCTGTTTCCATACCACGCTGGTTCCATACCACTCTGTTTCCATACCACGCTGGTTCGATACCACGCTGGTTCCATGCCACTCTGGTTCCATACCACTCTGGTTCCATACCACGCTGGTTCTATACCACGCTGGATCCATACCACGCTGGTTCTATACCACGCTGGTTCCATACTACTCTGGTTCCATACCACTCTGGTTCCATACCACGCTGGTTCCATACCACGCTGGTTCCTTACCACGCTGGTTCCATACCACGCTGGTTCCATACCACGCTGGTTCCATACCACGCTGGTTCCCTACCACGCTAGTTCCATACCACGCTGGTTCCATACCACACTGGTTCTATACCACGCTGGTTCCATACCACGCTGATTCCATACCACACTGGTTCCATACCACGCTGGTTCCATACCACTCTGGTTCCATACCACTCTGTTTCCATACCACGCTGGTTCCATACCACTCTGTTTCCATACCACGCTGGTTCCATACCACACTGGTTCTATACCACGCTGGTTCGATACCACGCTGGTTCCATGCCACTCTGGTTCCATACCACTCTGGTTCCATACCACGCTGGTTCTATACCACGCTGGATCCATACCACGCTGGTTCTATACCACGCTGGTTCCATACTACTCTGGTTCCATACCACGCTGGTTCCATACCACGCTGGTTCCTTACCACGCTGGTTCCATACCACGCTGGTTCCATACCACGCTGGTTCCCTACCACGCTAGTTCCATACCACGCTGGTTCCATACCACACTGGTTCTATACCACGCTGGTTCCATACCACGCTGGTTCCATACCACGCTGGTTCGATACCACTCTGGTTCCATACCACTCTGGTTCGATACCACGCTGGTTCCATGCCACTCTGGTTCCATACCACTCTGGTTCCATACCACGCTGGTTCTATACCACGCTGGTTCCATACCACGCTGGTTCCATACCACGCTAGTTCCATACCACGCTGGTTCCTTACCACGCTGGTTCTATACCACTCTGGTTCGATACCACTCTGGTTCGATACCACGCTGGTTCCATGCCACTCTGGTTCCATACCACTCTGGTTCCATACCACGCTGGTTCCATACCACGCTGGTTCCATACCACGCTGGTTCCATACAATGCTGGTTCCATGCCACGCTGGTTCCATACAATGCTGGTTCCATACAATGCTGGTTCCATGCCACTCTGGTTCCATACAATGCTGGTTCCATGCCACTCTGGTTCCATGCCACGCTGGTTCCATACGACACTGGTTCCATACCACACTGTTTCCATACCACACTGGTTCCATACCACACTGATTCCATACCACACTGGTTCCATACCACACTAATTCCATACCACGCTGGTTCCATACCAAAGAATTTCTTCTCAATGTGTGGTATTTTCTCTTAAAGGAATAATAACAGTCATGGATATAGTTTACTCCAAAAAACAATGCATATTGATGTATTTTGGGCCTATTGCGAAGGGTCATGGAGCAGTTTAAAGTACTTGTTTATCAGAACCACTCTGTGGTGATCCAAAGGTCGTGGGTTCTATTTTTGCCTATACAGACATTTAATTCATGTTACAAGTTATCGTATGAGCTGAGGCAAAGAACCTGAATCAGATCTAGATTCTTTGGCTGAGGCCTGTGCCTGAAGGGTTAACTCGTTGTCCTTGTAAATCTACAACCGGTGGGTTGTCATTTCAAGAACCAGCGACATGACAATTCATGCTACAAGTAGGTCTCATCATAAAATAACTTAAATAATGTTCAGAGGAATGAATGTAAAACCCCAAACAACCAAATTTAGGCTTATTAACATGTGGAATTATATAACTGACATACCCTTCATATCTTTGTCGTATGTTTGTCAACAACACAATATGTTAGAAAAAAATAATACCCGGCAGATGAACATGGAGCAACATTATACTAATCATTAAAAGTAATCTATAATATTCAAACATGGTTGGATTACATGTCATACAGTAGAAGATCTCAAATGTCTTTGATTTATTACAACCAGTGAGTTGGCAATACGCTCTACCCATACAAGCATATCATTTAGTTAGAAATGTTGAATTTATTTTAAACTTTTACCAAACCATCTTTAGCCTCATTAAGGGATACTGGTGCAGAATTAATGAATTGACATTTTACAAAGCCTGTTTAGGTTCATGTTAAAATCACCACAGCGTCAGTAATGGGGACATCACAACAAAAGTATCTGTTTACAGACTTCCTAATTAAAAGACAAAAGTTATGTTGAAGAATTGTTTCTGATTCAGTATTAAGTTAAATGAAAGCAGACATATGCCGGTAGGATAAGGTTGTTCCGTCCTGTACTTCTGAGTGATGTGAACATTTATTCACTCTGCAAAGAACAGACCACCGCAGTCAAATTCTGGCATTTGTTTTTTTTCTAGAAATTGAACCGCATTCATGCGTGCCCTGGGATATTATCAAAGTACCGGTTCTACATTATAAAGTAGTCACACGCAAAAACAGATCCTATTTTCTTCTTTTGTTGTATAAACACCATTTAGGAAAGATTTGAGGAAGAATTATTTTTTAAGTTGTTGAGAAGTTCTTTTTATTTTATTTTATTTTACCTCATTTTTATTCAATCTTTTTATTCATTTATTTATTTTTTATTTATTTATTTTTTTGCACCATTCACTGCTCATAAAATATTGAATTAATTCTATTATCTATCAACTTACAAATCTCATTTTTCTTAAACAGGCTTTAGATTCTTAATCTTTGGATGAAAAAAAGATATGCAAGTGGCAAAACCTTAATTAAAGTCACTTTTCTTTTAAATATGCTAGGAATATTATCTAAATGTGTCATGAATGTTATGGAGAGTGGTTAGGTTCTGAGGTAAATGTGTCATGAATGTTATGGAGAGTGGTTAGGTTCTGAGGTAAATGTGTCATGAATGTTATGGAGAGTGGTTAGGTTCTGAGGTATTTAAGATGCGTCCCAATCATATGGAACAATAATTTTTTTTAAATGAAACTGACAGGTAGTAACTGATGTATCTATGTATACGTATAATGCATTTAAGAAAAAACTATATTAGCTATATTACAAAATCTAATTTATTTATTCTATATATTTATATTTATATTTATATTTATTTGGAACTTTTCCAGTATATTATAGCTTTTTTAGACATATTTCCTTTCGTGTTTGAACTGTTATGGAGTACTTTTTGGAAGCAGGAGAATATTTAGAGGGGTATATAAAAAGAATCACTTGTATCAAACACATCTCTATAGATTTTGTATTGTCCAGGCCGAAGCGTAGCTATCCTGCAAAGTCCATGTTGAAGCATTTATATATGCCTGATGTGGACCAATATTGAGATTTCAGAACGAATTTACTTACCATTAGCGATGACAATGTCTTGAAAGCACTTAACTCTACAATCCTCTATATCTGTGCATCTGCATAAATCTCCATACTTAAAGACATCAACGGTCAGGTGATAAGCTTGAGGTAAGAGAGTATGGGCATCAATGTGAAACCAAATGGCCTGGCGAGATAACAGAGATTGCCTTCTGGCACTCAAAACTATATTTCAACTTTGGACCCCCCTTGACATATCCCGATATAGGGTACAATTCACACCAATATGCTTTTTATTTTATTCAGTTAAAATTGTAGGTGAGGTCCACCTCCAAATTTGTTTGCAATATGGTGGACACTGTTCAGTAGCAATGCGCATGCGCAGTAAACATACGTTACTGACCTTTTTATAATGTGCAATATGGATTTTTCAGAAATATGTCTTTATAATAAAAAGATATAGACTGCACATTGTATACATATATAAGTATATATTGGCATTGGTGTCTCTGATGTAAATGATAATAAAAACGTCATCAGTTTGTGTGCAAAAGCGTGCGTCCAAATATCAAACATCTGATATAAGCACGCGCATTTGCTCGTACGTGCGTATATACAAACGCAAATAAACGCACACACATGTCAACATGATTTAATTAGCAATGTTTAACGATGAAAACTCTATTTCCAGACCCCTGTAAAAGGTTTTTTGAATACGATATTGCATGTGAAATAATAAAAACGATTGATGATTATGTCCTAAGAGAAATTGCATTACACATTTTGAAAGTTTGGACGTTTTATTTTATTTAAAATATTTAGATTATAATAAGGTATTGATAAACATTTCTACAAGAACCGTTTGCCTTTGTGCGGACGCAGTTCAAATGCGTTACACATGCAGGGGTCACGCAGTTGACTCGCAGGGGTCACGCAGTTGACTCGCAGGGGTCACGCAGTTGACTCACAGTTGGATCGCAGTTGACTCACACGGGCCATGCAGTTGACTCGCAAGAGCCATGAATTTGACTTGCAGGGGCCACAAAGTTGACTCGTGAGAACAACTAAAGGCATTTACTTATGTTTTAATAGAAAACGAAAAAAATGATAATAATATGAATAAAAAACATGTAATATTGAGTGATATCATCTGTGATGTAAATACAAAGAAACAAACACGTGACATATATGTATTAATATTGTGTGAATCTTTGTAAGTTTAAAGAAACAAATGAATAATTTCCTGTAGCTTCAGAGTCAGTGTTGTCAAAGAAAGTGCCAAAAGAAATTAGAACAGAACAAATTTCTGAAACTGTGAGTACATGACAAGAACAACTAATACGCAGATTTTAGTAAGTTCTCGCCTGAAAATGGCTGATATAAATGTGAACCTTGTCGCAGATATAGCCAATTAGTTTTGCAGTTATATAAAAATATCTCAACCAAAATATATACTTTCAGACAAAAAAGGCATTTCTGTCATCCTGAGAACTTGACAAAAGCAGTCATTTAGAAACTTAGATGAAGTACATTTTGAAATGTCAACCCAAAAATACTGTGGCGTAATTGCGAGACATGTTGTATGACATGCAGGGGAAACGATATATAATGTTAAAATAGCTGTTATATGACAGTAATATATTACCTCATTATAGATACAGTAGAGTTTGCTGTAAAAATACAACAAATGTTTCTGATAAACTACACTTACTTCTTACAGTGTATGGATGTTCATGGTGCTTAAACATATCGTTATCCTGAAATTTTCATTTTTCAATGACAAATGTTTATTTTACACGCTCTCTAAAGTTGTACTAGCCAGCGTGTTGATGTACATAGTGTGTCTATCAACATCAAATAATTGTGTCAATTCTGTCAGCAGCACTGTAAGCAAAGCTACTCCAGTGGCTATGACAACATTTGCATCACATTTCTAATTCTTAGCAGTAATGAAGTATTATGTAGGTGACACAAAGACTTTGTCCAGATAAATATGAACAAACCCTCATATAATTAATGCAGTCAAATCGAATATAGATTATATATTTGTCCCTTCTACGCTGTATATTTGGCGGCTTTGGCTTATTTCTTACTGTATTATCATAATATCTTCCTCCCCACCACAATATGCTTGCTGGTATGATGGCGTGCATATAATTAAACATGTTAAACATTCTTGTGTTATATATATATATATATATATCTTGCATCCTACACACTTCACATATCTTATTGAGAACTCAAGATTGACTCTCAACTCAACAAGGTTCAGACACTTTCCCATCATTTTAGCTCCACAGAGCAGGGTTTTGGGCTGATAATTGTTTCACATTGAACAGGACATTCAGTTTTCAAGATGAATGTTTTCGACAACTTCTCCCAGGTGGCAGGCCAGTACGATGCAGTGACGACCTCTAGCAGTTATTATATGAACGATTCCCAGATGGGAGGCAGACATGTCTCTACAGTTGGTCCAGAGGAGGAGGAGGAGGAAGTCTCTCAGATTATTCTTAACATGCAAGATGCTATTGAGATCATCAACATCATCTCCTTTGCAACCACTCCAGTAGGGATTGTAGGTTTTGTGCTGACTCTGATGGTCCTTCAGCATATCAAACTGCCTCCATCCTCCTACGCGTTCTACATCCCAGCGATTGCTGTCACCGACTGCATCAGGCTCGCCCTCAGCATCATTTCCATCATCTCCAAACTGTTCCGTTTCCAGAACACCTGGATGTGCAAAGCGCTCTTCTGTAGCTCTTTCGCCATCATCCACATCTCATTTGCCTTAGTGACCGCAGTGTCTCTTGACCGCTGCATTGCGGTCAGCATCCCACACAAAGCTAAGATCCTGTGCACCACGAAGAAGGCTAAGATAGTGACATGGACATCATCAGTGCTGCTGACCGGTCTCTTCATCCCAGTGGCCTGGGTACACGAGGGGCGAGGTGATGGCTCTGGTACCTGTAAGGTCATCTCTGGCTACCAGGAGCTCATGAGGGCAATGTCACTCACTTCTGTTGGGCTCATTGGTGTGTGTTTCTTCCTCATCCTCTTCAGTAGTGTCTTCAGTATCTATCATCTACGCAAGGCTCACAAAGAAATGAAAGCCATGACTGGTAAGTACCTTGCTTTATGAAGATAATAATTAATCTGACCAAATTCCTTTATTGCAATTTTTGTCTTTGTTTTTTGTTTTTGTTTTTGTTTTTTTTGGGTGATAAAAGTTTACACATTATACAGTTCAACAATAAAAGCTGGCTACAAATTGTAACCTCTAATTCCTAGTCTGACTCTTTACAAAAAAAACTTGGGACCTTGACAATATATTGTGACTTTCCTTACACAGTGTGGCCTTCACGTGAAATTGATATTTTTAGTATGAATTGCCCTGTTTTATGTAACAAGTTTTCAATTGAGCTGGGAATTTTCGTCGCAAAAACTCACAAGATTCTTTGTTACGTTTACTGAATGTGTGAATATCCCGGTGTGAAAATGTTTGATGTACATTCTAAACACAATACCCAGAGATAATATTGTTGTGTATTCTAAAACAATTACTCAAATATAATATTATTGTGCATGTTTATCAAGCAAAATTGATGGGCAAAATGCTTTGATATATTTAACGACTTATCATCAACATTTACAATTATTTTTTTCAGATGCGAATGCGAAATCAGCAAGCAACAAGAACGCCCAGATTTCGGCCATGTTGTTGTCGATCGCCATCTTGTTTCTGGTTTGTAACGGTCCAGTGTTCACGCTTCTCTTCACGCAGGCTATTCTCAACTGGGCGAGCAGGAGTCTGCTCATCTTCACCGTCTACAGGCTCCTCTTTGAGATCACCACATTTCTGCAGGTCCTGAACCATTCCCTCAACTTCTACCTGTACTGCATAACGGCCAAGTTTTTCAGAGATGGGGTTAAAATTTTATTCAAAAAGTGTTTGTGTTCTTCTCCTGATTCTGATGCGAATGACTCGCTAAGCCGAAGTTCTACCACAAAAGTGGCTTAACATTACTACGATGATATGATGGGCAAAGTGATGATATTTTAATCAACACTTTTTACATTTTGTTTGTAAGCCCTCCTTAATGAATGACCTCCCTGATGAGTGACCCCCCACCCTTATTAGAGACTCAATACAAACGTGAGTGACCTCCCTGACCAGAGACTATCCTACATGAGTGATACAAGTCATGTAATTTAATGTACTTTTCAATTATAATAATTTATATATAAAGTTATTTAATGTATGTATTTATTAAATCACTCATGAGTACAACTGGTCACTGTGTCCTAATCGAGATCCGCAAAAACATTTGAATAATCCTGATATCAAAGACTTTATACAATTATATTTAGAAGTTGATAAATATACTTAAAATAATAATTTGTTATTGTTATATTTATTCAATCAGTGAGAATACATTTCAAATATATGGTTGTGGTGTTTATCTGTGATATTGTTTTTGTACAATCATCATCCATATTATATTTATGTATTGAAGGATGCCATTCTATAGAGAATAAATTGCATCAATGCACTATCCCTATCTTTAGATACAAAAAACAAAGTTTCTTTAAAAAAGAAAAAATAGTGTCCTGATAAAAATGATGGTATTTAGACACTCAAATAGTTGACTGTTTACAATGTGTTTTAAAATTATTTTTCCCAAAGATTATTAATTATAATTTATTATTAAATTCATTTTTATATATGAATATACATGCATTTTGAGATGGAGGTTTTCATGATTTAAAAATATTTTTCTTTATTGAGCCTTGTTTATATATTTGTGTCATTTTCTTAGATGTTTACATGAATTGTATAGATGCTTACTATCGCTGGTTGGGTCATTTGGGTCTGATATCAATTTTTACCAAGAAAAATAATTCCCATTAAAATGTGTAAGAAAGTCTGTTAGGAAATGATTAGGCTCAGTAGTCATATAATATATGCATGGCCTTGGTCATCTGTCTGTCACTGTAGGGGTGAATGGCTCGGAACCTATTCATGTCTAACCTACTCAATGCGTCTGCAGCTGAATTAAAGTGAGTCCCAATGTGATATGCCCTGTAGTCCATCCTAAACAGGCTTGTGTACAAATAAAGCGAGCGTATCAAATTCATCAAACCTGAGTCTCTTGACTTTGCATCATTAATGCAGTAACAGACAGCAATGTTGTCGATATTCATGGCTACTTTCTGGTTTAATAATCTGGGGCCATAGGTGGCGACAGCTACCACTACTGCTGCTAACTCCCGCCAGGCAATGCTCATGGTGCTCATCCATGCATGCTCGCCCTTGAATTCCAGGATAGTCCAGGATTCCCTAAAACTTACACCCAG
Organism: Amphiduros pacificus; assembly: GCA_949316495.1. Taxonomy (NCBI): domain Eukaryota; kingdom Metazoa; phylum Annelida; class Polychaeta; order Phyllodocida; family Hesionidae; genus Amphiduros; species Amphiduros pacificus. Next base: position 28,151,745 of record OX439012.1, on the reverse strand, counting down.
GGCTACGTCTGAGGCATCAGTGAAGAGTATATCTGCGTGCTCCATGCTCCACTTTGTAGGGAACCAACATGCCCCATTGTGAAGCCTGAGGCAGCGCCTCCACCACTCAATATCTGATTTAGCCTCACGAGTTAGCCTGATTTTGTGGTGAAGTTGCTTGGGTCTCTTGGCTAAATGGTTAAGGCAGCATGAGAACAGGCTGCTATCAGCAACTACCCTAGCACAAAAGGTGAGTTTGCCTATCAAAGACTGCAGCGCTCGCTTTGTAATGTACTGTCTACCGACAAAAGCGTCAAGTTCTTCCAGAATATCAGTTAAACGTTCCTCAGAAATGCTCAGCTGTTCCTTTACAGAGTCAATAACAATGCCTAAAAACTCCATCCTCTGGGAAGGACCCATGTTTTTTTCCTCCTGAATACTGAACCCAGCTTCCCTGCAGGTCTGAAGAATTATATCAAGAGAAATTTTGCACCCAGTTACAGTGGGCGACAGGGTCAGAAAATCCTAACAAATGTCTGTCGCCCTCTGTAACTTTGACACTTTGAAATGCAGATGCTAAATCAGTCTTACACATATATGCACCTTTGTATTTCTGTAACATTTTAACAGCGTCGAGCAGTGTAGCATAAGTGAGTGAGAAGTCCTTTACATTGATACCAGTGTTCGCCAAAACTTTTGACCCACATCAGACAATATGTCTGATGTTCAGCCAGCCAACATCAGACATTTGTCTTCAACATCAGACATTTCAACTCGTACTTTTTCTTTTTAATCTCACGGCATTTTTTGCTCTTGTGACAGATATTCAGCTTATAAAACCCACATACCAACCTACATATCTACCTACCTACATGCCAACCCACATACCAATCTACATATCTACCTACATATCTACCTACATACCAATCTACATATCTACCTACATACCAACCTACATATCTACCTACATACCTACCTACATATCTATCTAAATGCCAACCTACATATCTACCTACATATCTGCTTACATACCTACCTACATATCTACATACATACCAACCTACATACCTACCTACCTACATATCACCTACATATCACCTACATTTCTCAATCGAAAATGAATCAAATATTCATTTAAAGAAAGCTAAGAATACCCCAAGTTGTAAAATTGTCGTCTGCTCTTCCCAGGCTTTTTGACTGGTATGTTACGATTTTAATATGAATTTGAACTAGAAATAATGATAGGGGACCAGATTACGAACCACATTTGATTATGTGTAAAGTCGTGCACGGTTTTTTAATTGTTAAATGAGTATGAATCCCGAAAACGTGCTCGACTTTTGAACAGGAGTGAACACGGCGGAAATAATCAGGCGGGGACAAACGTAATGACCCGGATATATCTCAAACTTTACAAAATGGCGGCAACCGAAAATCTCCGAAAACAAACCAATAAAACATATTTGTGATGAATACATTGAGAAACTGCGCAGGTAAAGAATGGCGGACAATTTGGCCGCCGTTTTCAGTCATTATCGGCGGACAATGTGATAAAACGGCCGGCTTTGTCCGACGGGCCGACGACTTTTGGCGAACACTGTGATACCATCGTTGGTTGCCCCATTGTTACTGAACAATGATATTAATTGGCGGGCTCGCCTTTAAGTACCCAGGCTGGGGGATCGTGTCATGCTGGTACCTGAGCCCCAGTGTGTTCCCCTGCTTTAACCACCTTTACCTACCGTAAAGTCTCCTATATATATATGTGTGTGTGTGTTTATATATATATATATATATATATATATATATATATATATATATATATATATATATATATATATATAATCCAAAGTAAAAAGGTAGTTGTATCATCATGGTCTCCGCTCTTTTGTACATACATAGCAAAAAGACAGATCTTAAAAATTTTCAACTTTGTAGATATAAACCATTGAAGTTGGCTTTGTAGATGAATACCACTGAAGTCAACCTCCCACCGCTAGGTGTCCCAAAGGCATAAAAATCGTGTGGCCTCTTGACAGTCACAAATATAATTCACTTACCCCAAGTGTCTGGGGCAGACTTCGCATATAGTTCTCTTGGGTTCACTTCGTGCTCAATGCCTTCTGGAGCGGAAACACGATTTTTGTGCCAACAATAAAAAAACCTGTGTGCAATTCAAAACATTGTCAAAGATGATAAAACAATGTGAAAATGGTTCGTTTCTGCTTTTTTTGGAAAGGCAACTTTCTTTGCAAATAATAAATGTGCCTTCTGTATCAAAAGAGAGAAAATATGCTTTGAAAAGTTTGATCCAGTATGATGATATGTAACCTCTAATAACAAATGTTTTGTAATCTTATTTTTGTTTGAATCATAAAAAATGCATTTATTGATGAAATAAAATAGTAACACATTTAATATTGTTTTAACAATGTGGTATCTGCTCAGAGGTCAATTAGCATCACAAGTCTACATAGGCTTGCCATGTGAATCCTCCAAGTAGGAATAGAGACCGCTTCGGGTCACTGAATATGGCCTTCTTCTGCCTGTATCTTTGCAGATTTTTCTGATTGGTCAGTTTTTTCACACACCTATGTCATAGAGTGATTGGTGAGACAGTCCACACTAACACAAAACAGAGAAAACTCACAGAATCCACTCACTATTACAAGTGGGATTGGGTGGTCAGAACTCAAACCCAATGAATAGAAATTTAACACACAAATATTTTGACCAATCACAGCCATGCTCTCAATGGCTGATACCAGGATATGAGACTAAAGCCAAGAGGCGGTTGTCATTTCCTCTCAAGAGACATACTTGTAAATCGAG